>JAVJIX010000066.1:2252500-2757500 GCA_036785185.1 Paratrypauchen microcephalus | reverse complement strand
TATATTATATTTATATTATATAGCCTTGTATATTTATATGTATTATTATAGTATATTTATTGTGGTCTTTTTTTTCTATATATTCAGGTTTGTGTTTCTTAACCATATTTAACATTTTAGAATTTTATGGGGGATAATTCTACTATATTTTCTTCAGCAATATGTAGTTATATAGTGTGGAGTTTAAACTTTTATTTTGAACTCCATTCCATGACTTCCTCCTTCTCATCTTTCTCAGCCTGGCCTCGTCTCATTTCTCTTTCCTCGCTTCCTTCTCCTCGATTCCTCTCCTCGACGCTCCGTTTTTCAGCTGTCAATCAAATACGTCATATTAAGTGTTGTCCCGAAGAAAACCGCGGAAGGAGTAAACACGATGCAGACTTCAGGAGCAGACGTGAGGTAAAATAACCAAACTTAACCGGTCTCCATGAGGAGTTTAGATCCTCTCTTCTCCTCAGCGTGTCTCCTGTCTCTGTGGGTGGGACTTCCTCACCCATTTCCAGGCAGAGAAATCAAGGAAACGAGGAAACGAGGAAAGAGAAAAGAGACAGAGCTGATTAAGTGTTAAATGAGAGGGGATGATGACAAGGTTAGCCCAAAGAAAGACTTAACAAAGGGAAAAATATGTGTAGGCACCCTGTCATGGGCCACTCAGCGGTAATCACGAAAGCACTTTAAGCAATTGACATCTCCACGATACATTTCCATAGTAACCTTGTCGAGAATTATCTTTTGTATGTATGTAAGTTGCTTCCACAGTAATGGCACACACCTGAAGGTCAGATGACAATAGGAAAAGCTTTATTTTTGATTTAATGTGTGGATTAAAAGAAAGAAACGCTATAAATACCGCACTCCGCTCTAAAATGGTTTTCCGTGAGGGTAAAAAGACAGCTTATACGCCCTGACTAAGCATAAATGGAAGTTGGAATGCATGCGTTCCATACTGATGAGAAGAAGTCACTTGTTTTACATAAAATTGCACCTTTTGAATATTTAAAGGTGTCTGAAAAGGTTACAGAAATTAGACAGCGTAAAATGCATGTGTTGAACTATTCTATGTCAAGCCAAGTCTAAATAAATTAAAAAAGAAGCAAAAGTTGTTGGAGTTTTGTTTCCTTCACACATGTTTAACACAGATATCCTGCATATTTAGATGCAGCTTCTCTCTCATAACACTCTGTTCCACCTTGTGATGTCATGTGGTAATACAGGAAGTGCTCTACTGTGTTTTTAAACTCCATACACCTTCACCAGAATCATTTGGATGATTTCAGACCTGGAATCTCTACTGAATTAGTAAAAAAAAAGGTAGCCGTTAACTTGAAAACAACAACATCACAAGGTGGAACAGAGCATTTTAAGCTCTGGCGATAAAGACAAACTAATAATAGTTACTCAAACATGTGGATGAAACAACACACAACTCCAGGTATGACTTTGATGAAGTAGCAACATTATAACATGCCTTAAAGATCCCATGACATGGTACTTCTTGATGCTTTTATATGGCTCCTTAATGGTTCCCTAATACTGTAAATGAATCCTTCTTCAAAATCAACACTCAGTGCATGAGAAACAGAGATAAGATGAGAAAGAGTCATAAATATCTCTCTCAAACTCTTTATTCTGGGCGTTGTTGCTTGAATGCAAATGAGGAGAAAAAAGATGGCCAATAGTAGAGGGTGGGGGCGTGGCCAAACTCTCCGCTCAGAGCTCAGAGCCCACAGCTGATCCATTTCCTTGTTTTTGCACGTACGAGAGATTTGAAGCGTTCCATTGAAAAATAAACACATTTCCACAGAAAATAAAATTAAACCACTGCTGTTCAAAGGTCCAGAGGCTCAGATAAAGGACTTCCGAGCCTAGAAACACTCGGACGTGCCTCCAGGCAAATAAAAAAATGCATTTCGCATTGCCTAGCGCATTCGCTAGGCAACTCTCTGGGCGTGATTTACAGAGACGCTGAGTACAGACAGACGGGGGTGGAACTGCATTTGCATTTCTTTTTTCAATCTGACGTCAATAAGGTGCCTTGTTCAAACTCGCCCGTTTGAGCTCCGATTTTTTGTAATGCAGAAAAGGATCGCAAATGCTCAGTTTAGACATTTCGCAACTTTTAACCATGGGGTGGGGGGGGCCTAAACAGGGTAGGGGAGCTCACATTAACGTTCAAAAACCTCAGAAAGTGAAAATTTCATGCCATGGGACCTTTAAGGACTTACAACTAAGCAATTATCTTAACAAATTAATACAATGCTTGTTAAAAATGACTAAAAACCACAAAGAGAATGCTTTGGCCCTACCAAATGAGAAATTATTGTATGTAGTTCAAATTTTTTTACTCACTGACAATTACAGTCACACTCCTGGTTTTGTCCTCATGTGAGTCCAGTTTAGTCCTGATCTGTGGACTTTGGTTTGGTCCTGTTGATGATGTGTGTGTCCAAGAGGCGCACATGAGATAAAATCTAATGACCAGTTAGACCAGACCCGGGCATTTCAAGGCCAAATAAAGCCGACAGGTTATTTGGAATTAATAAAATAAAACCTATTTTCAAAATGGTACATAATGCATTTGGACTGATGCATTTGTATTGATCATCTGTCGGACGTGCTTCACATCTCCACCTCAAACATGAACCTGACTTTGATGCACTTGTTAAAGTTCAACAGCTAGATTTCTCTCACTGATCAAGAAAAAAACACTATCACTAACTAACACTAACATGCTAACTTTGACTTTTTTTCTACACAGTTTGGCAGTTGGACACACATTTTGTGACGTATCTTGTATGATATTATTTGGCGTACAAAGACATTGTGGTGTCTTAATAGAAATCAGAATCAGAAAGGTTTTACTGCCATGAGTGAACAGGTTTACAACATTAGGAAATTGCTTCGGTACTCGGAGGGGAATGTAAACAAACACTTAACATGCAGCAAATAAAACTGAATAAAATAGAAAAACCAATAAGCTATAATATAACACAAAGTTTACTAATTTACAAGAATATAACAGTGCAGGTGATGATCAGTACAAGCAGACAGGTGCAAAAAATCCAGCACAGGGTCATGTGACTGACACAGAGCGGGGGGTGGGAACAGTCCTAGTGTTATTATTATTCAAGAGTCCAACAGCAGACGGGAAGAAGCTGTTTTATGGCGAGAGGTTCTGGTCCGAATGGACCGTAGCCTCCTGCCTGAGGGGAGCAGGTCAAAAAGTCCATGACCAGGGTGAGAAGAGTCGGATGCAATCTGAAAGTTAAGAAAGTTAAACTCAGAAAGCATTGTGGGGTTAATGTGACTGAACAAGAGTTACAAATGTTTCACGTTTACCATTGTTTTGAATTATTTTACTGAATAAATTCAGTTTTTATAAAACCTCACTCTCTTATTACTTAAAGGTACACTGTGTAGGATTGATCGCGCATTGGTGGATGGTGGGTATTGCAATTCCGGTTCTAGCTACGGCAGACTTCGAGGGTCACCCGGGCGCAACATAACGCGAACAGCTCGGCATACCCGGAGGTGGGTTCACCAGCAGCCGCGTCCGAACCGCACGCACATGTGAAGCGCACCCGGCGCTGTGCGTGGCTGGGGGGAATCGGGAACCGGACCGCGGAGGATAGAGGTTGGTGTGCACTTGGGGGGACGAAGGCGGAACCCGGGGTGCGGGCCCGCGCTGCGACAAAGCCCCAGCCGCGGTAGGTACTATTAGGGCTGCTCGATTATGGAAAAAATCATAATCACGATTATCTCAGTCAATATTGAAATCACGATTATTCAAACGATTTTTTCAAAATCCCCTACCTACACACACACACACACACACACACACACACACACACACACACACACACAAAGTGGGCTACTCTCCCCTTAAACATTTATTCTTCTTCTGTCTTATTCTACAGATTGCCCTAAACTTAATAAAATACAACCTAACAAATATAAACATAAAATAGCCTGGTGCTATGATATACACACAAACACAAACACACAAACAAAAAGTTATCACACACAGCTATTCCTCACGTTCCTGACACAGATTTCTCCTCAGTATAATATAATATAATATAATACAATATAATATAATAGCGCTAAAATAGAATAGTGATATGACAAACACACATTTCATGACATGACTTACCAAAAGCAAAGATGAGATACTGTCCAGCAAATCCAAAAAGAAGCCCGGGGATGAAGTGTTGTCCGGGATAAGTAATTCACGTCGCCTCTATTGAAAATGCTGATCGTGTATCTCTACAAAGTCCCATGTAAAGTGTGTCTTTGTACGTTGTATTCATAGTAAATACCACGGAGGGTGAACGATCAATTTAAAAGTGATTAAATGTTGCGTTATACCAACTTCGTTTACTGTTGTCTTCTGTAGTTTCCGTGTTCTTGGCCTCGTATGCGAGCGTGTGCGTTCTTGGTAGAAGCTCGTGCTTTCATTGGTCAATTCTTGGCAGCAAATCGTGGTAGCAACTCCTCCCGTGTGATTGGTCAATTTCTGGTAGCAACTAGTGTCGTGATCGGTCAATTCTTGGTAATTCTTGGTAGCAACTCGGACAGACATTGGTCAAATCGTGGTAGTGCGAACTCGACTCGCAGCCGACCACAGGCGCCAGCAGCAAGTCTCTGCGCTGCGCATTGGCCCGCGTGGAAGGGAATGTATTGCACGTGCCTCTCGACAGACAAATTAAAAAATAATCGTTTGGACTCGATTATATGAATTTTGAGATCGTTTGACACCAAAATCAAAATCGTGATCAAAATTTGATTAATTGCACAGCCCTAGGTACTATGTTCTTCTTCTTTTCCTCTTAGATGAAGGTGCTTGCTCCTGCGATGTACAGGGGGTCCTCGGGTTACGACGTTTCGTGGTTACGAACACGCCCCCATTAAAAAAAATATGTATATATTACGCGTCATTCCGTCTTACACAGTTTAGCGTGGTAAGAGATGTAAACAAACGCGAACGGCGCGCGGCGCACAGCGCAAAAATACGCTCTGTTGTGGTTGTAGGGAGAAGAAGACGGCCTCGTGTGCGTGCCCAATGTGGGCGGAAGTACCTGATGTGGGCTCTGATCTGCTCCTATGAAAGCGGCAGTGATAACCAAGCAGCGTAGTGGTCTAATTATTGAGATGGAAAGGTTATTGGTGCTTTGGTTGGAAGGTCAAAGGCAAAATCCGGTTTACGACGAAATTCGGGTTACGACGCGTCTTAAGAACGGATCTACGTCGTAACCCGAGGACCCCCTGTATGTGCGGAGTAAGTGTGATCCGGCAACATGCTTGTCGTTGTTTATCCAAACGCGTACTATCTCGGCCAGTGCCGACAGCTATAAAGAAAACGGCGAAGGCGGAGCCCAAAATACAGTATGTCCTTCTGCGGCCCTCGTAATCAAAATGGCTGCCTCTACATGGGGAAGATCCCCCTTTTATGCAACTATATCTAAGTCCAACAGAATACTTTGATTTCATGATGGAAGTGAAAAGGCTTGGAAAACACTGTATTTTTGAATGGGTATCTTCAATTTCGGTAATTAACAGGTAAAAATCTTACACAGTGTACCTTTAATAATAACACAGAACTTACCAGCTTCTGTAAACAATGCCATTTACTGATTTCAGCGTAGAAATAAAATTAATAACCAGAGTAGACTTCAAATTTTGGCCCGGCCCTCCACAATATTTTCTGCTTCTCATTTGGCTCCTGGGGAAAAATAATTGCTCACCCCTGAGTTATACAAATCTTTCATACATTTTCCAGATACCTACTGCTTAGCATAGCCGTTCCTAATGAGCTTGTTAACATGGCTGACACGGCGCTCTTTAATTGGTCGGGTGTGCATTGATGCCTTATTGAGTGGATGTACTCAGGTCGATATGCTGGATATCTGTGTGGCGCAGAGGAGAGCTGGACACGTTTGTGATTCTGTGATTGAGAGTTTGTTCAACTCTCACAGAGCCCAGACAGATGGAGCCACCACACAAGCACTTCAGATTAGAATATTATGACAAGGGCTTTCAATGCAAACAAATGACTTATATTGTTATTACTATACGCAGTTAAGGTATGCTAAGATATGTCCTTTTAGAGAAATTTGTCCTCTGCATTTGACCCATCTTTCAGTGCTACTAGGGAGCAGCGTCCGGGGATCCATCTCCATGACTTTGAGCTCGGCTTGGTCTGGACTACAGGGAAAACAGGCAAACTTTGTTCAATGGTTGTATGCCAAAACTTTAGCCAAATGTTAATGCTGAAGGCCAAGTCAAAATCAGGACCACACTGGACTCAAACCAGGACCAAACCAGAACAACTCTGAATGATGAATGCACCTATTGTAGAGGATTTCCCCCGAAAATATACACTTCCTACAATTTCAGCGCAGAAGCAGACGACGCTATCTCAGAGGGACTTTTTGAAAACCACAAAGCAAAATCTGTGAGAAGAGAACAACACTGTATAAAATGTATTCATAAGGCATACATGAACTTTGATAAGGGAAATTTAATACAAGATCTCACTTTTCTCTAAATCGAAACACTGGCTGCAGCAGAAGTGAAAACAGGAAAAACCCTTTTGGTTATTTTGCTTTAAAAAATGTAATACATTTCAAGGACATGCAAGCCTAGATATATTTACATCACACCTGCATCTGTTTTTAATATTTTAAATGGACCTAGACAGTTTTGTTTTGGGTTTTGTTTGCTTTGTCTTTATTGTCTAAAAAGAGCGCTCATGGATAAGAGAGAACAAAAGTCTACTCTCATTGGGCTCTCCCTGCATAAATAAAGATACACAAAGCATTTCACAGTATGCTATTAAATCCATCTTCATGGAGACCAAATCAGACCAACTTACAGGTCAGATCTGTGGCAAGGCAAGCCCGCTCACAGTCAGAATGCCCGTTTTTCTAGGTATTTTTGAGCTATTAAACTATAAAAGCTATTTAATGAACATTCTAAGCAGAGCAATGACATAGAAACGAGGAGGTGATGGACCCTCCACCAGAAAAGATGAGATACACAATGCACCTTTAAGCTAACAAGGGCCAATTGTGTGTAATATACTGTAGGACCTTTACAAAACATTTCAGTTTTTAAAGTACCTCCAATGCTCCACCTAATATTAAACGCTTGAAATGTCATTGTCGTAATAGAGTTCCAGTTTGGTGTGGCAGCGTCATTGTGGGCACTCCTGAACTCGGGCTGGATAATGCTGCCGTGAATGCTTCTTTTCATCAGCGTTTGGCCATGGAAGCACAACGGGCTGACTCCAATTCAAAGCAGAAAAAGAAAATCAATTGAACGAGCGCGGTAAGCGAGCGCTGTGTGGGTGAGAGACAGTACACATATATATAGCTCCAAGTTAGCTTTAGCGGTGCCTTTAACTCCACATTCCGCTAGCATTCCTGAGGGGTCAAAAGGTCGCGAGGTAAGGAGAGAGATGTGGCCGCGTGGGTGGTGTGCATCGATTGTAGACAGACTTAGTGATCACAGTTTGTCTGAAAGTGCCTTTATGTTGCTGTAAATTTGTTGTTGATGCTGTAGAGAAACTGTTACCCAAGGGAAAAGTGGAGGACACAGTATAAAAGGTCCTATATTACACAAAATTGACTCTTGTGAGCGTTAAGCAATGTTATAATATTGTTACCTCCCTAAAAATATACCTGGAGTTGTGTTTTATTTCATTCACACACGTTTGAGAAATACATCTCCAAACTCAAAATTCTCTGTTCCACCTGAACAGTCATGAAGTGGCAGATATAAAGTTAATAGTTACTTCTTACGTTCTTTTTAAGTTCAGTAGAAATGACAATTCCAGGGCTGAAATCATCCAAGTGACTCTAATGCAGGTATATGGAGTTTGAAAGCGTAATGGAGCACTTCCTGTATTACCACATGACATCACAAGTGGAACAGTTTGAGAGAAGAGCTCTGCAGGGTTTGGGTGCTAAGCGTGTGTGAATGAAACAAAACACAACTCCGGGTATGTTTTCATGAGGAAATAACATTATAAAAAAGATCAGAAAATCAACTCAACTTACAGTAAATAATGCCACTGTATGTACATTTTTTGTCCAAAAAAGTATATTTTTATTATTAGTATTGCATTTATTAAAACATACACCCGTGCCTCTCCACAAATCTAGATATGGAAATATTCTTTTGGCTATAATCTACTACAGCAGGGGTCTTCAGCGTTTTTTCAGGCCAGGGACCCCCAAACTGATGGAGATCTGGAGCAGGGACCCCTTACTATATATGGCATTCAATTGTGTTTTATCTTAAATTGGGCCTAGTGTTGTGTATAAACAGAGCTACTCTGTTATTGTACATTCAAACTAGGGGGGTATTCCATCGAAGTGGCTTAGAGATCCCATGACATGGTACTTCTTGATGCTTTTATATGGCGCCTTAATGGTTCCCTAATACTGTAAATGAATCCCTCTTCAAAATCAAGACTCAGTGCATGAGAAAGACCCATGAACACAGTCAGAGTCATAAATATGTCTCTGGAAAACTTTATTCTGGCCGTTGTTGCTTGAATGCAAATGAGGAGGACAGAGATAGGCCAGTGCAGCGGGTGTGAGCGTGGCCAAACTCTCCGCTCTTTCCTCTTTAGCGGTGCGATGTGCGCCGGCCCCACTTCTGCGTTTTTGCGCGGAGGAAGATATGAGACGATTTCCATTGAAAAATAAACACATTTCCACAGAAAACAAAATGAAACCACTGCTGTTTCAGAGGTTCAGAGGCTCGGATAAAGGACATCCGAGCCTGGAAACACTCTCACGTGCCTCCAGGCAAATAAAAAAACGCATCTCGCATTGCGTAGCTCGTTCGTGGTCCAAACTCTCTGGGTGTGAGTTCCAGAGAGTGTGGGTAGCAACACAGTGGAACTGCATTTGCATTTTTCCTTGAGTGTGACATCAGAAACTTCCCTTGTTCAGAATCTCCCATTTGGGCTGCCTTTTGTTTCAAACACAGAAAAGGATCGCAAATGCTCGCAACTTTTAGCCATGGGGGGGGGCCCTAAACAGGGTAGGGGAGCTCACATTAACGTTCAAAAACCTCAGAAAGTGAACATTTCATGCCATGGGACCTTTAACAAGTCCAGGCTTATCCTAAAATCCTCAGCTGAAACTAGCGCCATCTCCAGTTTAAGCCTCAACTTTCCAAATTTCCATGACAGAAATAAGCCTGAGTCTGACTGAAGCTAACTCAGGCCTGGAGTTTAAGCCGCTCTTTGTGCACGCTCCTGGTGACTCTGAGAAGGCCAAATTACTTTTTTTAATGATCTGATTAAAAGAGAGAGGAGCCACAGTGCACACGGACAGAGTTTGATATGGAACACTGAACTTTTGCGGTCATTCTCATCTGAGGAGCGAGAGGAAAGACACGACTTCCCCCTCCTCTCAAGAGGAGGTTGACTGCGGAGCGCAGAGCCTGGTTGGTATGAAGTTGCCTCACCCATTCCCGATGTGCGGTAGTACGTGCAGAGCTCAAGTTCCGCTGTGGGTAAAGGTGAAGCTGTAACGACACTCTTCACATGTAGCCTAACAAGAAAAGATCAAATCTGGGCCGACGTGTTTGCAGTTTGACAGGGAGCAAGAGCCAAGGGAATGATGAGAGAGCGAGATAGACGTGATGAAAAAGCACACAGCCAGAACCCACTGAAAACCACTTCATCCTCATCCTGCAAAATACTATCTATACTGCAGGATTAGAGCATCTCCCAAAGTACAAATTCAAACGGCAACATGCAGTAACACTATGCATTATATTATAGGCATGTTCGGCTGTTCTCTCTCTTTCTTTCCCTCCCTCTCTCCTCTCTCTCTCTCCCTTTCCACCTCCCCATCCCACCATCCCAGAGCCAACAGCTGCTCTGACATGTGTGTGCATTCCTCTGCCTACAGCGCACCGATCCTAAAGGCAAGGCTCAGGTCTGCCTCCGGACACTGACAGGAGGGGGGAGGAGAGGAGGAGAGAGGGAGGAGGTAAAGAAAGGAGAGGGGAGAGGAGGAGAGAGGAGGATGAAGGGGAGGAGAGAAGATAGGAGGACAGAGGAGAGCTGAGAAGAGAGGAGGACCACAGAGGGAAGGAAAGGGGACGTGGTGCCACTTTTCCATGACCTAAAGTTGGTTAGAGCCTTTTGGTGTTTTTTTTGTTGCTAGGTGGTTGATATGGCAACCGAGGAAAGAGAGCGACATCTGGTTGTGGGGTGGATTTGTTGCTACAAGAGTTACTGGCAAAACCACACTTGATTGATCAGGCTTTTCTACTTTATACCTGCTCCAAATGCATGCAAGAAACTCATACAACAATTTGCTCGTGGCTACATTTGACAGCACGATTCATTTGTGCTCACTGGAAGTAGCAGTGTGACGATTTTTGGCGGAGGACCCACTGGACAGTAGCCAGTAGCTTGAGGACTGAGAATTTCTGACAACTAGGAATGTTAAGACGGATCGAGAAACAGGATTGTGAGAACTAAAAAAAAAAATTATAAAACATTTTCAGAAGCAATTTGATTTTCTTAAAGCTCGACACAATAGAAAAATAAAAAAGAATAACAACATTTCATATGATATATTTTGTTATACAGTGGTCCCTCGTTTATCGCGGGGGTTAGGTTCCAGAAATAACCCGTAATAAGTGAAATCCGCGAAGTAGGACAACTTTATATTTCACAATTATTATACATGTTTTAAGGCTGTAAACGCCTTAAAACACTGGAATTAACGTTTCGTCACATTTTTCTCTCGTTTAAACACTCAAACTTTCGTAGATTTTCAAAAAAATGTATTAATAGTGAAGCGTGGGGGCTCCGCCGGGAGCCCCTCCGGACGGGCGAGGGAAGCGGCTCATCCAACGGCACTGCCATGTCCCGGGACGCGACGCGCACCAACCCCTTGGAGAAGTGCGCGTGGTCAAATCCGTGACAGAGCAGCACGACCGGTGCAAGGCCGGGGCTGCGAGCACGAGATCAAACCGCGGCGCCCGGACCATGCCTCCCCCTCAGGACCGCGTCCTCGCAGCCCGAGCCACAAAGCGAACACGCACAAACGAACGCAAGAGCCACACGAAACCAGCAAAGAGCCGCACGGGGTGATTTAATCCTGGTTTAGACCTGGTCTAGTCCCGGTTTAGTCCAGGTCTAGACCTGGTCCAGTCCTGGTTTAGTCCAGGACCAGTCCAGGTTTAGACCTGGTTTAGACCTGGTCTAGATCTGGTTTACTTTTGGTCTAGACCTGGTTTAGTCCATGTTTAGTCCTGGTCTAGTCTCTTAGCCAATCAGGACACAGAACACAACGTTACACTATAAAAAAAAAAAAAATCCCCGAAACAGCGAGGCTGCAAACAGAGTGAGGGACCACTGTATTATAAAACAATATCTGCAATTTAAAGAGGGGGTATTGTACTTCTTTAGGGTATTAGCTGCTAACACATAATATATTTAGATCACCATGTTAACTAATTATTAATTGTTTTGAAAATGATATTTGCTATGTGCTGTTTCAGTTTCACTTTTGGCGCTCTGAATCTCCCCTCCGTACTCCCCCTTCAGAGCGCTATGATAACAAAATGAGCGTGAATCCCGCTAATGAAACTGCTGCACATCGCGTCAGGTTTGTCAAGCTGCTGTAGAGTATGTTTTTGTATATTTATGAAAGGCGTAGACTTGTGAGCAGAGCATCACACAGAATATTACAGCTAACATTAAGGAGGTTCTGAACAGGGCTCAGGAGAAATCGCTAAAATACTCAAACATACATATTTTTGATGATGGTAGAAAGCTAAAAACAAAATAACATAATACACCCTCTTTAATGATAATTGCCTTTTCAAAAGTGATTGCCAATTGCTTTGAGGCAATCATGAGCAACAATAGGTAAAAGAAATGCACATATTAACAATTAAATAAGGATTTTACAATTTGTTTAGCATTCTCAAATACCTTGTACAATACAGAATCTAAACACATACGTTTTCCCATCCATCTCAATTATTGGTTGGCCTGGGCTTCCGAGCAGTCTCAGGCATCAGTGATAGGTATCTTTACTTCTGAGAAACTGGATTTCTTGGACATGCATAAACAAATTAAGACCTGAATTGAAATGTGTTGCTTGTGGAATAAGCCGCAACCAGCAAAATCTATAGAAAGGTTGTTTATTTGTAGCAGTTCAAGTGAAGGTGACAGCTGGTTAAAGGGCCCATAATATGCTTTTTCCGATCTATGTCATAATTAGGGATGCACCGATGTGAAAATTTTGGCCAATACCGATATCCGATATTAATGTTGCTGATTTTTTATTTATTTTTTTCAATTTCAATTTTTTTTATAGTATAACTTTTTTTTTTTATATATATAGTGTAACATTGTGTTCTGCTTCCTGACTGGCTAAGGGACCTTTGCCAGACCAGGACTAAACACGAACTAATCCAGGACTGGACCAGGTCTAGACCTGGACTAAACCAGGACTAGACCAGGTCTAAACCAGGATTAAAGCACAGCGTTTGGCTCTTTTCCTGGTTTCGTGCTAGCTCTGCTATTAGCAGCTTCACCGGTGTACTGCCTTTACAACCGAACAGAGGCGAGTGAGTTTGTGGAAATGCAGCTGGCATATGGATCCCTCTGTAAACGATCTCTACCTGTTCTTTTCCTGCTCTTAGTCGTGCTTTTGAGTCACGGCCGAGGCTAGCAGCGACGTGGTCCCAAGGGGAAGGGATGTGCCTCCCCTCGGGACCGCACGCAGTCCGAGCACATCAAACCTCGGCATGAACGAATGCATGCAAGAGGCCGCGGTGGTTTAATCCTGGTTTAAACCTGGTCTAGAGGAGGCACGGTTTGGGCACGGGTCTCGTGCTCGGTCATGCTGCGCTATCACACACGCACACATCTCCGCCCTCCCCCTTCCCCCCACGCTTCACTATTAATACATTTTGTTGAAAATCTACGAGTGTTTAAACAAGAGAGAAATGTGAGAAAACGTTAATTCGAGGGATTACTGTACTAACAAATATCGGACGTTAATATTGGCCCACTTTTACACATCAGGCCGATACAGATATGTTAAAATTTGGGCAATATCGGCCATATCGTGCATCCCTAGTTATAATGTTGTTTCCTCATCACAAACACACCTGGAGGTTTGTGTTTTGTTTCATTCACAAGTTTAACAAACAAAATCTGCATATTTAGACTGGCACACAATGACATGTGGTAATACAGAATGTGTGATTTAAACTCCAAACACCTTCACTAGAATCATTTGAAAATTTCAGCCCTGGAATTGCAGATCTAAACTGAACAAACCATGAGAAAAGGACACAAGACGACATTCTAACCCTGTACTGGACCGAGCTATTTGAAAATCAAGCTGCACGGAGTAAAACCTATAGAAAGTCCCAATCCAAGTCAGAAGATTAGCAGTGGGCTACGGAGGATGTGTACAACAGAAGAAGGTGGCAGGAGGCGACTGGCTAAAGATCTAATCAGATTTATTGTATTTTGTGCAGCGCAGAGAAATCACATGCAGAATCAATGCAGGAGATGGAATGATGAAGGGGCTGAAATATTGATCGAAATAAATGAAGCATGAAAGAGTGCAGTGGTGGAGGAGGGTGAGACTGGGACAAGAGCAGTGTCAGTCAGAATAAACCTCTTATCGTTCACAGTGCGTTATACCACAGTGTGTTAGCTTCAATTTATATTTCACTTATGGAACTGTTCATCAAAAGATACAGCAATTCAGGTGCACACAGGAAGTACCACCAAAAAACAGTTTTCCTGAGTTTCATCCCTGCACAATATGTATACACAAACACAGACACACACACACACAAATTCTCAGATGGTTTTCTATTGTAGCTTGTGCTTTTTAAGTGTTGTACATCTTGAATATCTTGTGGGATAATCCTGCCTGAGGGTTTTTGTGCCAGTGGTATAAATTAGTTTCAACGTTCAGCCATATTGTACTTGAAAATGTGTTATTGTTACAGACCTAACCTAACCTAACCTGACACCAGATCCATGACGACTATTTGAATCTGATCGGTCAAAGCATCACACAGCAAAACACCGACATCTTCTCTGTCCACACAATTTTTTTTTAACAAATAACATAGCCTGTATTTTCACTCAAATAAGCTGAAGTATGTTTGTCAGTGTCAACATGTTTGTTTTGGTTCTTTTGCACATTTGGCTTCTGCACAAACCTCAATGCTGCGAAGTGATTGGTCCGCCCACCCCATTCACCGTACAGTGGGCCACGCCAAGATGGATTCTTGTGAGTTTGTGAACTCACAATATCAAGAGAATCCATCTTGCTGTGCAACTTTAGGCCCAACCTCAGTATATAAATATATTTAATTCTCCTTCTTACATTCTTGTGTAAAATCCATGTTCCTACTGACCATAAATAGCAACATTAATTACACTGCCACCTACAATTAATTTCTATATAATACAAGAGATAGACTAAACATTTCTTCCTTACATCTGAAAAGAAAAAAATCCAACTCTAGCTTCGAGCTGAGATTTATTTCCAGATCCTTAGACAGGAGCCTCTGGGAGCGATTACACATCGTACTGTCCTCCAATGAGGGGTATGTCTGATAATGGATGACATCTTTGCACCACTGACACAGGGCTAAAGGTATTCAGGAGAGAGATAGAAAGAGATGTATTTAACAAGAAAAAAGGAAGACGGACGGCCAGACAAGTGCATGCATGCATGGATGCTCATTTTTTTTGCATTATTCCTGGGTCTGCGAAGTGCTTTTAAAGTTCACTTCAAGTTCAGAGAAAGTGTCTTCCTCCGGCCTCTTCATAGTTGAGGTTAAAAACGAAGCTCTTATCTGGCTGATTGATAGACTGGAAATATGCAGGGGTTAACTTTCCTTCGCTTGGACCCTTTGACTTTTCCGGAGGTACAGGTATTCACTCGTTCACAACAGGAACAAAGCCACAAGTGCTGTTTTCACATGTCGAAGTTTATCTTGGGTTTTCACACAGGTAGGAGAAGACATAAAGAAAGTATTGCAGATCAAACTGGTGTCAATCAGGAGTAGGGAAGATGACAAGTGTCTAATCCAGTTCTACACACTCACACTGAACTTATAAAGCCTTTACATTGAGGTACTGCCTCGAGGTACAGCTATGAAGTTGGTGTATTGATAGCAGTGACAGAAGCAAGATGGTGCTAGTTTAATCCACAGAAATATTAACGCCGTGACAATTTTGATGTCTGTGTTTTTATAATTTATTCTCTATAGGGTACAATGAAGATGACAATATCCCATTTTGAATGCTTTGATGCAGTGATATTACTCTGGGGGTGTTCAACATGTACAACTATAGCGGAATGTTCAGCAGTTACCATGGAGACACAATGCACACATTTGCAAACACTGTCAAAAATGGTTGATTTTCAACAAAGAAGGTGAGAGTGACTGAAAAATTGCTAGTTCCAACCAAGTCAGCTCTTACTGGTGAGACTGTGTTAAAATTCAGTATCAATAAAGTATTTAGACGACGGGCCTGTGGTGAGTTACACAGTGGGAAGTGGACTGTCAGTTGTAGGGCTGTGGTCTGAGGAACTTCCCATGACATTTTAGATCGAGGAAGGTCGCATGTCTTTATACCGTTTGCCAATACGTACATTTGAAACAGAAAAAAAGAAATTGAAAAAGCAACACAAAAAGTAAACACAAAAGAACAGCAGTTTCTAATACTATGTGGTCTTAGACATTTTACCCATTTTTATCTATCGATTTTTTTTAAAAATGGCTGCCGACTTGCTCTTCTATTCCACTTGAGGAAATTCACAGGAGCTTTAAAGATCCCATGACATGGTACTTCTTGATGCTTTTATATGGCTCCTTAATGGTTCCCTAATACTGTAAATGAATCCTTCTTCAAAATCAACACTCAAACAGAGATAAGCTGAGAAAGAGTAATTTTTCTCACTCTGAACACTCTATAATGGGCGTTGTTGCTTGAATGCAAATGAGGAGAAAAGAGCTGGCCAATAGTAGAGGGTGGGGGCGTGGCCAAACTCTCGCTCTGAGCTCTCAGCTGATCCATTTCCTTGTTTTTGCACGGGGGGAGAGATTTGAAGCGTTCCATTGAAAAATAAACACATTTCCACATAAAATAAAATTAAACCACTGCTGTTCAAAGGTCCAGAGGCTCAGATAAAGGACTTCCGAGCCTAGAAACACTCGGACGTGCCTCCAGGCAAATCAAAAAACGCATTTCGCATTGCCTAGCGCATTCGCAGTCCAAACTCTCTGGGCGTGATTTACAGAGACGCTGAGTACAGACAGACGGGGGTGGAACTGCATTTGCATTTCTTTTTTCGATCTGACGTCAATAAGGTGCCTTGTTCAAAATCGCCCGTTTGAGCTCTGATTTTTTGTAATGCAGAAAAGGATCGCAAATGCTCAGTTTAGACATTTCGCAACTTTTAACCATGGGGGGGGGGCTAAACAGGGTAGGGGAGCTCACATTAACATTCAAAAACCTCAGAAAGTGAAAATTTCATGCCATGGGACCTTTAAACATTACACACTTGTTTTCAAATCAGGAAAAAGGTAGATTTGATCTCACAGCGCAACAAAATTAGAATAAAGAAATCTTCAAAGTGGTCAGTGCAAAATTTGCTATTGTGACATAGCGTAGCGATATCTTCAAAAACCTGAGAGTCATGCAAGCCCTCAAACGTGTGAATGAAACAAAACGCAAGTCCAAGTATGTTTTTTGATGAGGTAAACACATTACAACATGGCCTAAAACTCTGAAAAATCAAATGTGTGTAATATGTAAATTGCGTACTCCATATATTATTTTATTCTCATAAAGTCTGCAAATTTTAATCAATTAATCCTCTAGTTCAGCCGCATACTAAACATACAGGAACATTTTGATTGACAGCCAAGTACTTTTTTAGGATTTCTAATGAAGAAGAATTAAAAATTATGAAATCTTCAAAGTGGTAAGTGCAAAATTAATTATGGTGACAGGCCTAGCGATATCTCCAAATCCCCGAGAGCCATACCCACCCTCACTTAAAGCACACTAGCTCTATATTCTTAGCCTTAACTGCACTTTTTGCCCTTTGCATGTTAGCTCCTCAGTTATGTCAAGACTTCACATGGTGGGAGTAGCACACACCACGCCAGACACCGCTCCTCCTTTTAACTAAATACCATTTCGCTCCAAATTAGCTGGCGATGAAGAGACTGCCTCAGAGCTTTAAACTGTCGGCTGTCAGTCTGTGAAGTTAAGCGTGCGCTACCCAAAACGGCGTGTACAGCTGTTGAAGAATCAGTAATTAACACCTCCACAAAGCTCCGACCTGCGATACGTTTGGAAGTAATCGGGGTCCCCTAGAGGCTGTGCGAAGGATGCCGGTAACTCAGAGAAATTAGATAAAGATAATTAATCGATGACTGATTTATTCACAGAAACATGCCACCGTCTGTTCCAGGAGCAAGCTCTTAAAGTGGGAGGCGAGCGTTTTGTCATCACAAGGTCACACGGTAAATGCATACTGTAGCTCCGGTTCAAAGCAAAAACTCCCACGGTAAACTTTAGCTTAATTTGTCCTCGACTCAGAGCGCAAATAGATGTCGCTGTGCATATCCAAACACAGAAAGAGGACAGGAAGAGATACAGAATAGAGATATAAAGGCGAATGAAGAAATGAAGGTCCTAGATTACAAAAAAAATGACTCTTGCGCGCATTAAAGGTGCATTTTCTGGTGGAGGGTGCGTCAAAAGCTTTCCTCCATGGCTTTTCCTTCAAAGCACTCAGGCTACGTATATACGGCGACGATCAAAACAGAAGACGCAAAAGTGGCGTCTCGTCTTTAATTTTTTATCCGCGTTTAGACGAGCGTTCTCAACAGGAAATGTTTGTTTATACGAAGACGCGGGGGCAATCGAAAGTGGGCGAATTCGATTGAATATGCATGCCAGGCCGCTAATAATATAATATAATATATGTTAATAATATAATAATAATATAATGCAGGTAATATAATGTCAGAACTACCTTATTCAGGACACCGACAGGGGCTCTCATTACGGTTGTTTCGCCCTTGATGTAGGGTCGGAGCTCTTCGCTTAATGCAACAAGAGCTTGTTTAGTCATCCTGAAGTTTTATCAAGGTAGTCAGACATGTTTGTTATTGTTTTTACCGGCTTGGCGCATCAGGTGTATGCGACGTGAACATGTTTTGCGCTTCTTGCCCTTTAGACGGAGACACGACCCGGGCCGTCTTCAGAACTCCACACCATGGAAGGAGTCTTCAGATTTTTGCGGTTTCAGAGCCCGACGGCGCCGTTGCCGTGTGAACGAAAGACACTTCCGATAGAATATTTTGTCGTTTTCAATCGCAGTCGTCCTCGTCTAAACGGCCCCTCAAAGCGCTTTTACAACAATGAACCACTCTCCCATTCACGCAGACACTAGGGACGAGGTGGGTTAAGTGTCTCGCCCTAGGATACAACAACAGCATTCATCTGCGGGAGCTAGAATCGCGCTGTCAACTCGTGGGCCAGTGGATTTGACCGCTCAACCAAAGATGTTTCACGTCGAGATCAGATCGGTGGACAAATGCTCTGACCATGGAGATGTTATCGCTTTGTCTGGAATGTTTCACACTATGCTATTAAACCTTTCCATCTTCAGGGAGACCAAACCAGGCCAAGTTACAGGTCAGATCTGTGGAGAGGCAACCCCACTCACAGCCAGAATGCCTGTTTTTCTAGGTTTTTTTTGAGCTATAAAAGACATAGACAATAATAAAGATGACTAAAACATGTGAATGCAACACAACTCCAGGTGTGTTTATGATAAGCTAACACTACAACATGGGTTTATGCTCACAAGAGTCAATTCTGTGTAACATATGACCTTTAAAATACAAAATTGCGTATTCCATGTATTATTTCATTCCAATAAAATATGCAAATACTTATCATTGAACTTTAGTAGCATACTAAACATACAGGAACCTTTTGATTGACAGCTCGAGAGTTTGACGGTTTTCTAGCGATGCCCAGAAAACACAACCATTTTACTACGACTAAGTCTAAAGCAGCTAACGAGCCTCGCGGACCTTGTAACCTGACTCTGGGTTAAGTATTCTGTAGGAGCAGAGAGGGAGTGGAGATCGGCCCTGTTGATACATTGCTGAAAAGGTCAAAAGGTCAGAGCAATTATCCCAAATGAGACGCGTGTTCAGGTAAAGAGAGTCGATAACGTTGGTCAATAGTAGTGATTAATGCTCATTTCCTCCTGGAGTGAGCCACTACGGATATCAACAAGAACTTGGCTAGTTTTAATATTACAAAAGGTGCAAATTTGGTTTAAATTGCTGGTTTCAGATGGCATCACAACATTCTATAGACGAATAATATTGAATACAGATAGAATTTATACGGGCAAAATGCAGATTTATGTTGTAATACAGTGAGTTCTTGATTCTAGTTCATAATAGAAATTATCAGGTTCAACATTTTGTGAATTTACTTTACGGTAGTTTTTGAAATGGTCTTCTTTAAACACATTTCAACACAAACTTATAGCACTTTTCTTGATGCTACAGTGTGGGTTTTTTCGTGGGTTTTCTGCTTCCTGTTATATACAACCATTTTGATGACTTTGTTCCATACAAAAGATCAAATATTTTGTTTCAAGTTGTTTATCACTTTGGGCAACGTTTCTAATTTTTCATCATTCTGAAACACATGGATGCTACCGAAGCTGAAGATCACTCAACAATTCAGGAAAGATCAGATTTTGTGCTTTTTTTTTTTTTTAAACCCTACAATGGACACATATGGGACAAAGTATTCAAGAGTTAAAGGACCTAAGGTTTTTAAAGGGACGTTCTAATCTAGTAATATAGTAAGTGATCATCCAGAACACTTATTTACACTCATTTTCATAAAGTACCATCTGATAGGATAATGAACTGGAACTGGGTTAAGTGAAGACTAACCCTGGACGGGGATTAACCCTGAAATACAAACTTCTGAGCCATAAATCAGAAATGAACGTTCCCTGCTTTCTGTGTAATGACTAATGTGTTCTTAAAATTGATTACCAAGGTTTTCACTTGTAAATGAGTAAATTAAACCAGTGTGGGATGGAAAGTCACACTTATTTCCTTAAAACCGGTTGTGGAAGAAGTATTCAATGTTGTTACTTAAAGGGACAGTGTGTAAGATTTTTACCCGTTAATTACTGAAATTGAAGATACCCATTCAAAAATACAGTGTTTTCCAAGCCTTTTCACTTCCATCATGAAATCAAAGTATTCTTTTGGACTTAGATATAGTCACATAAAAGGGGGATCTTCCCCATACAGAGGCAGCCATTTTGAATACGAGAGCCGCAGAAGGACATTTGGGCTCCGCCTTCGCCTTCGGCAAGGCTCGTGGTTTTGGGTAAACAACCAAGCATGCTGCCGGATCAGACGTCATAATGGATCTAACACGTGTTTTGGACTAAATTGTTTTACTGGATTTTATTCGCTGGATCCTTACGGACAAATTGAGAGCAAGTTTATGGTGAAATACAGAGTTTGACCTGTGCAAAGCATTCTAAGGTAAGCTAACCTCGTTTTGTGCTTTTCCGTATAAAAGCCCCATGTGCTCGGGGAGTGATTGTTTTGCAGGGAAATGAATTGCATAGTCAAAAAGAGGAGACTGTAAGGTTTCATTTGATGTGTAGAGTGTCATGGTACATGATCGGGAATGTGTGTTTTCATGAGAAAAAAAAAAACGGGACCGCGTTTTATTTATACAGTAGCGGCGCGCGGACCTCGAGGTCTGCCGTAGCTAAAACAGAAAGTGCAAAAGCACCATCCACCTATGCGCCACGAATCCTACACACTGGGGCTTTAAAGGGATATGCCACCCCCAGGTCAAATTTGGGCATCTCCCCACAGTCCAGAGACTAAAATAAGTGGTGGAAAGCGTTTTCCTGCTCACCCAGCCATTGTCCGAGTCTGTCGCCACTGACCGCCGCGGTATCTGGTGCTCCTCCGCCTTAGACTGGAGTCTAACGTAGCCAGAGAAAGATTTCGGCCAAAAGGAATTAATTTGCTCGATGCGTTTCCCAATTGCGTAAGAATACAGTCGTATCACGCACCACGTTGTGCAACAGGGGAACTCCCTTCCCGGTGCGTAACTGGGATTCCCCTGGTAGCGTACTGCGTGATACAGCTGTATTCTTACGCACTGGAAAATAGTTCCCACCCAAAATGACCAAGGCAAACTCTCCGTGTTGATTTGCACATTTATTTGCACTCGATATGAATGCGCACTACACATAAAGTAATTGGGAAACGCATCGAGCAAATTAATTCCTTTTGGCCGAAATCTTTCTCTGGCGACGTTAGACTCCAGTCTAAGGCGGAGGAGCACCAGATACCGCGGCGGTCAGTGGCGACAGACTCGGACAATGGCTGGGTGAGCAGGAAAACGCTTTCCACCACTTATTTTAGTCTCTGGACTGTGGGGAGATGCCCAAATTTGACCTGGGGGTGGCATATCCCTTTAAGTAAAAGCACAGATACATGTACAAAGGTAAAAAGTTACAAAAGGAAAAGTATCACATGAAAAAATCTACTCAAGTCAAAGTATTAAAGTATTTGTTTAAAAAGTATTTTTGCAGAGATTAAAGGATGAAATGTAGTGATTTAAAAAAGAAGAATTTAAAAGATTTCACGTGATTCAACTGATTTCTTAATTTTTTAAGCCGTTTTAATGTTTGGATGTTGACTTAAATTTTATAAGCTAAAAAAAATTAAGTCTCCACCATTTCAGCAGGTCTCACACTGTATTTTATTTATTTTTTATTTATTTATTAATTTATTTGGAAGGGACAATGCATATTAATGAACGCACAATTTGTATAGGATCACACAAACCGACGTAAATATGCCGGATTTAGCACAGTGCTAATTTCCAGCCGCAGTCCCAGACATAAAGATATAGCATACAATAGAAAATATGTTGCAGTTGCAGACATTAGACAATTTAGTGCATGTGTTATGATCACAAACATAAAAACAATTTAGTATCTATACATTAGTAGCATATAATTCAATAAATTACAGTAAAAATACAATTGATGGGCTTAGCCTAAAGTGCGGATTAAACTGTACTTACTTTTGAGTCCAGATCTAAAACATAGTGGAGTAAAAAGTGCAGATACACATACTCAGATGTAGTGAAGTAAAAGTAAAAAGTATTCACTGTAAATTGTACTTAAGTACAGAATATTAAAATTTGTACTTAGGTATTGTACTTTTACTTTTGTACTTCATTACCTTCTGCCACTGCTTAAAACACAGTTAAACTTAAAGATCCCATGACATGGTACTTCTTGATGCTTTTATATGGCTCCTTAATGGTTCCCTAATACTGTAAATGAATCCTTCTTCAAAATCAACACTCAGTGCATGAGAAACAGAGATAAGATGAGAAAGAGTTTTTGTTTTTTTCTCTCTTAACAGGCCATAATGGGCGTTGTTGCTTGAATGCAAATGAGGAGAAAAGAGATGGCCTATAGTAGAGGGTGGGGGCGTGGCCAAACTCTCCGCTCTAGCTCTCAGCTGATCCATTTCCTTGTTTTTGCACGGGGGAGAGATTTGAAGCGTTCCATTGAAAAATAAACACATTTCCACAGAAAATAAAATTAAACCACTGCTGTTCAAAGGTCCAGAGGCTCAGATAAAGGACTTCCGAGCCTAGAAACACTCGGACGTGCCTCCAGGCAAATAAAAAAACGCATTTCGCATTGCCTAGAGCATTCGCAGTCCAAACTCTCTGGGCGTGATTTACAGAGACGCTGAGTACAGACAGACGGGGGTGGAACTGCATTTGCATTTCTTTTTTCGATCTGACGTCAATAAGGTGCCTTGTTCAAAATCGCCCGTTTGAGCTCCGATTTTTTGTAACGCAGAAAAGGATCGCAAATGCTCAGTTTAGACATTTCACAACTTTTAACCATGGGGGGAGGGGGGGGGGGGCTAAACAGGGTAGGGGAGCTCACATTAACGTTCAAAAACCTCAGAAAGTGAAAATTTCATGCCATGGGACCTTTAATATACAAGAGATCCCACTGTTTTATAAAACTGTTATTTATCCTTCAAATCACTACTGAACAGCTTCATATGAGTAAAAGATCAAACATTATCAGAAGTTCTCTTCCAAAATCTGTCTGTAAATAGTCTTATTACATCCAGTTAAAGGCCCAACCAGGATATCGGCTGAACTGAGCTCTCGGAATCGATAACCAACTAATTTTTCAGCATCGGCACCAATAGTTGAGGACAGTATCAGTATCGATGCATCCCTACTCTGGTGTGCATTGGTGGTCCCCTGTGTGAAAAATCTGTTCTAGTTACACATTTGAATTATTATCTCTTCATGTTTTGGAAGTCATTTACCCCAGATTTAACTGCAAGAAAGTATCAATGATCTCCAGTTGTCCCGTAGTAAAAAGTGCTCCTCGTGCTGTGAATCCAGATGACCTACTGCCCACAGCGCACACTTCCACCGTTTGAAGCTTTGTTTGACATTATAAAAGTGTGTTTTCTCAGGCTCTATTAGCAGCCAGAACAGTGGGTGTCCTGACAAGTACCTTCAAAAGTAAATAATAGGGAAATGAAAATGTGTGGCCAAAACCGAAACCGAATAACAATTAAACACTTGGCCAAATACCGAAACCAAATATCAAGTTTTTCAAATTTTTTTTATATTGCATAAATAGCCTAGAAATTTCGAAACGTTTTCGACCAAACAATTGACAAATTGAATTTCTTCTTTTATCATTAATTATACATGGATTTAACACTATTACAGTCCATTACAGGACATGTTACAAAAATATTAATAAAAATAAAATTAACAAAATGTAAATGCTAAGGTGTTCATTTACCTCCAAATAGAAAATTTAAATAATATTAATAATAATAATTTAGATACACTTTTTGTCTTTGGGTCCCAGGAGGTTAAACAGATACATCTAGTATTTATTCATTACAGGTGTTTCTATTGAGACTCTCCACAGATCTGACCTGTAACGTAGTGTAGTGCTGTAACCTGCTCATCTCCTTCGTTATAGACGGGTTTTATCTCTACTGTGGATAACTCTAGACAAAACAATAACTTTTCCATGGAGACAACCACAAGAAAAGTTATGCAATGCACGTTTAATGCTACAATTTGTCGCATCATGCCCTTGTGCAAATTGCTGCCGCTACAGGCACTGCTGCTTCCGTTCTAATCCAAGAATTTGTGAAACATTTTTAAGAGGTATTTATGTGTAATTGAGATCAAGCAGACAGGTGGAGCAGTCAGCCCTGACACCACCCTGGGATCTTAAGCAAGTCATGTACCAATTGTCATGTTCCCACGCACTGTTTGTGAGGTCAACGCACTTTGACTTACAAGCACAAACTTTACTTCCTCTGTTAGAAATAAACTATCCATGGGTTCAGAATGATGACAAATGAGGATGGTTGCCATAGCGAATAACAATTTCAAACAAACTATGGCAGCGCTTTAACTACACTTTTCTACAACTTTTCTCTAACTTTGCCACCTGCAAATGGAGAAGCAAGCCTGCACATAGTAGGAATTCATTTTTGAGCTATAAAAGTCCTGTAATTGAACAAATGCAAGAGAAATAGGTTTAATGCCCTACTGTGGAACATTCCAGGCAAAAAAAAAAAACATTGCTATGGAAACAAGCAAGTAGCAGACCCTCCACCTTAGAAGTTACATAGTGTACCTTCAATAAAGAACGAACAAAGATCAACGTTTATTAAGAATAGATAATATAATTAGTAACTACTTCATTAAATATCCCATCTCCGCCCTTGCCTTTTTTCTAATTTTAGGGCCTGTTTACACGAGAACGCTTACGGGTAAAAACGACAAAATATTTTATCAGAAGTGCCTTTTGTTTACACGGTGACGGCGTTTTTGGGGCCTAAAAACGCAAAAGTCTGGAGTGGAAAAGTTAAATATGCTCCGCTGTAGCGTTTCCGTGTAAACTGCCCAAGATGCAAAACTGGTCAGATCTGCTCACGTCACGTACGCGTTTACGTCACATAGATGCAGCATACCTTGATACCACGGATGTTCAAGCAGCTCTAGTCAACATACAAGAGTCATTTCAACAATTGTATAAATCGCACCCACACACGTCTACGGTCTTTTCTCTTCTTCCCGTACAAGTCTTTCTCACACTCTCACAGCCACACAGACGGCCAAGACAAGCGACTTCCACATGAGGCACTTCAAATGTAAAACCCCATGTGATTTTATATTTTCTAATTCACTGTAATCCTCCTGTAATGTCACTATTTTCAGTACAATATTCAAAAACATGTAAACAAAAATACAAGTCACTGAAATGTTTGGAGCGGAACTTAACAACTCATTTAAAACGCAACTAGAACATTTTATTTTGAAGTTTTACCTTTCTCTTTTCCGGTATAGTCGTGGTAAGAAATGTAACTTGTGATGTTTGTTTTTTTCAGTCCAGTTATATACAGCGCCTCCCTTCGCTGGCTTTTGCCTCCACTTTTGCGTCTTCGTATAAACAAACATTTCCTGTTGAGAACGCTCGTCTAAACGAGGATAAAAAAATTGAAGACGAGACGCCACTTTTGCGTCTTCTGTTTTGATCGTCGCCGTATAAACGTAGCCTTACATTTTGAAGAAAGTATGTCTAAATGTGTGAAGTGTATAATTGTATTCCTTGGTTGGACATGTGCACCAGCGATGTCATACACAAAGCTAATTCAATAACTGTTACTTAGCAACCAGAAGCAAAGCTCAAATAAATGACACAATAGTTTAGATTTGATGATTTGACTAAAGACGACTCTTCTGTTAAATGTTAAACACCGAGGATAATGTGTCCCTTGTGCGTTAATTGTTTTTTTGGATAGACTTTTGTGTGTTGATGTCAGAGGCAGGCAGACCTATTCTGCTACTTAACTGATGTAACACTGTGATAATTAAGTCGAGGCAAGTTTATTTATATAGTACAAATTGTACAGTGATCCAGTACTTTCTCACTAAACCACACAATAATTAGAACAACATGAAAGCCGGTCATATGCACTTTAAAGGAGTTGTTTTGTTTCATTCACACATGTTTAACACACAAACCCTGCATATTTAGGCTGAGTTCTTCTCTCACACCGAAAACACTCTGCTCCTTGTGATGTCATGTGGCAATACAGGAAGTGCTCCTCTGTGTTTTTAAACTCCGTACACCTTGACTAGAATCATTTGGACCACTTCAGCTCTGGAAGTGCCAATCTCTACTGAAGGAGAGAAAAGGAGCTCTTACTTGAAAACTACAGCTTCATGACATCACAAGGTGGAACAGAGCAGTTTGAGCTTTGGAGATGTAGACAGAATAATAAAGTCAAACTGAGTTACTCAAACATGTGTGAATGAAACAAAACACAACTCCAGGTATGTTCTGAGGAGGTAATAACATTATAACATGGCTTAAAGCTCACAAAAGTCATTTTTTGTGGAATATAGGACCTTTAAAGGAGAATTCATGTTTTTTTTTTACAATCTGAGCCTTATTTCGTTAATAAAAACAAGTTGTTTTACTCACCCATAGCACTTTGGTGTTATATGGAGCACTTCCGGAGTTGTTTTAGATTAGCGATAGCAAATAACACAAACTTTAGCACTTTTCAAATCATAGAAGCTCAATGTCTTAGTCTACACTTTCATTTGAGTCAAAAGTGGCCTGTAATCTGAGATTTATCCATAATTTACAGCTTTGCATTTCATGTTTGGGTCCAAAGAGCTGAGAGTGAAATAAACTGTGACTCCGCACATGTGCACTGGCCTCCTCATCTACTCGAAACTATGGCTAAATCTCGGATTACAAGCCACTTTTGACTCAAACGAAAGTGTAGACTAAGACATCGAGCTTCTATGATTTGAAAAGTGCTAAAGTTTGTGTTATTTCAAGACTGCACGGGGCATATATTATATGCCCCGAGAACTCGCGTTACGGCTATCGCTAATCTAAAACATCTCTGGAAGTGCTCCATATGACACCAAAGTGCTATGGGTGAGTAAAACAACTTGTTTTATTACCGAAATAAGGCTCAGATTGTAAAAAATGTTAATTCTCCTTTAAATTCCTGCGTACGAAATGCACCATAGTGGACTCACCAGTGTACAAAAAGCTAATGCACTAACTGCCACACACAGATATAGGATTTATGGGGTATTGAATGACATAATCTCCCATTGCCCTTATTATTGTTTTGGATTAAGACGGCAGATTTGCACTGACTCATTTCAAAACACAGTTAAACAGACGAGACGCCAAGTGAGTCGTTGCCGTAGGAATATTGGCCGATTCCATCTAAAGTAAAGATTCTTGATGGACTCCAATTGGTTACGCCGTTTTGAACTTAAGTGGCGAGTAAGTACTCAAACATTTAAGAAGGAACTGCAATGAACATAGCAGATGTCAAAATATAGCAATCATCCCAGTTAAAGAGGTGTGTACTCATTATAGATACAAAATTACTACTTAAAGGAAAAGTAATGTTTTTTTTACAATCTGAGCCTTATTTCGGTAATAAAACAAGTTGTTTTACTCACCCATAGCACTTTGGTGTCATATGGAGCACTTCCAGAGATGTTTTAAGATTTGCGGTTAGCCTAGCGCGACTCCTAGCCGGGGCATATAATATATTCCCCAAGCATGTAATATGCCCCGTGCGGGCTCCAAACAACAATATAATAATATAACAATAACACAAACTTTAGCACTTTTCAAATCATAGAAGCCCGATGTCTTAGTCTACGATTTTGTTTGAAGCAAAAGTGGCCTGTAATCCGAGATTTATCCATAGTTTACAGCTTTGCGTTTCATGTTTGGGTCCCGGGAGCTGAGAGCACAGTCCGCACATGCTCACTGGTGTCCTCATCTACTCGAAACTATGGCTAAATCTCGGATTACAGGCCACTTTTGACCAAACGAAATCGTAGGCTAAGACATCGGGCTTCTATGATTTGAAAAGTGCTAAAGTTTGTGTTATTTGGAGACCGCAAACATGTGCCCCGAGAACTCACATGACGGAGATCGCAAATCTAAAACATCTCTGGAAGTGCTCCATATGACACCAAAGTGCTATGGGTGAGTAAAACAACTTGTTTTATTACCGAAATAAGGCTCAGATTGTAAAAAACTTTACTTTTCCTTTAAGTGTTGGTGCTCATATATATATATATATATATATATATATATATATATATATATATATATATATATATATATATATATATATATATATTTTTTTTTTACAATATTGTACATTTAGAATATTTTGGGAGTTTAATTCTGCTTTGTGATGTGGTTTCTATATTATCCTTTACCATCTATTACTTAAAGGAATATTGGTCTTCAAACTGTGTTATCATGACAGGACAAATTACTACTACAACTACTACTACTACGATGTATATACTACGATGTATTTTTCAGAACTAGTTAAAGTCAAATTTAGTAACCCTGTCAAATATTTATAGGGCAACTGCAAAACATAACTTATGTGCAGGTTTCTACTACTCCTACTACAAGATAAGATAAGATAAGATAAGATAATATAATCCTTTATTTGTCCCACAATGGGGAAATTGCAGTGTCACAGTCCAAGTTTCAGAAACAGTAGGAAAATATGAGCATGCATCAAAATTAAGATAAATAATAATAATAATGGAGTAATAAAGTATGTACAATCAACTAAAAAACACAACACTGTCAGGTTAAAAGGCACAGGAACGCTGCACAATAAATGTCTTTGATTCTGAGCAGTGAACAAACAGCAGTTAAAGTGTTGTTATTGTTATATATATTTTGTTGTAATATAATTTTGAGTTGATATGGGGCAGATATTATTAAGCTTATGCTTCTTTCTGTTCCCTTTTCATTCATATTTAAGTTATAATTGTATAGATGCAATTGTGTTGCGTCTGTTATTTTGTTTTGTTTTAATGAATGAAATAAATAAATAGGTATTGTGGCCATACCTGCCTGTCAAAGCCTGATCTCGTCAGATCTCAGAAGCTCAGCAAGGCAGGGCCTGGTTAGTACTTGGATGGGAGACCAGTGGGAATTCCAGGTGCCACAGGAGGCGCCAGTCACAAAAACTGTCGTTGTGTCTTTAGACAAGACACTTCACCCACATTGCCTAGTATGAAAGTGGAGTGTGTGTGAGTGTTGGAGGTGGTCAGAGGGGCCGAAGGCGCAGATTGGCAGCCTCGCTTCTGTCAGTCTGCCCCAGGGCAGCTGTGGCTACAAAAGTAGCTTACACCACCAAGTGTGGAGTGAATGAACAATGAACTGTAAAGCGCTTTGGGTGTCATGAAAGGCGCTATATAAATGCTATGAATTATTATTATTAAATGAAAGTGACTCCAGTATAGTAATATATAATATCACTACAATAAAGTGACTCAGGTAATTGTGTACAGTGGTGATTAAATAAATAAGTACTCCTACACCAAGATGTATTTTTCAAAACTACTAGAAGTCAAATGAGGTAACCCTGCAAAATATTTACAAGGCTATCTCAAAATAGCCTATACGTACACGTTCCTGCTGACATTTCTACCCCAAAAGGATACAAGAACTCCATTCAAACTGATACATGTAACTCCACCAGCACCACCAGCACCAGCACCAGCAGCACCAGCACCATCATCACCAGCACCATCATCAGCATCAGCACCAGCACCAGCAGCACCATCATCATGTTCCAGAGTACTCACCTGTCATACTCCGCGTTATCCTTATCGCAGCGCGCGTCCTTGTGCTTCTGCCAGTCCTTCCCGTGCTTACACGTCGTGAGCAGCACCACGTCCTCCGCGTTATGCACGTGGTATAAGGCATTCCTGGTGTCGGACCCGATCCCGGTCAGGTAGCGCTTCCCTTTGAAAACCAGCATGTACTTTCTAAACGGCGGGATGGCGTTGTATTTGAGAAAGCCCCTCTCTCCACCTGTCCTCGGGTGATCCTTGGAGAACAGCGGGATGGACACGTCGAAGTTGGGCCTGAAGTTGTCGCTGCTGATGCTGGCTTTGGCCAACATGGCTTGCCCGATGTCGAAGCCCAGATCTTCCGTGTAGTCTGGCCACGTGCCGGAATATAAGTTAAATATAAGGTGGTTCCTCCCTTCGTTCCACAGAGGCAAGTTCTGGATCTTGGTCTTGAGGTTCTGCACGTACTGAGGGGAGAGCTGGTCCCTGTCCAACGTGTCCAGACTCAAAACAAACAAACACGCCTGCCCCGGGTCCGAGGTGTAAAACCTAGATCCTTCTATCGTGGCTAAAATGTTCTGGTAACTCTCCGAAATCTTCTCTCCTTTCTGCTGTGGGTAAACATAGACTTTAAATCCGTTCTTGTGACAGAGAGAGCGGTCGAAACAGGAGTCCATGCGGCACCGTTTCCCCTTGCAAACACCCGCGCTGGCGTCTTTCTTGTGTCGCGGAGACGTGTGCAGGTTGTACTCCTCCGTTTCCGTGTGGTCCCACGGCAGCAGCGGCGGTAACGGGTCGGAGAAGTGCGGCCACGGCTGCTCCATTCTGCCCCCGCGCTCATGCCTGATGTTCCGCGCCGGTGGCAGGTCAAAAAGGAGGTAGAAGAGGAGCGCGAGGGACGCACCGGCGGAGAGCAGGATCAGGTAGCGTTTTTTGGCCTGCATGTGTCCCGGCAACGGAGGAGACTTGTAAAGGAATAACAGAATTAAAGTAGCCCCAAGTTTGGCTCTTACTCACCCCGGCTACACCGCTCCATCCTCCGTCTCCCCCCTTCAGAGTATTCACTTCCCAAAACCACAAATTGTTCCTGTGCATGTGGGCGATTTGGTTACAAGTCCTGTCCCTTATTTCTCCCTCTGATGAAGAGTTGGACCATATTTGCTTCAGTTACTTTACGCGTCTCTCCAAGCCTCACCAAGCCACACCGACTTGTGCGGTTCCCGGGGAAGCTCGCACAGCCAGCCGCCTTGGGAACTCTCTCCCGCGGCTGGGCTCCGCTCCCAGATGGAAAGGTACGACCCGTTTTTTTGGATGTTTGGAGCCGCTAACGCATCGGGCAGGAGTGCGTAAGCCCCGCTCCGTGTCGTCTCCCTCCGCTGAAGAATGACTCTTATTCCCGGTGTGTGGTCACTCCATGATCCCGCGTGAGCAGCGGCGGCACGAGCGGAGCGCAGTGGAGCTCAGCAGCACAAATGTAACCTGACGAATCCCTGCATTTCGCTTCTTATTTATTACCCGCTCCACGCTCTGGCTCCTGTGCGTAAAATCAGAAGAAAAAGCGGAGAGAGGAGCAGCGCACGCAGGGAACAGTCCGGACCACCGCTCCTCGGGCTCCACACCGGGGAAACAGCGCAAGAAATGTTCCAAAAGACGAGATTCCTTGATCTCAGTGTCCAATTACCGAGTGCTCAGTTGTTTCGATTGTTAGTCGGTAACATTCCAATCCCGACACGACGGCAGCTGACGCGACGTCCCACCGCCGCGCACCGGCGCCTCTGATTGGTCCGCGCGTGGGAACGGAAAAGGCGGGACTAAGGGAATGCACCCATTCATAGCCAGAGTCCTCCACATGTGCACATGATTCTTTTGTCACACGGAGGAGAGCGGAGGAGCTTTGGAGACGCTTGAGCAGGAGGAGAGCGGCACAAAGTCTCCTGACACTGTGTGAGCTGTGACAGACACATGAGAGCAGCAGATACACTCCAACTCTGTGCTCTTCTCACACTGCACTTGTGTCTGGTGGATACTTATAATCATTTAGGAACATAAAACTGAATGTGCTCAGTCATTTTGATAGTGCATTTTCATTTCATTGCACATGATTTTAATACGTTTCAAAATTCTTTGAACTATGATAATATATCCTCCTGGGACCCGAAGAAAAAAAGTGTATCTAAATTATTATTATTATTATTTAAATTTTCTGTTTGGAGGTAAATGAACACCTTAGCATTAACATTTTGTTAATTTTATTTTTATTCATATTTTTGTAACATGTCCTCTGTGATGGACTGTAATAGTGTTAAATCCATGTCAAGTTAACCTAACCTAAACCTAAGAAAAACATTTTTTCGGTCGGTTTTACAGTCACCTCAAAAAGTTTTTAGACCCTTTTTTATTTATGTATAATTTTTTATGTTTTATTTTGATGTATTATTTATTAACTTATTTATGTATTTTATTTATATATTTTAGATTTTTATTCATTATTATTATTATTATTATTCATTCATTCATTCATTTTCTTCCGCTTTTCCATTTTCTGGGTCGTGGGGGCAGCAGTCCAAGCAGTGTTCTGCTGCCCAGAACACAATGCACCAGCCCCATGAATCCTTCCGCGGGTGGTGGGTCCACAGGAGGACGGCTCACGTCACAACAGGCCTTGATGTATCTTCTGCCATGGGGGCTACCAGTGTCCACAGACACTGGGGGCGAGGTGGGGTTAAGTGTCTTGCCCAAGGACACAACGGCAGCTGTGGGAGCTGGGATCATATGCGGTCAACCCATCAAGAGCGGGATTCGAACCGCTAAGCCCTGGATCACGAGACATATGCTCTACCAACTGAGCTACTGCCGCCCCTATTATTATTATTAATTTATTTTATTATTATTTTTTAATCATGCAGCCACAAACTAGAGTATCTCAAAACTTAAAAGATGTCCACTATAAAGGACACAAATGGGCCGGGTCTCAGGAGGATATCATTTCATTTGATATGATTGTTGTTACTTTGTGTTATTATTCATTGATTCTATATTTAGATTTTATATTATTTCTTAAAGAAGACCTTGTGCTTGTGTGTGCTAGATTTTTATAATCCCCCCATCAACCCAAAAACATGCTCCATAGGTAAAATCCTACTGCTGAGGTCCTGACCAAGCCCACGGAGATGGATCCCCGGGCGCCTGAATGTGCTGCCCACTGCTCCTGAAAAGGATGGGTCAAATGCAGAGAAATAATTGCCCTACAGGGATAAATAAAAGAATAATAATAATAAAATCTATGACACCCGTGGATCATTATGTTATCATTTGCACTCTTTAAAATGACTTAATTAAAAAAAAAAAAAGAAAATAAAATTGGAGAATGAAGTTAGTACAGAGCAGTGGGTGTAAATAAGCAATTAAAGATTGCTCAAACATGCACGAGTCACTCCAAATACAACTTTGAGAGGATAAATGAGAACTACAACTATACAACACGGTTAAAAGCTTTGAAAAGTCGATTTTGCGTAACAGGTCTGCTTAAATGTAGGCTTTTCATGCATGGAAATAGGCTATACCTGGTTTTTACAGCCACCTAAAATGTAACAATATGAACAATGCTCATATGAACAAACACAATAGTTTTACAGAAGTTAGCTCCACTTGAAACTTCGGAGTGGACTAAACAAACCCCACTGACTCACATGTATGGAGGAGACCACTTGACAGGCAAATTAATAGCAGAAGAGAGCTCTGGCCGAGTGTCACCATGGCTCATAAGTTCCCATAATCCTCTGTGCTGCCCGTCTGCACCGCGACGCAGCAGCGGTGAAGGGCCAGCCTCATTTTTTATCGCCCAATTAGCTCAGAAGAGGGGCACTAATTAGCAGGGCAGGCTGGGACCGAAGCCAGGATCCATGGGCTGCCCACCTCCCGCCTCAATGCCCAGACAAGTGGAGGCCTGTGGGGTTCCAGCGCTCTGCTCCTGTCCACTGGTCCTCGTGGTCTTAGGGTAATATCCAGGAAAACAATATAACTCCTCAGGGATGCAAAGCGTTAGACTATTTTTTTCATAAGTTTTTCAGACGATGGGTGTACTCACTTGGCCTGGTTTTGTCCTGGTTTCATACAATTGATGCAATATTGACTCTTGTGAGCTTTAATCCATGTTAGAACCTACTGTAGTTACCTCATCAGAAACTTACCAGGACTTGTGTTTTGTTTCATTCACACAGTTTTGAGTAATCTTGGTTTATTGGTCTGTCTATGTCTTCAAGGCTTAAAATGCTCTGTTCCACCTTGTGATGTCATGATGTGGTAGTTTTCAACTTAAAGAGATAGTGCGGGTTTTTTGATGTTAAAGGTCCCATGGCATGAAATTTTCACTTTCTGAGGTTTTTGAACGTTAATGTGAGCTCCCCTACCCTGTTTAGCCCCCCATGGTTAAAAGTTGTGAAATGTCTAAACTGAGCATTTGCGATCCTTTTCTGCGTTACAAAAAATCGGAGCTCAAACGGGCGAGTTTGAACAAGGCACCTTATTGACATCAGATCGAAAAAAGAAATGCAAATGCAGTTCCACCCCCGTCTGTCTGAACTCAGCGTCTCTGTAAATCACGCCCAGAGAGTTTGGACTGCGAATGCGCTAGGCAATGCGAAATGCGTTTTTTTATTTGCCTGGAGGCACGTCCGAGTGTTTCTAGGCTCGGAAGTCCTTTATCTGAGCCTCTGGACCTTTGAACAGCAGTGGTTTAATTTTATTTTATGTGGAAATGTGTTTATTTTTCAATGGAACGCTTCAAATCTCTCCCCCCGTGCAAAAACAAGGAAATGGATCAGCTGAGCGCTCAGAGCAGAGAGCGGAGAGTTTGGCCACGCCCCCACCCTCTACTATTGGCCAGCTTTTTTCTCCTCATTTGCATTCAAGCAACAACGCCCATTATGGAGTGTTCAGAGTGACAAAAATTACTCTTTCTCATCTTATCTCTGTTTCTCATGCACTGAGTGTTGATTTTGAAGAAGGATTCATTTACAGTATTAGGGAACCATTAAGGAGCCATCTAAAAGCATCAAGAAGTACCATGTCATTTGACCTTTCATCTGTATGGGTTTCCTTCTAAAAGTTACGTGTGTTGACACCGGCTTACCTCTGACAGTCTCAGCTGATCCCGGTTCAGCTCGCTTTCTGGAGCACACGCAAGTAGGTCCGGTAACTTCCCTGGAACATGAAATAAAGCTTGTTTTTCTTCTCAAAACAAAACATTTGTTAGAAAGGTGATATATTTGCATCCAAAACAGTTTTCCACGAAACATCCAGCAGCGTGTTTTGCATTCACGTATTGTCTCTCTCCACTCGTATCACTACGCCCATGTTAACTCTATCAGCCTGTTCACCTTCAGCGGATGTCTACGCCGAAGTTTACAAGTGAACAGGATGATACTTACGTGGGCTCCAGAAAGCGAGCCAAACCGGGATCAGCTGAGAGTGTCAGAGGTAAACCGGTGTCAACACACGTAACTTTTAGAAGGAAACCCATACAGATTAACATAAAAACAAAAAACAAACAAAAAAAACACACTATCCCTTTAACCGCTGTGTTTCCCTTTTGTTCAGTAGAAACAACAACTCCAGGTATGCCTTTGATGAGGAAACAGCATTATAACATGCTGTGTTTCATGGTTTAAATGTAATTTTGCTGTTTTTCTATGACAAGGACAACACCATCTTGAGTCTAGCCCAGTAGATTTACTTACAAGGTTAGTTCCAGTTTAGTCGAAGTTTTGATGTGGTGTGTGATTGCAATTGTGAACACACAATTAGACAAATGTTATTCAGAATTAGAATAAGAAAAGCAATTCACAAACTGGGAGTGTGCTTTGACAATATGGTGCAACACAAAACAATAATAAAGTAAAAGGCATGCATTCACTGAGGGATTAGAAACAAAACTTTGACCAGATATAAATACAAACAACATACTGTATATTAAAGATCCTATATTACACCAAATTGTTGTGTTTTGTTTCATTCACACACTTTTCAGTAACCTTTTATTATTAGTCTGTCTACATCTCCAAACTTCAAAATGCTCTGTTCCACCTTGTGATGTCATGTAGTGGTAGATTTCAAGTTAACCATTCTTTTTTTGTTCAGTAGAGATTGGCAATTCCACAGCTGAAATTATCAAAATTATATAATTCAAACTTCAAAACCAAACTCAAAGCTCATCTGTTCAGACTGGCCTATTCACCTCAACCATAACTGCACTGTCCTTGTAAATGTTTTAAATGTTTTACTGTTTTAAAAATGTTATTGTTTAAATGTTTAACTGTTTGTTTTTAACTGTTTGTATTTTAACTGTTGCTTTTAACTGCCTATAATGTATATTTTACTTGTTGTAAGGCGACCTTGAGTGTCCAGAAAGGCAAATAATGAATAAAATTTATTATTATTATTATTATTATTATTATTATTATTATTATTATTATTATTATTATTATTATTATTATTATTATTATTATTATTATTATTATTATTATTATTATTATTATTATTATTATTATTATTATATTTTAATGAAGGTGTATGGAGTTTAGAAATGGAGTTTAGAGTGGAGCACTTCCTGTTACCACCATACCTGGAGTTGTGTTTTATTTCATTCACACATGTTTAAAGGGACAGTGTGTAAGATTTTTAGCCGTTAATTACTGAAATTACTGAAATTGAAGATTCAAAATACAGTTTTCCAAGCCTTTTCACTTCCATCATGAAATCAAAGTATTCTTTTGGACTTAGATATAGTCACATAAAAGGGGGATCTTCCCCATGCAGAGGCAGCCATTTTGAATACAAGAGTCGCAGAAGGACATTTGGGCTCCGCCTTCGGCAAGGCTCGTGGTTTTGGGTAAACAACACAAGCATGCTGCCGGATCACACGTCGTAATGGATCTAACACGTGTTTTGGACTAAATTGTTTTATTGTATTTTATTCGCTGGATCCTTACGGACAAATTGAGAGCAAGTTTATGGTGAAATACAGAGTTTGACCTGTGCAAAGCATTCTAAGGTAAGCTAACCTCGTTTTGTGCTTTTCCGTATAAAAGCCCCATGTGCTCGGGGAGTGATTATTTTGCAGGGAAATGATTTGCATAGTCAAAAAGAGGAGACTGTAAGGTTTCATTTGATGTGTAGAGTGTCATGGTACATGATCGGGAATGTGTGTTTTCATGAGAAAAAACAAAACAAAAACAGGACCGCGTTTTATTTATACAGTAGCGGCGCGTGGCTCGTGCGCGGGTACGAGAGCTGTTTGCGGTACGGCGCGCCCGGGTGACCCTCGAGGTTTGCCGTAGCTAAAACAGAAAGTGCAATAGCACCATCCACCTATGCGCCACGAATCCTACACACTGGAGCTTTAACACACAAACCCTGACTATTTAGACTGAGTATTTCTCTCAAACAGAAAACACTCTGTTCCACCTTGTGATGTCATGAAGCAGTACTTTTCAGCTACTTTTTACCTTTTGTTTACTAGAGATCGGAAATTACAGGGCTGAAATGATCAAAATGATTCAAATGAAGGTGCACGGAGTTTAAAAAACACAGTGAAGCACTTCTTGTATTACTTCATGACATCACAAGAAGCCTAAAGATGCAGGGTTTGCGTGTTAAACATGTGTGAATGAAACGAAACACAACTACAGGTATGTTTGTGATGAGGAAACAACACTGATCAGAAAATAGCATGATATTATACGGGCCCTTTAAAGTGAAAGTGAAAACAGTTAAACGTAGCAGAACACAAATGATTTTCACATTTACAGTAAGCAAATTTAATAATTTACTATATGCATGAGGTAGTATGATCTGTGATAACATGTTGTCTCTTTTATAGGGTAAGCATGTGAACGTGTGGTTTTGTATGTCGTCTAGGAGATAAAGAAAACTGAGAATGTACTTACTATACCAGAGGGATCACATTGAAATGATAAGAACTGCAAGTCTAAACAAATGAAACAGTCATAAAAATAATAGATGTTGGGAAAATTCAAGACTGACCCACCCTTGTAAAACGTTGCCTTGAGGGAGTAATTGTTGAGTAAAAGTCAAAGTTCACGGCGACATATTTGGCCATAAAACTATATGTAGCTCAAAGCAGTGTCAAACCTCCGGTGTCACTTTGCATAAGATAACACCGAAGAACGGTAAAACTGTGTAATATTTATGAAGTAAGTAAGTTTATCAGTAAGTTTATTTGTAGAGCACAGTGACTCAACCGCTGGAACAGTTACTTGTCACGTTTACACTGGATTTTTGTTGGACTTCAAAGAGAATAATTTACACCTGGCATAGCAGGTGTCTTGCTCAAGGACACAACAACATTAGCATTGTCAGTAGGGTATAGTTTGCCTGGCAGGTGCAGAATGATATCTTGTTGTATTTTAACACAGAGATAGTCTAGTCGCCTCGCTCTATTCGCATCTCCGAACCAAATGTTCAATTAGATTTGTTTATTTCAGTGACACGTGTGACACAAAGGAGCTCATTGGTCACCTATCATTTTTATCTTAAAGGAGAATTAACGTTTTTCACAATCTGAGCCTTATTTCGGTAATAAAACAAGTTGTTTTACTCACCCATAGCACTTTGGTGTCATATGGAGCACTTCCAGAGATGTTTTAGATTTGCGATATCCGTAATGCGGGTTCTATATGCCCCGAGCGGTCTCCAAATAACACAAACTTTAGCACTTTTCAAATCATAGAAGCTCAATGTCTTAGTCTACACTTTCGTTTGAGTCAAAAGTGGCCTGTAATCCGAGATTTATCCATAATTTACAGCTTTGCGTTTCATGTTTGGGTCCCGAGAGCTGAGAGTGAAATAAGCTGTGACTCCGCACATGCGCACTGGCCTCCTCATCTACTCGAAACTATGGATAAATCTCAGATTACAGACCACTTTTGACTCAAACGAAAGCGTAGACTAAGACATCGAGCTTTTATGATTTGAAAAGTGCTAAAGTTTGTGTTATTTGGAGACCGCAAACATGTGCCCCGAGAACTCACATTACGGAGATCGCAAATCTAAAACATCTCTGGAAGTGCTCCATATGACACCAAAGTGATATGGGTGAGTAAAACAACTTGTTTTATTACCGAAATAAGGCTCAGATGATAAAAAACGTTAATTCTCCTTTAATGTCAGCTCTTTCACCAAAGATTCACCAAACAAAGTTTACTACTTTCTTGTTGATTCTGCAGAAAGCTATGATCTTTTTCAACAACTTTGTTATTTATTTGCTTTCATGTTTCTTGTCACAGAAATCATAGAAGCTTTAGCAGATGCCACTTGATGTTGTTCCAAGGTGGCTGTCACTCAGATGCAAAGACAGAGATTTTAGTTTCTCCATTTTAAAGGAAAAGTGACGTTTTTTTTACAATCTGACCCTTCTTTCGGCAATAAAACAATTAGTTTTACTCACCCATAGCAGTTTGGTGTCATTTGGAGGAGTTTCGTAGAAGATGTTGTAGCCGTTCTGTTCTACTAATGATCCCGTATCCGTTAGCGTGAGTGCTCGGGGCATTACTTTGCCATCTCCAAATAACACAAACTTTAGCACTTTTCAAATCACAGAAGATCACTGTGTCAGGGTAGACTTTTAGTGGATTCCAAAACGGCCTGAAACCCGATATCCAGCTATAGTTTCATTTGATGACGTCATCAGAGAGGACAGTGCGCATGCGTGAACTCAGCTGTTTTGTAAACACTGCTAGTCCGAAAGAAGCTAACACCGCTCTGAACTTTACTTTTCTGTTGCGATATCGGGTTTCAGGCCGTTTTGGAATCTACTAAAAGTCTACCCTGACACAGCGATCTTCTGTGATTTGAAAAGTGCTAAAGTTTGTGTTATTTGGACACCGCAAATCAGTGCCCCGAGCACTCACGCTAACGGATACGGGATCATTAGTAGAACAGAACGGCTACAACATCTTCTACGAAACTGCTCCAAATGACACCAAACTGCTATGGGTGAGTAAAACTAATTGTTTTATTGCCGAAAGAAGGCTCAGATTGTAAAAAAAACGTTACTTTTCCTTTAATGCTATAAACAATGAGGCAGGAAAAATAGATAATCCATTCACAAGCAAAATTCAAAATTTACGCCAAATAATTTACTGCAGTATGTAACATTTAAAACGCAGCTAAGACTACAAAATAAATGTTGTTATTGGCAATAAGATAAGATATTTAAACCATTCGTTATATACTACTACACAGTTCATCCATTTTAGCGGACAAACTTTTGCATTGATTCTAATGATAGATCGCTCAAATTTTCTGTCCTAACATGGTGGCCATTTTGTCAGAACATGCTCCGTAGACTTAGATCAGTGACACAACTAATTTCAATTTTTTCCTTCTGAGCAGCCATATTTGTTTTGATACAGACAGCCATGCATGTTCTTGATTGGCTAACCCATCTGTCAATCACACCCATCTGAACGACCAGGCTCACATATGCAAACATTTGGGTTAGTGAGAGAACGAGTGAGACAAACTTCAAATAGACTTCAAATCCATTGTTTACTGTCATTGTCACAAGTAATTACAAAATGATTTAGCTTCTAGGCCAGGGGTGTCAAACATGCAGCCCGGGGGCCAGATCCGGCCCTCCAAGACCTTTAATCTGGCCCTCAGCTGATTTTCTATTAAAACATTTGAATTATATTTTAATTTTCTATTAAAATATTGGTCATTTCCTATGCCTCTTTTCTGTGCAGTTTAGCATAGCAGCATCTCCAGCGCCTCTGTGCGTGGCCCCTCCCACCAGAGCAGCACAAATGAAGACTCGCCTCTTTCCAAACGCTCTTAAAGGTCCCATGGCATGAAATTTTCACTTTCTGAGGTTTTTGAACGTTAATGTGAGCTCCCCTACCCTGTTTAGCCCCCCCCCCCCCCATGGTTAAAAGTTGTGAAATGTCTAAACTGAGCATTTGCGATCCTTTTCTGCATTACAAAAAATCGGCGCTCAAACGGGCGATTTTGAACAAGGCACCTTATTGACGTCAGATCGAAAAAAGAAATGCAAATGCAGTTCCACCCCCGTCTGTCTGTACTCAGCGTCTCTGTAAATCACGCCCAGAGAGTTTGGACTGCGAATGCGCTAGGCAATGCGAAATGCGTTTTTTTTATTTTCCTGGAGGCACGTCCGAGTGTTTCTAGGCTCAGAAGTCCTTTATCTGAGCCTCTGGACCTTTGAACAGCAGTGGTTTAATTTTGTTTTCTGTGGAAATGTGTTAATTTTTCTATGGAACGCTTCAAATCTCTCCCCCCGTGCAAAAACAAGGAAATGGATCAGCTGACAGCTCAGAGCGAGAGGGAGAGTTTGGCCACGCCCCCACCCTCCACTATTGGCCAGCTCTTTTCTCTTAATTTGCATTCAAGCAACAATGCCCATTATAGAGTGTTCAGAGTGAGAAAAATTACTATTTCTCATCTTATCTCTGTTTCTCATGCACTGAGTGTTGAATTTGAAGAAGGATTCATTTACAGTATTAGGGAACCATTAAGGAGCCATATAAAAGCATCAAGAAGTACCATGTCATGGGATCTTTAAAGGACCATCGTTTTGACTGATGACCGTGACCCCATTATCAGCAAAATGTCAAAAATGAGAAAAGTGGACGCCGAGTGCAGGATTTTCCAACAAAAATGGACTAATTCCTATTTGTTCCTGGAGGTGAATGGGAAACCTGTATGTTTGTGTTGAAATGACAGTTTTCTTAAAGTTTCAGGTTGTTCATAATATTATAATATTTTGTAAAAGAAAGAGTTCATCAAATAAAAAAGACTTCTGTAATAGATTTACATTTCTCTGCACAAATATTTGGACTTTTTTGGGGGGGTATATAACCCATGAGTTTTCTGATCCGGCCCCTTTGGGATCACAGTTGGTTGGAAACGGCCCCCGGACCAGAATGAGTTTGACACCCCTGTTCAAGGCCCATGCACTTCTTCTGAGACATTATTGTGTTGTGACATTTTTCTTCTTATTCTTTGATTAGTTTAATTGACCATTTTTGCCCAATTATACAAGATCCAAATCATTTATAAGGAGCTAACAGTTGTGTAGAGTCACTATCCTTTGATCAGCCGTACTGTACAGTATAACAGACCATATGTAGTAAAATCTGTAATTGAACTCCAAACACCAGCCTCTTCTCAGAATTGTAAACCACAAAACACAAATGAGCCTGTTTTATTGCACACCGTTAATCAAAATCCCTGACAGAAAACAGCTCGGTATCTCAACAGAGACTCCACTGTTAACCAATGACAGATACTGCCTTAGGACCCTATAGCTGTTTGGATGAGTCTGTGGTTTAGCCTGTGCATGGCAGTCGATGTAATCTTTTAGAAGAAAAAAACAGCTCTCCCCTCTGTAATTATTATTTCATGTCGTCCTAGAGGTGGCTTCTCCTGTGATTATACACACTTATACATGTGTTGTGTGAACAGTTTTTAATTTGACAGTATCAGAGGAACCATTCAACAGTCCTGCTTTAATTAAAGTGATACTGTAGTGATTTATGTCAACATTACAACAGATAAAATCAGAAAAACATTGCTGAGTTGTTACTTCCGCAGGCAACGTTAAAGGTGCTCTTTCTAACTGTGCCGCTTGCTTGTCTCCAGGGGATGTTATTGCTTTGCCTGGAATGTTTCACAGTATGGCATTAAAGGAGAATGAACGTTTTTTACAATCTGAGCCTTATTTCAGTAATAAAACAAGGTGTTTTACTCACCCATAGCACTTTGGTGTCATATGGAGCACTTCTGGAGATGTTTTAGATTAGCGATAGCCGTAACGCGAGTTCTCGGGGCATATAATATATGCGAATAATATACGAGTGGTCTCCAAATAACACAAACTTTAGCACTTTTAAAATCATAGAAGCTCAATGTCTTAGTCTACACTTTCGTTTGAGTCAAAAGAGGCCTGTAAACCGAGAAGAAGGCTTCTCTTTCTTGACAAAAATAGCCTCTTTAACTCCCCTCTCAAACCTGTTCTTTTCCCTGGCTAAGATCTGTACCTCACTGTCCTCAAAGGAGTGGCCCGTGGCTTTTAGGTGGAGATGTTCACGGGCCCTGCGCTCCTTCGGCAGCAGGCTCCTGGTCATTCCCAGGTCATTCCCAAGTCAGGACACACACTCACGGAGAGGCATCTTTCCAGTACTATGGCCCTCGTCTTTGGCCTTTGATTGACTTCGGTCATCTGTTTGCTTGTCTTTTGTTTGTTTGTTTGTCCGTTTGTTTGTTTGTTCGTCTGTTTGTTTGTCCGTTTGTTTGTTTGTCCGTTTTTGTTTTGTTTTTTTCCCCCTCTGGCAGCACGGTGGCTGAGTGGCTAGCACTCATGCTTCACAGCAAGAAGGTTCGGGTCGCCCGGGCCTTTCTGTGTGGAGTTTGCATGTTCTCCCCGTGTCTGGGTGGGTTTCCTCCGGGCACTCCGGTTTCCCCCACCAACCCAAACATGCGCCATAGGTAAAATCCTCCAGCTTAGGGCCTGACCAAGCCTAAATAACAAAATCATGGGTATGGTCCCCGGGTCAAATGTAGAAACAACTTCTCCTGTGTGAGATCAATAAAAGTCAATCTTCTAATCCTTAACCACTGTAAGGTGCTTTGTGCTACAATTTTGTATGAAAAGCGCTTTATAAATATTGTTTGATTGATTGATTGATTGATTGAGATGTAGGGCAGATGAAGGTCCACTCTGGCTCTCTCGTCTGTGTTGGTACATCCTCTTGTGAAGTGGCTGTTTTGTTTCTCCAGTGTAGCGCTCACTGCAGTCTTCACTACACTGAATGGAGTAGACCACATTGCTTTGCTTGTGGCTCGATGTTTAAAAGCCACAAAGATATTTTGCTTTGATTTGTTAATTGCTATGCCGACAGTGCACTTTTTCATCACTGTAAAAACCCATGGAAAGAAATGTGCCCTTTTTAGTTTACAATTTAACCAAATAAGTGTCATATAAAACAGCATTATCAGCCCTGTATTCTTGTGATCTTTCCAGTACAAATTTTCAAACATCTCCCATGTTGAGATGAGATTCTGGTAGGCCTGTTTTCGTTTTTTCATTACCTGCGGCAGTGAATTAATTCTCACAGACAGACATGCAGACACACACACAGACACACACACACACAGAGGCCATGGAGCTGGTTTATTGGGCTCTGTAACTGAGAGAGTGGGAGTCTATGAGGACCTGTGCTCTCTCTATAGCTGCAGGCCACTCAAAGTGAAACTGTGTAGCCTTGGCTTGTCTTTCAAACTCCCCTTCCCTCTGCGTGTAGGATGTCCACTCATCTGTTACTTCTGTATTTATAGGGACATATTATACAAAATCGACTATTAAAGAAGACACATTGTGCTTGTTTTCACTGTATAGTTCTAACCTATGACACCCATCGATCATTAAATGCTATCATGTTGACATTTTAAATCTCAATATTCTTCTAAAATGATGTAAACTAATGCTGTTAAAATAAAACTGGAGAATAAAGTAAGTACAGAGAAGCGGACGGTGAAAATGGGAGTTGATTGACAAAATAACGTCTTGAAAATATGCACTAATCACTTCAAATACAACTTCACGAGTGTAAATGGTGAGGGGAAATAACTATACCATGATTACCTGGCCAGCCAAATGATATCTCTCTGTATTTCCTATACAGCGCGATACCATTTGGACACCCTCGCTCTACTCTCGCTCCTCCGGTGAAAAACGGACTCCGCGATTCTGATTCGTTCAAAGATGGTGACGTCAGTGCACCCGCCTTTGCCCGCAAAGTCACTCTTAGGCGTTACCAGACTCACTCGCTGGTACAGCGATGAGTCATGGATTCTTCCAGGCAAATACCCTGATTAAAAGCTCTAAAAAACTTAAATAGATTCTAATAATACTTTAGATTCTTATATACAGACCTCTATTACCGTATTTTCCAGAGTATAAGTCGTAAAATGCATAATAAAGAAGGAAAAACGCAGTATAAGTCGCAGTTGGGGAAATTTATTTGGTAAAATCCAACACCAAGAACAGACATGTCATCTTGAAATGCAATTTAAAATAAAAATAGAATAGAGAACAGCAAGCTGAATAAGTGTACGATATGCTAACGTTACATGACGCATAAACAACGAACTGAGAACGTGCCTGGTATGTTAACGTAACATATTAGTTATAGTGTTTTTTTTGTTCAGCCCTTCTCAGTTGGTTTTATAAGTTACCGCCAATGTTGAAATTATCAACACAGGCCTAGAGCGCCCTCTTTAGTGTGAAAATAACATGTGAAATGATATAATAATTTGTTAATAATTTCACACATAAGTCGCTCCAGAGTATAAGTCGCACCCCCGGCCAAATGAAAAATATGGTAGTTTCATACCTTGACAGTTTGGGCTGCATTCTGCTTCTGTGTTGCCGTTGCTGTTACGTGTCTGCTAAGATTATTTAATTTTGGCACTGTTTTCCTACTTGGAGAAGTAGGACCATAGGGTCATCTGCAGTCCCATTTCTTTAGAACTGTATCCCAGGTATGAGAAAGTTGGTACACCCCCTCATCCTGATTTACAGTCTGGTGGCTGCATTTTTGCATTTTGACCTTCCTGATCCAACGTTTCAATAAAAGAACTTGTTGCTTTCTGTGCCTATATGACCTTAGCTTTGTTACAATCCACTAAATGGTTTTCCCTCTTGCTGTGATCTGATATTGTGGATTTCTTCCTGAACTTTTAATCATAATTTTTCTTTCCTCATTTACCCAATGTTTTTTTTTTTTTTTTACGTGATTCATGCAGTAGTCGAGTTGTAAAATGAAACCAGGGGGGATGGTGAAATATTTCATTTATGTGACATATTTTCCACACGTACACCTTAGTCCTGGTCAGGCTTGGGGAGTAACGGATTACATGGAACGGAGTTAAGTAAAAGGATACAAAAAAAAGGTAACTGTATTCCCCTACAGTTACAAAGAAAAAGACGTACTCAGATTACAGGTACATTTAGTGAAAATGGGGATTACTTAGCAGGATTACAATTTGAAAGCATTTTATGTTATTTCATTTTTTTCATTTAAAGCCGGAGGTCATATGTAGGGAAAACAGAACGTACAGACTCGCGGCACACGGCGCGCTCTGTGAAACAAACTTGCAGCGGCGCGCGCTGTGGAATACACTTGCAGCGGCTCGCACTGAACTTCACGCAGGTCGCGCACTACGGACTAAACTTGCAGCGGGCATGGTTTCAAAAAACGCATTTAGCGGGTGGAAATTTAGGAAGAATTTTATTTTTAAAGAAGACAAAGGGAACAACATCACAGTGCAGTGCAAATTGTGCCTTCCAGCGGTTAAACACCTGTCAATGTCCAAGGATTCTACTTCCAATCTCAAGAAACATTTACAGGTAAGATCGCTAATATTAACGCTTTGATACTGACAGGCCCTAAATGTCCTGCTTCAGTCATGTTATGTGTGATGAGTCATTTCTTTGTCTTGATTCATTGGTAGGAGCAGTACTCGAGTTGAGGGGGGATACGCGCTCCCGCCAATCATGACGATTGCCGCTGTTGTGTTTGCGCCTGTTCGCCGATCAGCTGTGAGCCTGATATTTACGCGGCATTTCCAAGAGAAGAGGAATCCTTAACTTCCTACGTTAATGCTACGTAAGAAGGAACTCTCGCCTCGGGACACGGGATACGTTCGGGATTATGTCCTTTTCTCCGGAGCTCCGGATTATTAAAGACAACACGACAAACTGTTAGAATGGATCTGACCACATTCTTATGGGTGAGTCATATTATCAGATTATTTCTGCATCTATTTCGGCACTAAACCAGGACTAAACCAAGACTAAACCAGGTTTAAACCAGGACTAAACCAAGACTAAACCAGGTCTAAACCAGGACTAAACCAGGACTAAACCAGGTCCAAACCAGGACTAAGCCAAGACTAAACCAGGTCTAAACCAGGACTAAACCAAGACTAAACCAGGTTTAAACCAGGACTAAACCAAGACTAAACCAGGTCTAAACCAGGACTAAACCAAGACTAAACCAGATCTAAACCAGGACTAAACCAAGACTAAACCAGGTTTAAACCAGGACTAAACCAAGACTAAACCAGGTCTAAACCAGGACTAAACCAGGTCCAAACCAGGACTAAGCCAAGACTAAACCAGATCTAAACCGGGTCTAAACCAGGACTAAACCAGGACTAAACCGGGACTAAACCAAAACTAAACCAGGTCCAAACCAAGACTAAGCCAGGACTAAAACAGGTCTAAACCAGGTCTAAACCAGGTCTAAACCAGGACTAAACCAGGACTAAGCCAGGACTAAACCGGGACTAAACCAGGACTAAACCAAGACTAAACCAGGACTAAACCAGGACTAAGGTGTGTGTGTGTGTGTGTGTGTACGTGTGTGATAACATATATCCTGTGTATTATTGAATTATTGAATAATTATATGGACTTTTTGTTATAAAAGCATTTCCATTTTAACAAAGTACCTTCTAATTCTGCCCTGCCCTGAAATACCACAGTGATGTCAGTGATGGGGGAGGGCTTAGCTTAATGCCCCCCCCCCCCGTTGGTGAAAAATTTCACCATCCCCCCTGGTTTCATTTTACAACTCGACTACTGGGTAGGAGCCAGTTTCGAGTTAGCTATCGACTAGCAAACTATTAGCAAGCTAGCTAACGTTTGCGGTCACAAGTACATTTTGTGCATTTGTAGAACGATATTACAATATTTAAACATTATCTAGGCAACATAGTCATGTTAACTGATCCATGAAGACCCTTTAGACAATTCCGAGCAAAGCTGTCGTTAGATGTAGGCCAGCACGCAAGCTGGACGAACATCCTGTCCAGCTGCGGAGATCGGGCAAGATGACTGTCCCGGTAAAACTAAAACTTGACTGAAAATATAATTTGGTTGAAGTCATAGGTGTTTAGGTGTTTGGTTTAGTGAGTGACCTTGTTTACTAGTGACTTGGCTTATAGTGAGAACAGTTGTTAAAACTACACATAGAACTGTACTTGTCCTCCTAAAAACTTTTAATTGTATTGTAATTTTCTTGTTTTCTTGTTGTTATAGGATATTTGGTGTTAAAGTAATCCAAAAGTAACTGAAAGTAATCAAGTTACATTACTTTAATATTATAGTACCGGGATTACGTTACTGAATACATATTTTAAGGAGTAACTAGTAACTGTACCGGACTACATTTCTAAAGTAACCCTCCCAACCCTGGTCCTGGTTCAGACCTGGTTTAGACCTGGTTTAGTCCTGGTTTAGACCTGGTTTAGTCCTGGTTTAGACCTGGTTTAGTCCTGGTTTAGACCTTGTTTAGACCTGGCTTAGTCCTGGTTTAGTCCTGGTTTAGACCTGGTTTAGTCCTGGTTTAGTCCTGGTTTAGTCCCGGTTTAGTCCCGGGCCCCTGCTGTCAGCTAATATGTCCCTTTGATGCAGAAATAATATGATAATATAACTCACCCCATAAGAACACGGTCAGCTCCGTAGTTTGCGGTGTTGTCCAACAATTCGCGTGTCCATGTGTATGTGCGTGGAAACCGACATAATTATCCTGAGTCCCGAGGCGAGAGTTCCTTCTTACGTAGCATTAACGTAGCGTACATATTAACGGGGCTGGCTCACAGCTGATCAGCGAACAGGCGCAAACACAACAACGCTAATCATCACGATTGGCGGGAGCGCAATTGGTGGGTATGCTGCAACATGATTGGAAGCCGGAGCGCAGTTCGGCCTATGATTGGCTCTTGGAACTGGCCACGATTCATGTAGGTCACCTATTTTGACTTCAAAACAGTGAATTTCGCCAGAAGGTGAGGGATTTTCATGCCTGATTGATAAAATGCCACAAGGGATGGAAGAAGGGATGCCCGTTTTAGAAGAGGGATGATTTTGACTATCCCCCCCCTCAACTCGAGTACAGGATTCATGCACGTTTGAGTAATTTTATCGTAGGAAGGGCCAACAGCATGTGGGACTTTTTTGGGATAATATTTATGCTGATCAACTTACTTTTCTTTGATTAAGTTAAAATGTAGATCAATATTGCAAAATGAATTGTTCAAAATATACAGTAAATAACATAATGATCCATGGGTGTCAGTGATTAGCAGAGAAACATACAATATGTTTTGTTTAAAGTGACCTCTATGCTCCTAAGTTGAGCTAGCTCTAGGGTGAACCGAGCTGTGAGTTTAAGCGAGTGGGACCTTGGGAGTGGAAAAGTTGAAATTAGAACATTTTTAAGCCCCAGATCTCCACTGGGAAGTTGGAGGGTGAGACAGCAGCCAGCCAAGCGTTGCAGGTGAGATGTGGCGATGTGCGCCTTTTGTCCTCATTAAAACAGAAAACCCACCACTGCTGGGTCATTTGTATGCCAGCTCGGTCTGTGCCAGATTTGACCCACTGAGGCCACTGAAGGGAAGAATGCACGGCCCTCTTTCATGTATCGCAAAGACACATCCACTATTCTCGTGTTGTAGTCAAAACAACCAAAACCAGGGCCGAGGATGTGCAGAGAGAAGAGTCAAGGCAAGAGACCAGAAACAAGAGAGAAGGAAATGAGAAGAGTTAGAATCTGTGCCACTGGGAAAAGCAAACATCTGGGTCACTATGCCCCGAACCAGCGAGAAATTTTTGTGTTTTTACAGTAATTATTAATGCTATAAGATCTGCTTTAGAATATTACTACCTCATTAAAAACATACTTTGTGTTTTGTTTCATTCACACATGTCTATATCTCCAAAGCTCAAAGTACCGGTAGTCTGTTCCACCTTGTGATGTCATGAAGCTACTACTACTACTACTACTACTACTACTACTACTACTACTACTACTACTACTACATGAAGTTAAAGGAGAATTAACGTGTTTTACAATCTGAGCCTTATTTTGGTAATAAAACAAGTTGTTTTATCATCCATAGCACTTTGGTGTCATATGGAGCACTTCCGGAGATGTTTTAGATTTGCGATAGCCGTAGCGCGAGTTCTAGCCATAGCTCGGTCTCCAAATAACACAAACTTTAGCACTTTTCAAATCATAGAAGCTCGATGTCTTAGTCTATGCTTTTGTTTGTGTCAAAAGTGGCCTGTAATCCAAGATTTATCCATAGTTTCGAGTAGATGAGGAGGCCAGTGCGCATGTGAGGAGTCACAGTTTATTTCGCTCTCAGCTCCCGGGACCCAAACATGAAACGCAAATCTGTAAATTATGGATAAATCTCAGATTACAGGCCACTTTTGACTCAAACGAAAGTGTAGACTAAGACATTGAGCTTCTATGTTTTGAAAAGTGCTAAAGTTTGTGTTATTTGGAGACCGCACGGGGCATATATTACATGCTCGGGGCATATATTAGTGCTACGGCTATTGCTAATCTAAAACATCTCTGGAAGTGCGCCATATGACACCAAAGTGCTATGGATGACTAAAAAAAAACTTGTTTTATTACCGAAATAAGGCTCAGATTGTAAAAAAAAAAGTTAATTCTCCTTTAACAGCTACTATTTACCTGTTGTTTTATAGAGATTGGTGAAGCACTTCCTGTATTATCACATGACATCACAAGGTGAAACAGAACACAGCTTAAATATGCAGGGTTTGTGTGTTTAAAGCATTGTGTCCACTGCAGGATTTTTTTCACTTCTTATAACACTGTTGAATGTCAAACTACACGACGTGAGGAATTTAAATTGTATGCACATAGGCACACTGTGCGACGGTGCTCGTGATCAGTTATGGATATGATGAACGCTTGTCTGAGCGAATGTCAGATTCCAGCTCCGTGTGGTAATGGCTCCGTGTACAATCAAAGCACAGACCTGACCCGGAGCATCTGTCCCCGGCTCTTGCTCTCGGCTCCCACTCCATGCAGTTCTGAATAGTACTGACAACTAACTTTATTAACTCACCAAAGCAGCACAATAGGATTATTTTTGTTATGTAATGGAGTTATGGCAGAAAGGGCATATGAATGACCTGAGGAAATGTGACATCGCTGCGTTAGGACTGATTTAACCTCATGTGAAGCGACTTTTGTAGCTACAGATACAAATCAAACCAAACTGTAGAGTAGTGTCAGGCTGAGGCTATGCCAGGGGTCGGCAACCTTTACCACTCAAAGAGCCATTTGGACCCGTTTCATACAGTAAAGAAAACACTGGGAGCCACAAAACCCTTTTGAAATTTAAAATGAAATAACACTGCATATAACGGCTTTCTTTTTTTGCCTTTGTGCCATAGAATTACACTTTGAAAATAAAATACAGTTTAATTAAATACAGTGGTCCCTCGCTATATCGTGGTTCACTTTTCGTGGCCTCGCTGTTTCGCAGATTTTTTTATTCAAATGTTTTTATATAGAGTATCAACGTGCATTTCTGCGTCCTGATTGGCTAAGGGACTGTAGACCTTTGCTGATGCGTCAGTCATTCTCCTCCGTGTCTCCAGGACAGAATGCGTTCAGTTTGCCAAATTTATATAAATGTTCGATCGCAGTGTGACTCTGAAGTGCTGTATGTTTGCAAGTTTTCTCCCCGACAAAACCCGCCACAGCGAAGCGGCACCAGGACGAAGAGGCTCGGCTATAAGAACTGTGAAATACACACGAAATACACTTTGGTTTCGTTCTATAATACTGTGCTTTTTTGTTGAAAATCTACGAAATTGTAAGTGTTTAAACAAGAGAGAAATGTGAGAAAACGTTAAACGTTAACGCCTCACCACACACAGTCTGAGAATGTGTGTGGTGAGGCGTTTACAGCCTTAAAGATCCCATGACATGGTACTTCTTGATGCTTTTATATGGCGCCTTAATGGTTCCCTAATACTGTAAATGAATCCTTCTTCAAAATCAAGACTTAGTGCATGAGAAAGACCCATGCACACAGGTAGGGTGGGGGGGGGGGGGCAAACTCTCCACTGTTTCCTTGTTTTAGCGGTGCGCTGGCTCCACTTCCGCGTTTTATGCGCGAAGGAAGAAAGGAGAGGCGTTTCAATGAACCACTGCCTTTTCAGAGGTCCAGAGGCTCGGATAAAGGACATCCGAGCCTGGAAATACTCTCATGTGCCTCCAGGCAAATAAAAAAACACATTTCGCATTGCGTAGCTCATTTGCGGTTCCAAACTCTGGCCGTGACGGTGAGTAGATATCCAGACGGGGGGTGGAACTGCATTTGCATTTTTTCTTCAATGTGACGTCAGGAACTTCCCTTGTTCAGAATCTCCCATTTGAGCTGTCTTTTTTTCAAACTCAGAAAAGGACAGCAAATGCTCAGTTTAGACATTTCGCAACTTTTAGCCAGGGGGGGCTAAACAGGGGAGGGGAGCTCACATTAACGTTCAAAAACCTCAGAAAGTGAAAATTTCATGCCATGGGACCTTTAAAACATGGAGAATAATTGTAAAATATAAAGCTGAAGACTTCGTGGATTTCGCTTATCGTGGGCTATTTTTAGAACGTAACCCCCGTGATAAACGAGGGACTACTGTACTGAGCCGCATCGGAGGGATCAAAGAGCCCGGAGCCGCAGGTTGCCGACCCCTGGGCTAGGCCAATACAGGGAGAGGGCTGTGCTCTGCTGCGGGGAACAAGCGCGTGGGAGGGCATCTGGGCAGCAAATTAATGATCTTTGTCCCAATCTCACTTTGAGACCCACGAGCCATGATTTTTAGCTACGACTCAAGATTTTCCCCACGATCACTTCAGTGTTTTAGTACCCTTATTCAATTAAACAGTATTCTGTTAAATAATGTAACACGTTTAATTACCTGCTTTATCTTGCTCAGGCAGTGCTTTGCTTGTCTGGTTGGTCGTATCCGCTCCACCAGTAGAGTTGTGATACAGTGGCAATAGAATTCCGGCTAATAGACTTTTTTTTTCTTTTGTGGGAAGTTTGTATATTCTCCCTGTCTCTGAGTGGGTTTACTCTGCGCACAACCATGCACAATTAGGCAAAATCCTCCATCTGAGCTAAACCAAGCCCAGCTCAGATGGAGATGGGTCCCCCGGCTCTGCTACAAGCAAGTTTCTCCTATGGCATTGAAGGATGGGTCAGATGTTTGAATTTCCAATTTGCGTTTGTGTTTTCCAAGTTTTCTAATTTCACACTTTTGTATTTTATTTTAATTATAAATAATGTCTTTGAACTTCAACAGAAATGCTCATTTTCAAATCCTTGGACAGCCTGAGTTATTTAATAAAAAAATAATTTGTGATTTTTTAATTATTTTATTTATTATACCAGTCATTTCAAAACCACCCCCGTTCCAAAAGCATCAGTCTCATCACATATTAAAGCAGTGTTATGGAGCAGGAGCTTGGCCTCATGTTCAAAGTGCTGATGTAGCCCTATTGGCTTCAGTAGGAGATGGGCTGAGTCCCGAGGCGGCACACAGCTCTGTAATCCACTTAATTCACAATTACAATACAGGCCGGAGCGAGCAGAATGATAAATGCAGTATAATCCCACAGATACATTACACCGGCCTACTGTATATGATATGGTCCAAATCCCCATGGTTTTCACATAGGATACATTTACAAGAGCAAAGGGGGTGTATGGGGAAGGCAGCCTCTACATGTACTGATACTGTTGAATACTGGAGAGGAGAAGAGCGTTTTGCAATGTGCTGGCTTCATTTTAACCCTTGTAATGTGTTAGAAAGCTGCCCACCTCTTTGGTGTTAGCGGGTCAGATTTGACCCGTGATTTAACTCAGCCTGAAAATACTTAAAGGAAAAGTAAAAAATTTTTTTACAATCTGAGCCTTCTTTCGGCAATAAAAAAAGTAGTTTTACTCACCCATAGCAGTTTGGTGTCAATTGGAGCAGTATCGCAGAACTTATGTTGAGCCGTTCTGTTCTACTAATGATCCCGTATCCGTTAGCGTGAGTGCTCGGGGCATTACTTTGCGGTGTCCAAATAACAAACTTTAGCACTTTTCAAATCACAGAAGATTGCTGTGTCAGGGTAGACTTTTAGTGGATTCCAAAACGGCCTGAAACCCGATATCCAGCTATAGTTTCATTTGATGACGTCATCAGAGTTTGGACTGCGAATGCGCTAGGCAATGCGGAATGCGTTTTTTTATTTGCCTGGAGGCACGTCCGAGTGTTTCTAGGCTCGGAAGTCCTTTATCTGAGCCTCTGGACCTTTGAACAGCAGTGGTTTAATTTTATTTTATGTGGAAATGTGTTTATTTTTCAATGGAACGCTTCAAATCTCTCCCCCATGCAAAAACAAGGAAATGGATCAGCTGTGGGCTCTGAGCTCTGAGCAGAGAGTTTGGCCACGCCCCCACCCTCTACTATTGGCCATCTCTTTTCTCCTCATTTGCATTCAAGCAACAACGCCCAGAATAAAGAGTTTGAGAGAGATATTTATGACTCTTTCTCATCTTATCTCTGTTTCTCATGCACTGAGTGTTGATTTTGAAGAAGGATTCATTTACAGTATTAGGGAACCATTAAGGAGCCATATAAAAGCATCAAGAAGTACCATGTCATGGGATCTTTAAAAACACTAGTTATCATCCAATATGTCTTTTCCCCCTCATAACTAACTTAGTATGTATTCGTAAACATGGAAACACTGTTTTAATTTTTCATTTTTTTGCTCCAATGTCCTTTTATCTTACAATATACCACTCGTTTTCGATTAAAAAAACTGTTTAAATTCATTCATTATATTTCCTATAGTGATAAAATGAGTAATTATATTATCTATGTCTTATAAACTAACATCAGGGTACACCTACTTAAAAAAAACAAAAACTTTTTTTTATTTTTTAAATAATTAAAGAAAACGTAACGTAGCCATAGTTTCGAGTAGATGAGGACGCCAGTGCGCATGCGCGGAGTGTGCTCTCAGCTCCCGGGACCCAAACATGGAACGCAAAGCTGAAAACTATGGATAAATCTCGGATTACAGGCCACTTTTGATTCAAACGAAATCGTAGAGTAAGACATCGAGCTTCTATGATTTGAAAAGTGCTAAAGTTTGTGTTATTTGGAGCCCGCACGGGGCATATTACATGCTCGGAGAATGCCCCGAGCTATGACTATAAGTTGCGCTAGGCTAACGGCGTTAGCCTAACGCTAATCTAAAACATCTCCGGAAATGCTCCATATGACACCAAAGTGATATGGGTGAGTAAAACAACTTGTTTTATTACCGAAATAAGGCTCAAATAGTAAAAAACGTTACTTTTCCTTTAACAATAATGACATTTGGATTTGTACACCTCAGCAAGAAGCAACAGCCCCATGTAGGCATCCAACTGCATTTTGTCAATCTCCATCCAGCTATCACCAAACACTCTTCTCCCCTCCATGTTGGTCATCTCAAGCAGGATCTTCTGATATTCAAGCCATGTTAAAATGCTGTTACCTTCATCAGAAACATACCTGGAGTTGTGTTTTGTTTGAGTAAACCTTTATTAATAGTCTGTCCACATCTCCAAAGCTCAAAATGCTCATGAGAGATAGTTTTAACTTGACAGATCCCTTTTGCCTTTCATTCAGTAAAGATTGGCAATTCCAGGGAGGTTAAAACACAATGGCACTCCACTTCTTGTATTACCACATGACATCACAAGGTGGAGTGTTTTCTGTTTGAGGGAAGAACTCAGTCTATATATGCAGGCTTGGTGTGTTAGACATGTGTGAATGAAACAAAACAAAGCACCACTCCAGGTCTGTTTGTGATGAGGAAACAACATTATAACATAAATCAGAAAAGAGCGTAATACAGGGCCTTAAAGAAGACATATTGTGCTTGAGTCTGCTGTTGTTATAATCCTGTGGGTCATTATGTCTCATTTTAAATCACAATATTCATCATAAATGACTTATAAAAGAAACAAATCCACTGACTTCTGCATTTGAACGCTACGGAGTCCAGTGGGAGCTCATGTCACCGTAAACGTCATCACAACAAAGAGCTGTGTATTTGTCAGCCCCTCTGATGAATAGCTGTGGATTTTTTCTGTTCATTTGTACCAAACCACTGGCAAGTCCTATGCATATCACAGATTAAGAAAATAAACTTGGAGAATGAAGTAAGTACAGAACAGAACAGTAGGCATGTACCAGTGGTGGTGAAAAATTGTGTGTGATTAAAGGTGACTCAAAAATGCACAAATCACTCCAAATACACCTTCGAGAGGGTAAATGAGAAGGGGAAACAACTATAACATGGTTTAGACGAGGGGTGCCCGGGGGCCAGATCCGGCCCTCCAAGACCTTTAATCTGGCTCTCGGCTGATTTTCTATTAAAATATTGTAATTATATTTTAATTTTCTATTGAAATATTGGTAATTTTCTGCACCACTTTTCTGCTCTTCCCACCAGAGCAGCACAAATGAAGACTCGCCTCTTTCCAAACACTCTTAAAGGACCATCGTTCTGACTGTTGACGTGACACTCATCAGCAAAATGTCAAAAATGAGAAAAGTGGACGCCGAGTGCAGGATTTTCCAAGAAAAATTGACTAATTCCTATTTGTTCACAGAGGTGAATGGGAAACCTGTATGCTCGGTGGCGGTGCTCAAGGAATATAATCGCAAACACCACTACGAGACACGGCATTTCAAACAATACACTTGAACAGAACTTGAACAGAGAATTGAGAAGACAGAAGATAAACAAATTATTGCTGGGACTGAAGAAACAGCAGTCTGTTTTCACCCGGAGCCAAAATGTTAATGAAATATTATAATATTTTGTAAAAGAAAGAGTTCATCAAATAAAAAAAGACTTCTGTAATAGAGTTGTGTTTCTCTGCACAAATATTTGGACTTATTGCTATTTTTGGGTATATTTGCCATGAGTTTTCTGATCCGGCCCCTTAAAGATCAAAGTAGTTTGGATATGGCCCCCGGACCAAAATGAGTTTGACACCCCTGGTTTAGACTATAACATGGTCTGAAAAGTCGATTTTGCATGATAGATCTGCTTGAATGTTCAAAGTTCAGAAGCTGTCCCCATCTCTGGCGATTTCAACTCTAACCCACTTACACTGTGCCCTCCGAGTCTGTGTAAAGGCAAAGCAACCAAAATACAAAGAAGACCTTGAAATTTAGATAAGAGGTTACTAGTTTGTTGGCACATCGACATTTGATAGTGAACTTTGCACCAGTAAATGAAAGTGTATCTGTTAAAGGGCCAGTATTACGCTATTTATTTAAATCTGTTATAATGTTGTTTCCTCATCACAAACAGACCTGGAGTTGTGTTTTGTTTCATTCGCGCATGTTTAAACACACAAATCTTGCATATTTAGGCTGAGTTCTTGCCTCAGACAGGAAACTGTTCTGCTTTATGATGTCATGGTAACACAGGTAGTGCTCCACTGTGTTTTTAAACTCCACACATCTTCACTAGAATCATTTGGATAATTTCAGACCTGGTAATCTAAACTAAACCAAAGGTAAAAGGTGAGTATTAACTTGGAAACCACCACTTCATGACATCACAAGTTGAAACAGACCATTTTGAGCTTTGGAGATGTAGACAGACTAATAATAAAGGGTTGCTCAGACATGTGCGAATGAAACAAAACCCAAGTCCAGTTACAATATGTTTTTGATGATGTTACATTATAACATGGCTTAAAGTCATTTAACTTGGCGTCTTTGTATGCCTTTATTTATCTAAGATGGTTATCAAACAAATATGGCAATGATTTGAAGAATTTAAACTTACTTTTGTAACTCAAGCAAAACGCAATTAGGGGATCACTGTGTTCTATTAAGATACTGTGGTTAGAGGCACTCACACCTAACAGAGGATAAAAGGAGAATTAACGTTTTTTACAATCTGAGCCTTATTTCAGTAATAAAACAAGTTGTTTTACTCACCCATAGCACTTTGGTGTCATATGGAGCACTTCCAGAGATGTTTTAGATTAGCGATATCCGTAATGCGAGTTCTTGGGGTATATAATATATGCCCCGAGCATATAATATATGCCCCGAGCGGTCTCCAAATAACAAACTTTAGCACTTTTCAAATCATAGAAGCTCAATGTCTTAGTCTACACTTTCGTTTGAGTCAAAAGTGGCCTGTAATCTGAGATTTATCCATAATTTACAGCTTTGCGTTTCATGTTTGGGTCCCGGGAGCTGAGAGTGAAATAAACTCTGACTCTGCACATGCACACTGGCCTCATCTACTCGAAACTATGGATAAATCTCGGATTACAGGCCACTTTTGACTCAAACGAAAGCGTAGACTAAGACATCGAGCTTCTATGATTTGAAAAGTGCTAAAGTTTGTGTTATTTGGAGACCGCAAACATGTGCCCCGAGAACTCACATTACGGAGATCGCAAATCCAAAACATCTCCGGAAGTGCTCCATATGACACCAAAGTGCTATGGGTGAGTAAAACAACTTGTTTTATTACCGAAATAAGATTGTAAAAAACGTTAATTCTCCTTTAACAAGAAGCAACTAGTTCAAAGATCCCATGACATGGTACTTCTTGATGCTTTTATATGGCTCCTTAATGGTTCCCTAATACTGTAAATGAATCCTTCTTCAAAATCAACACTCAGTGCATGAGAAACAGAGATAAGATGAGAAAGAGTCATAAATATCTCTCTCAAACACTTTATTCTGGGCGTTGTTGCTTGAATGCAAATGAGGAGAAAACAGATGGCCAATAGTAGAGGGTGGGGGCGTGGCCAAACTCTCCGCTCAGAGCTCAGAGCCGACAGCTGATCCATTTCCTTGTTTTTGCACGGGGGAGAGATTTGAAGCGTTCCATTGAAAAATAAACACATTTCCACATAAAATAAAATTAAACCACTGCTGTTCAAAGGTCCAGAGGCTCAGATAAAGGACTTCCGAGCCTAGAAACACTCGGACGTGCCTCCAGGCAAATAAAAAAACGCATTTCGCATTGCCTAGCGCATTCGCAGTCCAAACTATCTGGGCGTGATTTACAGAGACGCTGAGTACAGACAGACGGGGATGGAACTGCATTTGCATTTCTTTTTTCGATCTGACGTCAATAAGGTGCCTTGTTCAAAATCGCCCGTTTGAGCTCCGATTTTTTGTAACGCAGAAAAGGATCGCAAATGCTCAGTTTAGACATTTCGCAACTTTTAACCATGGGGGGGGGGGCCTAAACAGGGTAGTGGAGCTCACATTAACGTTCAAAAACCTCAGAAAGTGAAAATTTCATGCCATGGGACCTTTAATATCTTGTAATTTTGTACTCACTACTCTTATCATATTACTATATTTAAACACGCACTACACCAAAGTACCATTGTCTACCCAAATGCAACCAGGAGCAGCCTCATCTTCAATTTCAGCTTCATCAGATCTATCACTGAGTACTATTTAGCTCCTTTGACCCTATGATTTTGTTTTCCATTTGTAATTCATCCATTTTAATTGCCTGTTTATTCACCTCGGGAGTTACAGCAATCGTTATTCAAATTTTTGTTCAATACGCGAGAGGTGAGCTAACAGAAACACTGAAGAAATGTTACTGTCCTTTTTATAATTAGTATTTTTCAGATTAATACCATTTTATAGTCCACAGTGTTTCATTTAGATAAGTAGTTAAGATAGGGGCAGGCACAGCGCTTCAATTCTTCCATATTACGCCATTTTCTGATCTACTGTATGTTGTAATGCTGTTTTCTCATCTAAAACATACCTGGAGTTGTGTTTTGTTTCATTCACACACAAACTCTCAAACTGGCAACGCTCTGCTCCATCTTGTGATAACATGATAATACAGGAAGTGCTCCACCATATTTTTAAACTTCATGCACCTTCACTAGAATAAATTGGATAACTTTAGCCCTAGAATTGCCAATCTCTACTGAATAAACGGTAGAAGGTAGCTGTTAACTTGAAAATTGCTGCTTCATGACATCACAAAGTGGACCAGAGCATTTTAAGATTTGGAGGTGGAGACAGACTAATAACAAAAGGTTAATCAAACATGTGTGAATGAAAAAAAACAACTCCAGGTGTGTTTTTGATGACATGTTTTCAATGTTACTGTGCAGGTAATAAATAAAATGATTGAAAACCTTACAGTAACTACAGTATGACTTGATTTAAGATGACTTTGATTTGATTTGAAATCAAATACACTTGTCAATAATAAATTTATCTTTTGCTTTTAAATGTTTGTTAAAAAAAACGACAACAACAAAAGACGTTTTTGTACAAATCACATTAACATTAACAATTTTGACCACATGGTAAAGAAAGTACCATTATTTTGTGTTGAAAATGCCCATCCATATTGTCTAAAAGGATTAGTTTTTAAAATGATCATGGTGGTATCAAGACAGGTATTGAGTATCTAATTGATAATCTAGTCCAGGGGTCGGCAACCTTTATCACTCAAAGAGCCATTTGGACCCGTTTCACACAGTAAACAAAACGCTGAGCCACAAAACCCTTTTGAAATTTAAAATGAAATAACACTGCATATAACGTCTTTTTTTTGCCTTTGTGACATAGAATTACATTTTGAAAATGAACGAACTAAAATAAAATACATTTTAATCAAATACAGTGGTCCCTCGCTATATCCTTCACTTTTCGCGACTTCACTGTTTCACAGATTTTTTTTTTTATAGTGTATCAATGCGCATTGTGTTCTGCGTCCTGATTGGCTAAGGGACTGTAGACCTTTGCAGATTCATCAGTCCTTCTCCTCCGTGTCTCCTGTACAGGACAGAATGCGTTCAGCCAAATTTATATAAATGTTCGATCGCAGTGTGACTCTGAAGTGCTGTGTGTTTGCAAGTTTTGCAAGAGGAGTGGACCAACATTCCACAGGCCACAACTGACAATCTGATAAACTCTATGCGAAGAAGATGTGTTGCACTGCATGAGGCAAATGGTGGTCACACCAGATACTGTTTGGTTCTGAGTCCCCAGACCCCCAATAAAGAAAAAAAAAAAAAAAAAAAATGCACATTTCGGGGTGGCCTTTTATTGTGGGCAGTCTGGGGCGCACCTGTGCACTGGTCATGATGTCGGATCGGCATCTTGATGTGGCGCACCTGTGAGGTGGGGTGGATTGTCTCGGCGGGGCAGAGGTGCTCACTGTCACACATTTGGACAGATTTGTGAACAATGTTTGAGAGAAATGGTAGTGTTGTGTATCTGGAGTGAATTTTGGATCTTTGGGTCCATCTCAGGAAAAATGGGAGCAAAAACAAAAATGTTGCGTTTATATTTTTGTTGAGTGTATAATGACAGCCCTAGTTACCACCGTGGCAGCAGCAGTGTTGATGAGTGTGCAGAGTAAAGGTGCCTGCGTGTGGGGACATGCCTAAACTGTCACAGCTTTGACCTCTGCACAGTGGATCAGTGCATTAGCCGCTGTTAGATTTTAGCGCTAAAGGCTCACACCACTTTCATAGGGAGTTAGCACTGACATTGAATACTGGGTTATACATAGTGGCAGATATCTTTTAAGGACACAGAAGCTGGAGACTGAAAAAGTGGTAGGGCGAGACAGGCTAGATGTAATAGACTGTGCTAATATTCTACACGTCTCATAATTTCAGATGGAGGGTATGGGCCAATGTAACCTTATGGGAGATTCACTGTTCTTGAAAGAAATATCCAAATGTTGAACCTTATCATTATTTGTACGAGATTGGCTCCACAAACTTTGGCTATGGCTTTGCATGACAAAGGCGCAGGGGTGCGGGAAGTAGGTGCTCACCCCCTAGTGGCAAGAGGGAGGTTTAAAAAAACACAATTTATAATTTTTGAATGAATATTTGGGGAAGTGATTTTGACACATGTAGGCTATTCTGTGTATTTAGATTTTAACAGAATTATTTTTAGGCTTAAATATGCAGGTTTACAGAAGTTATGTTGTTAATGTCAGGTTTAGTGCTTGCTAGCTTCACAGCACCCCCTGTTACAAATGACTTCCAGTGGCCCTGCAAAGATGCCAGTTTTTGTTTCATGAGAAAAATATAAGAAATATAAACTGTAAAACAGATCAAAGGCCTGGTACTGAACAGATTGATATGTTTATCACACTGAATTGAGTTCTAGTGAAAGTGATGGGAAAATGCACAACGTCATGACGACTATTTGAATCTGACTGGTCGAAGCATGTCCAAAAAATCTAACTTCAGTTACATCCAGCTGAGAGAAAAGCACAGACAAAGCTCTTACCTTCTGTCTTTCACAAACCAAATAGTCTGTATTGAAGTACTATATTGCCAAAAGTATTCACACACCCATCCAAATGATGGAAATTCAGTATTCCAATCATGGCCACAGGTGAGTAAAATCAAGCACCTAGGCCTGCAGACTGTTTCTACAAACATCTGTGAAAGAATGGGTCGCTCTCAGCTCAGAGCTCACTGAATTCCAGCGTGGTACTGTGATAGGATGCCAGCTGTGTAACAAGTCCAGTCATGAAATTTCCTCGCTCCTAAATATTCCTAACCCTAACCCAGACATCACCAAGTGCAGTGCAAAGCGTCGGATCCAGTGGTGTAACACACACCACCACTAGACTCTAGAGCAGTGGAGACATGTCATCTGGAGTGATGAATCATGCTTCTGGAGATTTGATGGACGACTCTGGGTTTGGCAGTTTCCAGAAGAACAGTACTTGTGCTAAGTGTAAAGTTTGGTGGTGGGGGATAATGGTGTAGGGTTGTTCTTCAAGAGCTGGGCTTGGCCCCTTAGTTCCAGTGAAAGGAATTTCAGCATACCAAGAGATTTTGGACAATTCCATGCTCCCATCTTTGAGGGAACAGTTTGGAGATGGCACCTTCCTCTTCAACATGACTGTGCACCAGTTCATAAAGACATGGATGAGAGAGTTTGGTGTGGCTGAACTTGACTGGCCTGCACAGAGTCCTGACCTCAACCTGATACCTGAACCTTTGAGATGAATTAGAGCGGAGACTGAGAGCCAGGCCTTCTCATCCAACATCAGTGTGTGACCTCACAAATGCACTTCTGGAAGAGTGGTCAAAAATTCACATAAACACACTCCTAAAACTTGTGGACAGCCTTCCTAGAAGAGTTGAAGCTGTTAAAGCTGCAAAGGGTGGACAGACGTCATATTAAACCCTATGGATTAAGAACGGGATGTTGCTTAAGTTCATATACGAGTCAAGGCAGGTGAGCGAATACTTTTGGCAATATAGTGTACGTCTGTTGGCGTCGCAATGTTTCTTTTGGTTTGTTTGGGTGCTTGGCTTCTGCACAAACCTCAATGCTGTGATGTGACTGGTCCGTCTGCCCATTTCACCATACAGTCGGTGCACTCCAAGATGGATTCTGGTGAGTTTGTGAACTCACAAATATCACAAGAATCCATCTTTCTGTGCAAGGTTACCAATAATTAACTTTTCTTGTTTCTTGTTTTTATTGCACTGAAAAATATACTTATTTATTCCAGGTATGTTTTTGAGGAGGGAACAAGATTCCATCATGACTAAAAGCTCACATTTTGCATAATGTAGGAAAATATAAATAAATATATAAATATATAAGAGTATTGTAATGTCACATGAAACCCTCTTCAGGTCTTTCCCTGGTGTGTCCAGGTGCACACAGAGTTACACAGATACAGTCTCGTGCCTCTTACATCAGTGGGTTTATCAGGCTCATCTCAGCAGCCACTCGCTCAAAGCCTGTTTTGTCTTCCACTCCCCTCAAACCCGCTGAACCCTCCCGATGACTTTGTGGGCCCCGGATTTGTTTACCTCGGCCTGGATTCTCCACTCTGTTGCTGCTTCTCGCGGTTTGTCTGAGCTCTAGATGAATTCCACACACAGGTGAGGTTAGAAAAAAAAAATAATTCAGTGAAAGTTGAATGAAATATTTAAATAATTGGGCCTTCGAATTGCACAATGTTTATTGTGTTATAAAAGCCCTTTACAAACTGGAATGGTCTGAAATGGTCAGAATTTACAGGTAGACTATGTAACTTTTCACCTGCTTGTCTCCATAGAGATGTTATTACAGTGACTGGAATGTTTCACGTTGCATTCAACTTCCAACTGCTCAATTATTGATACTTTGCAGTGCTGTTCTACATGTATGTGCATGATGAAATGTTCAGCAGTTACCATGGTAGCACAAGGCACACATAAGCAAACACTGACAAGAAGTTTTAAGATCGTCAGAAATACGAGCGTTCGTGGTCCTGTTTATGCATTTGATTTCCAACAAAAAGCTGAGAGTGACTAATTGAAAAACTGTAGGGTAACGCTTGCTAGCTTGAGCCTGTAATGTTATTTGAGAGAATTGTTTAATAGCAAAAATCAGCTCACCTTTTGTAGTTCCAAATAAATCAGTTCTTCGTGCTCAGATTGTGTTAAAACAAAGACCGGATTAAACTCTATCTTGTGTAACAGAGCTTCAAACAGAGCAGTGCCCACAGTTAGCATCACAACCTCAGGGAATGTTGTTGATCAGCTGCAAAGTATCAGTAGGTGCATATTTGGCTGTGAGCTGCTTGTGTCCATCGCAATAGATGCAGTACGTTTAAAGGGATAGTGCAGGTTTTTTTAATGTTAATCTGTATGGGTTTCCTTCTAAAAGTTACGTGTGTTGACACCGGCTTACCTCTGACACTCTCAGCTGATCCCGGTTCGGCTCGCTTTCTGGAGTCCACGTAAGTAGGTCCGGTAACTTCCCTGAAACAAGAAATAAAGCTTGTTTTTCTTCTCAAAACAAAACATTTGTTAGAAAGGTGATATATTTGCGTCCCAAACAGTTGTCCACGAAACATCCAGCAGAGTATTTCGCATTTGCGTATTGTCTCTCTCCACTCGTATCACTACGCCCATGTTAACTCTATCAGCCTGTTCACTTGTAAACTTCAGCGTAGGTGAACAGGCTGATAGAGTTAACATGGGCGTAGTGATACGAGTGGAGAGAGACAATACGCGAATGCGAAATACGCTGCTGGATGTTTCGTGGACAACTGTTTTGGACGGAACCTTTCGGACAAATGTTTTGTTTTGATAAGAAAAACAAGCTTTATTTCATGTTCCAGGGAAGTTACCGGACCTACTTACGTGGGCTCCAGAAAGCGAGCCGAACCGGGATCAGCTGAGACTGTCAGAGGTAAGCCGGTGTCAACACACGTAACTTTTAGAAGGAAACCCATACAGATTAACATAAAATTTAAAAAAAACAACAACAAAAAACGCACTATCCCTTTATGCCATTCTGTAGAACATTCCAGCAAAACATCTACATGGAGACAAGCAGGTGGCAGATCCTATGCAAGAAAAGTTACATAATGCATCTTTAAATGTACAATTATCATTATAACATCCCTACATCTACCCCTACAAAAGGAAGAAAGCTGTAAACTCTGTAAAAGTGCAGATTGTCTTGTCAGATTGTTTTGCTGAAAAATAAAAGAAATCTCACTATTAAACCAAGGAGTTACTCTGGAGTAGATCCAGATCATTTTATTTTTGGTGCACCCCTTATGTATTTAAATAATGCACAAGAGAGTGTTTACAAAGAGATTGATACAACAGAGTTAATTACTATGATTTTAGCATAATCGCTCTCAAAGCTCCAATTAAATGTAGAGGCCCGGAAATGAGAATGAGTGCGTTTATTACGTTTGGGGTAAGTGGGTTTTAGATTTTGCTTTATGGTGGAGCGGATGTGCTGAGTCACTAACATCTGGTTTCTTTAAAGAGGGGGTACTTTACTTTAATATTAGGGTATTAGCTGCTAAAACATCACATATTTAGATCCCCATGTTATCTTTTATTCTTTTGAAAATGCTAGATTCGCCAGAAACTCTCACTGACGCTCTCTCCGTCCTTTGCTCCCCATGCTAACTCACTCCACCTTCAGAGCACTCTCACAACACCGTCAGTGTGCAGCCCACTAATGCGACTAAAACTGCACATCGCATCAGATTTGTCAAGCTGCTGCGTACAGTTTTGTGTTGTGTTTTTGAGAACTGTCATGGGGGACCACAGGGTTTGACTAGGACCCAGGAGAGATTGCTAAATTACTCAAACATGCATGGGTGGATCTAAAACTTCTTCAGGCATGTTTTTTTTTTATGAGGAAACAAAGTTATAACATGGTGGAAAGCTACAAAAATAAATCAATTCTGCATAGCACCCCTTCATTCAACAGTTTCCTGAGGACCGTTTTATGTCTTTTTGCCACTCATCATTATCTGTCCATCCTCCACATCACTCCATCCATTCATTTGTTTATCATTCGTTTAGATGGAACAACACAGCACAAGAAAGGTGCAGAGAAAGGATCAGGAAGTGTATGTATGTGGTGGTGACCGTTTAACAGCTTTTTGTTACTCAAATAAAAAGATGATTCATGGAAAACAACAGGGCTGGGAGCGAATGGATAAAATAAACAAAAACCAGGAAGTACAGCGTGTCATTAATGAGTGGGAAACTACCAGGAACTTTTCTATGGAATTTACTGACACTATTCTGAACCAAAGTCTAATGGGGCGTGATATCATCTGGTTGGCGGTTAGTAGAAATTTAACCGCATCCCACACTTTGTGAGAAAAAAAAAAAAAAAATCATGAGATTCAACTCAAAAGATGTTTTGTCTAGTTGGGAAATAAAAAATAATAATAATCACAAATGTAAGTTAAAGGTCTTTTATTACACAAAATTGATTCTTTTGAGTTTTTAATATGTTATAATGTTGTTTTCTCTTATATACTCGAAGTTGTGTTTTGTTTTATTCACACATGTTTGAGTAAGCTCAAAATGCTCAAAATGCTCAAAATGCTCAAAATGCTCAAAATACTCTTTTCCATATTGTGATGTCATGAGGTGGTAGTGGGTCCTTTAAATTTTGAGCCATGGAAAAGTCTGTGATCCACAGTGCACAAAAATAACATTTCTGAGAAAATCAGCACAGGTACTTTGTTTAACTTTTTGATATTTTGACAGTTGAATCTAATTACAAACCTGTCTATAAACAAAAACAATTTTTGAACATAGTAACAAATGAATGGTCCTCTGAGAGCAGCATTACTGTTAACACATTTAGGGCTGTGGCACTCAAAGTAGTGATTATATTGTGTGGCCATAACGTCAAAGCCTGATCTTGTCAGATCTCAGACGCAAAGCGAGGCCAGGCCTGGTGAGTACTTGGACTGGAAACTGCTGGAAATACCACATGCCATAGTGGGGTGCCAGAGGCAGAAACTGTTGTTTTGTCATTAGGCAAAGCAGTTCACCCACATTGCCTAGTATGAAAGTGGGCTGTGTGTGAGTGTTGGTGGTGGTTGGAGCAGTTGATGGCGCAGATCAGTCATTGAATCAGTCATTGTCCTAAGGCAGCTGTGGCCCACAATAGTATCTTACCACCACCGAGTGTGAAGTAAATGTATAATGCAGTGAAAAGTGCTATGGGTATCTTGAAAGAGACTATATAAATCCAATGATTAATTAATTAAGTATAACATACTTTAAAAAGTTGAAGGGCAACTTTTTTCATCAAGGGCCACTTCACTAACAAGGACCACGCCACGACAATGAAATACAATAAAGATATTTATTAACGGTGGATAGATGTGATGGGGGGAGACTTAGGGTGGGGGCTCCGTCTCCAATCCCCCCCCCCCTTAAAGATGATGGACGAGAGACACGGGGTGGGAGGGAGGCGGTCCAGAGAGCTGACGTGGACGGTGTTGTTGGGATAGGATGTATAAATAGGGTTTCTGGGTAATTGAAGGTTAAGATGAGCTGTGTTTGGCTGGCAAGGAGGTTGAGGAGTGGTCCAGCTCCTTAATCATATTAACTCCATATAAAAACACAAAGCGGGGGGCTGATCAAGGGCCAGTCGAGGCCCATAGACTTGTGGTCATTACAGTGAATAATTCAGATATGACCACTTTGACCAGGTTAGAATGAGCCACAAGAGTTTGACTCTAGCTCTTGTGAAGGACTCAATATCACACAATAGTGACACACTCAATATTTGATATTGGCTTTATCAAGGCACATTTTCAAAAACAAAAGTACTGCTTAAAGAAATATAGGCCAAGTCTGAGAGCCAAGAAAAATGAGTCAGACCTGGAATTGGTCCCCAAGCCATAGTTTGGACATGCCTGTTGTGGAGGATGTATAGAGGGTTTTGTGTGGAATTTTACAAATCACGTTAAACTTGAACTGCTCCTTAAAGGGCCCATATTATGCTCTTTTCTGATCTATATTATAATGTTATTTCCCCATCACAAACATAATTGGAGTTTTGTGTTCTGGAGTTTTGGAGTTTGTGTTTTGTTTCATTCCATTCACAAATGTTTAACACACACTTCTTCTATCAAACAGAAAAGTGCTCCACTGTGTTTCTAAACTACACACCTTCACTAGAATCATTTGGATCATTTCAGTCCTAGAATTGCCAGGCTCCACAGAACAAAAGGTAAAATATAGCTGTTAACTTGAAAACTTGAAAACTTGAATTGCTGGTGTTCAGCCAACACCATCCTGAATTTCAGCCAATCTCATCTGGTCACTTGTTTCCATTGCTCTGCCTGGATTGTTCCACAGTATGATGTTAAACATTTATTGAATTACAGGTGTTTTTACACCTTAAAAATACCAAGAAAAACAGGCTTTCTGACTGTGAGTGGGGTTGCCTCTCCACAGATCTGACCTGTATAATAATATAACATCCACAGAAAAAAAGCATTTGACAGACCCTCCACGGGCCAGAAAACATACACCACACACCTTTAAAGCTCACTGTGAGCATTTTCATAAGGAATGTTCACAGTTGAAATAGTTTGTATTCACATGATAGCAGCATGCTAACATTGATAGCTCTCTTGTTTATATTTCCTTAATTGTCAGCTTTTCAATGTTCTAACTGAGGAGGATTTTCTAGCTCAACCAGTCTTGCTTCGCTGTGATGTGTGCAGATTTCCTCTTTGTGGTTATAACACTTCAGGACAAACCCTCAAGTGTTGGCTTCAGTTCAGTGGGAGGTGACATATAATAGGTGTTTTTATAATGACTTTTGCAAATCTGCTTTTGAATGCCTCACAATTTTCTTTTGTAATCCCTGCACACATTTTGTATATACTTTTCTCATTGTATATACAATAGATTCTGACTAAAAGTTTTGTAAGGAAGACCTGTTGTGATTAGTCTAGATCAGGGGTCGGCAACCTTTACCACTCAAAGAGCCGTTTGGACCCGTTTCACACAGTAAAGAAAACACTGGGAGCCACAAAACCCTTTTGAAATTTAAAATGAAATAACACTGCATATAATGGCTTTTTTTAAAACTTTTGTGCTATAGAATTACATTTTGAATATGAATTAACTAAAATAAAATATTTATTTAAATACAGTGGTCCCTCGCTATATCGAGGTTCACCTTTCGCAGCCTCGCTGTTTCACAGATTTTTTTTAATAGTGTCATCAACACACATTGTGTTCTGCATCCTGATCTTTGTCAGTCATTCTCCTCTGTGTCTCCTGTACAGTACAGAATGTGTTCAGTTTGCCAAATTTATTTAAATGTTCGATCACGAGCAGTGTTACACCTGAGAGTGCTCGGAAGCGTTCTCACTACAGTTCTGTGTTTGATGAGAAGCAGTCCGAGCTGCACCAGGCTCCACTTTCAGCCCCAGTGCGTCCTTCTCTGGAGCATGAGGAAGGATGCAATGACCAGGGACAGACTCAGAACTGGCTTCAACAGACCAAAAAACATCAGTTTCCTACAGATCCAGTGACTCATGTCTCCGTGCCCCTCGTGCATCCAGCTGGACTCCCGGAGCCGTGCGACCGGTGCACACGGTGCAGAGCTGTAGAACCCCAGTCCATCACTGCTCTGAAGTGCTGTATGTTTGCAAGTTTTCTCCCCAACAAAACCCGCAAGAGTGCAGCGGCGCCAGGTAACCTGGGAAATCCCAGGCTGCTTTCGTTCGTTCCGATATGATGTGGTGTAAACCAGGTCAGAGGAACTGTGAAATACACACATTGATACATGCAATATAAAGCTGACTACTTCACGGATTTCGCCCATGGCTGGTTATTTCTACAACGTAACCTCCGCGATAAACAAGGGACCACTGTACTGAGCCGCATCAGAGGGATCAAAGAGCCGCATGTGGCTCCGGAGCCGCGGGTTGCCGACCCCTGGTCTAGATAGATTAATTCTAACTTGAGTAACAAAGCTACAAACAAAGCAGTGCCTTCAGCTAGCTTCACACCCCCACAGAATGTTGACATAAGCTACAAAGTACCCATAGTAAATTCTCGTATCTGTGTCCATATGAAGGTGTCCTCTGTGTATTTCCTTGTGAACAGCTCTGGGTTTGATAAAGACTGGCTCTCAGAGACAGAAGATGCACTCACCATCTATAATGGCCTAAGTATTTCAATCATCTAAATACCTCCTGAACAAAGACTTCATTCATTATGAACAAATGATGTTTTGGGCTCATTAACTAGGCCTACTTCATTAGTAGTTTAACCCTTAAAACTTAACCCAGGCTTAAAGGGATATGCCACCCCCAGGTCAAACTTGGGCATCTCCCCACAGTCCAGAGACTAAAATAAGTGATGAAAAGCGTTTTCCTGCTCACCCAGCCATTGTCCGAGTCTGTCGCCACTGACCGCCGCGGTATCTGCAGCTCCTCCGCCTTAGACTGGAGTCTAACGTCGCCAGAGAAAGATTTCGGCCAAAAGGAATTAATTTGCTCGATGCGTTTCCCAATTACTTTATGTGTAGTGCGCATTCATATCGAGTGCAAATAAATGTGCAAATCAACACGGAGAGCTTGCCTTGGTCATTTTGGGTGGGAACTATTTTCCAGTGCGGAAGAATACAGCCGAATCACGCACCACGTTGTGCAACAGGGGAACTCCCTTCCCGGTGCGTAACTGGGATTCCCCTGGCAGCGTGCTGCGTGATACGACTGTATTCTTCCGCACTGGAAAATAGTTCCCACCCAAAATGACCAAGTCAAGCTCTCCGTGTTGATTTGCACATTTATTTGCACTCGATATGAATGCGCACTACACACAAAGTAATTGGGAAACGCATCGATCAAATTAATTCCTTTTGGCCGAAATCTTTCTCTGGCGACGTTAGACTCCAGTCTAACGCGGAGGAGCAGCAGATACCGCGGCGGTCAGTGGCGACAGACTCGGACAATGGCTGGGTGAGCAGGAAAACGCTTTCCACCACTTATTTTAGTCTCTGGACTGTGGGGAGATGCCCAAATTTGACCTGGGGGTGGCATATCCCTTTAAGGCCTGGATAATTCTTAATAAAGAAGTTGTGAAAGAAAATCAATTTAACAGTACACTTGGAGAAAAATAATTACACTTATTTCAGTTCCATTTCAAATTTCAAAATGAACTTGTCTGTGAAACTGATAAAGCAGACCAAGTATGTACTTCATTTAAACTTAAGAGGTCCTCTGATGAAGGCAGAAGTGCTACCACTGAAACATATAACGGATTTTACTTTTACAGTTTTTCTTATTAGAAGAAAACACAAGCTTTCTATATGAAAAGAAGACAAAACAACATTTCTAAATAAAAACACTGTTCTTCTTTGCGATATCAGGTTGTAATCCACCATTAAACTGTTTTTAAACTTCACACATTCACTAGAATCATTTGGGTAATTCCTGATCTGAAATAGCCATTTTCTACTGAACATGTAAAAGATAACTGTTAACTTGAAAACTACCACTTCATGACATCACAAGGTGGAACAGAGCATTTTGAACTTCAGAGATATAGACAGAAAAGTTGACTAAATAGTTACGAAGGTTACTAAAACATGTCAGTGAAATAACACACAACACAGATATGTTTGTATTGAGGTAAAAACATTATCACATGTCTTAAAGCTCTAGAGTAAATTTTCTATAATATAGGACCTTTAAAGTGGACTATGTTATGCTATAAAATGCTCAGACTACACCTACATTTCAAAGAGAAATGTGAGAAGCTGAAATCAGGAGCAGAGACAAGCGGGTGAGTGAACTTGGACACACTGCAGGATTTGGAGGCAGATATCAACATTTTCACGGTTGAATTCATTACTTCATTACAGTGGAAATAAAGAGTGTGCTTCACATCAGACATGATATCGAAGCTCTGAAGTGCTCTCCAGTCTCAATCTGATTAAACTCTACAACTAAATGAACCCAAAATATTTCAGAAAGAAGAAAACTCGACCTCTCAGCGTGAATGGTGAAATCTCTCTAGTACAGTTTACGCAGTTTAGAGCATTTTGTTCATTTAAAGGTCCCATGGCATGAAATTTTCACTTTCTGAGGTTTTTGAACGTTAATGTGAGCTCCCCTACCCTGTTTACCCCCCCCCCCCCATGGTTAAAAGTTGCGAAATGTCTAAACTGAGCATTTGCGATCCTTTTCTGCGTTACAAAAAATCGGAGCTCAAACGGGCGATTTTGAACAAGGCACCTTATTGACGTCAGATCGAAAAAAGAAATGCAAATGCAGTTCCACCCCCGTCTGTCTGTACTCAGCGTCTCTGTAAATCACGCCAAGAGAGTTGGGACTGCGGAGGAGCTACGCAATGCGAAATGCGTTTTTTTATTTGCCTGGAGGCACGTCCGAGTGTTTCTAGGCTCGGAAGTCCTTTATCTGAGCCTCTGGACCTTTGAACAGCAGTGGTTTAATTTTATTTTCTGTGGAAATGTGTTTTTTTTCAATGGAACGCTTCAAATCTCTCCCCCTGTGCAAAAACACGGAAATGGATCAGCTGAGGGCTGAGGGCTGACAGCGGAGAGCGGAGAGTTTGGCCACGCCCCCACCCTCTACTATAGGCCAGCTCTTTTCTCCTCATTTGCATTCAAGCAACAACGCCCAGAATAAAGAGTTTGAGAGAGATATTTATGACTCTTTCTCATCTTATCTCTGTTTCTCATGCACTGAGTGTTGATTTTGAAGAAGGATTCATTTACAGTATTAGGGAACCACACCATACCATATATAAAAGCATCAAGAAGTACCATGTCATGGGATCTTTAAAACTCATCTCTGGTGCAAAATTGTGAAGTAAAATAACATATCAAACTCGGGAGTAAAATGGGACTAAACCAGGACTAAATCAGGATTTAACCAGAACTAAAGCAGTGACTAAAGCAGGACTAATGTAGATCTAAACCAAGAACTATGACTTATGGTCAGTGGTGAAAGTAGTTTTCCTTTCTTACAGGCGTTATAATGTCCAGTGCATCACTTTACCGTTTAAAAAAAACAAAACAAAAAAACACTCGTTTTACCCGTTTTTTGTTTTTTTTTAAAAAACGTTTTACACCTTTTTCATAGATAAATAACGTTTTTAACATACTTAATTATTTCATATTTTTGTGGGCCTACGAAAGCTTCGGTCAATGCACAGCACTGTAAATGAAGCGGCTGCTGACGCATGTCACAGATTCTATGACTACTTTAAACATGCTATTGTCTTCATCAGAGCTGGTCAAAAATGACATATTATGCACAGATATGTTTTCTTATTAAACAGCGAAAATGACTAATTTACTAAGTGTTTTTAGTCAGCATAAACCCTCTCTTACAGGTGCAGGTAGCGCTCCGGCCTTAAATCTTCTACCAGTGCGCAGCACCGCCTCGCAATGGTTTAGGCGACTTTCACGGCTACAGTCAGATAAGTTTTGACAATTCTTGCTTAACAGACTGCAGATATCTCTGCTCGAGAGTTTCGGGTAGCTTTAGGTTATTCTCCAATGGCATAGTGTGGTTGTTTGTGTTTTCTACTTAAATAGCGCACTGTAGTGCACTCATGAATGTATGCATAATTCACCTTCTTAACTGTGTTTTACAGCATTGCCATGCGGGTTTTGCTCAGTTTTTGGTCAAGGACTTGGTTATAAATTCACTGCTTCTAATAATGGTTGCGATCCCTTTAAGAAAGGCGTGACTTTTGACACGCTGCTTTTGTGTTCTAAAGCAGCGTGTCCGATATTCTTGTGTGTTAATAAAACGACTCACCTTTCTTGAGTCTAAAATGTGAGAAGTTTTCGGGTTTCTTATTACAACCACAATTTCCATAGCACCTTACTTTTTTTTTTCAAACGTGGGTTTTGGCCACCATTAACCATATTCTCTTAGCGGTGCTGCGTACCGGCCGTGAATTTTATACCTTTAGCTTTACTTTCACCACTGCCTATGGTACATGTTTTGGGTTGATGGGGGAAAACGGTGTGCCCTGAGGAAACCCATCCAGACACAAGAACACGCAAATTCCACCTGGGGATCAAACCTGGAACCTTTTTGCTATGAGCCAAAGGAAAGTAAAAGCACTTTGAATGTAAATTGTCTCCAAAGACGTACTGAGTCGTACTGAGTCATCTCTACACTTCGGTATCCCAGGTGTAACAGATACAACACTTCCTGGTCGTCCTCTGAGCTTCCTCTCAGCAGGTGTGCATGTCCTGACAGCTCCTCTCTTTTCTCTAATGTAACCAGACTGACTCCACATTAAGTCATTACATTTAACAAATCATCCAAATCAAAGTGAAGTGAATGAAAAACGGTTTAAGCTCAGATCATGAATGAAACAGTGAAGACAGTACAGGAACAGCTCTGTGGTCTTCATCCTGGGAAACAGTGAATGATCTGTTTGATTTACAGAACAGAATAAAGTTGCTAAAACAATGGTCTACTCCAGGGGGGTCAAACTCATTTTGGTCCGGGGGCCGTATCCACCTACTTTGATCCCAAAGGGGCCGGATCAGAAAACTCATGGCAAATATACCCCAAAAAACAGCAATAAGTCCAAATATTTGTGCAGAGAAACACAAATCTATTACAGACTGCTGTTTCTTCAGTCCAGCAATAATTCGTTTATCTTCTGTCTTCTCAATTCTCCGTTCAAGTTCTTGTATTGTTCGACATGCCGTGTCTCGTAGTGGCGTTTAAGATTATATTCCTCGAGCACCGCCGCTTGTTGCAAACACACCGAGCGTACCGGTTTCCCATTCACCTCCGTGAACAAATAGAAATTAGTCAATTTTTCTTGGAAAATCCTGCAATCGGCATCCACTTTTCTCATTTTTGACATTTTGCTGATGAGGGTGTCACGTCAACAGTCAAAACGATGGTCCTTTAAGAGCGTTTGGAAAGAGGCGAGTCTTCATTTGTGCTGCTCTGGTGGGAAAAGCAGAAAATTGCCGCAGAAAATTAACAATATTTTAATAGAAAATTTAATTATAATTCAAATATTTCAATAGAAAATCAGCCGAGGGCCAGATTACAGGTCTTGGAGGGTCGAATCTGGCTCCCGGGCCGCATGTTTGACAACCCTGGTCTACTCTGTGCGACTGATGCAAGATTAAGCCCAAAAGATTTATGCTTTTGATATATTTTGGATACAGCAATATTCTGACTGTGGTTGAATACATATGGAGCTCGACAATGACTCATATTTGAATGGGAAAAATGAATGGAAAACATACTTCTGGAACTCGAGCAGACTTCGAAGTAGGTGACACCATTGAGCTTCACAGTGTAGTTTTCAATAAAAATGGATTTGAAAATTTCAAATTATTGTTTATATACTTTATTTATTACATGTGCCTGAATGCATGATGGTCACTTTTTCAGTAGTTTACAGTTTCCTGTGTGTTCTTTGTTTCATTCGAACACCCATCCATCCATCCATCCTCTTCCGCTTTTCCATTTCTGGGTCGCAGGGGCAGCAGTCCAAGCAGATCTATGACCCAGAACACAATGCCCCACATCACAATCCTTTATTATTAATCTGTCTACATCTCCAAAGCTCAAAATGATCTCTTGTGATGTCATGCAGTGGTAGTTTTCAAGTTAACGTTTACCTTTAGGTCAGTAGAGTTTGGTAAATCCAGGGCTTGAAATCATCCAAATGATTCTAGTGAAGGTGTGTGGAGTTTAAAAACACAATGGAGCACTTCCTGTTTTACCACATGACTTCACAAGGTGCAAGAAAGTGTTTTAGAGAAGAAGTCAGCTTCAGTATGCAAAGTTTATGTGTTAAACTAACCAGAACTAAACAGGGTTAAAACCAGGACCAAACCAGGACTAAACAGGACTAAACAGAGCTCAAACCAGGACCAAACCAGGACCAAACCAGGACTAAACAGGACTAAACAGAGCTCAAACAAGGACCAAACCAGGACTAAACCAGGACTAAACCAGGACTAAACCAGGACTAAACAGAACTCAAACCAGGACCAAACCAGGACCAAACCAGGACCAAACCAGGACTAAACAGAGGTCAAACCAGGACCAAACCAGGACTAAACGGAGCTCAAACCAGGACCAAACCAGGACTAAACCAGGACTAAACAGAACCCAAACCAGGACCAAACCAGGACTAAACAGAGCTCAAACCAGGACCAAACCAGGACTAAACAGAGCTCAAACCAGAACCAAACCAGGACTAAACCAGGACTAAACCAGGACTAAACAGAACTCAAACCAGAACCAAACCAGGACTAAACAGGGCACAAACCAGATCCAAACCAGGCTTAAACCAGGACTAAACAGGGCTCAAACCAGGACCAAACCAGGACTAAACAGAACTCAAACCAGGACCAAACCAGGACCAAACCAGGACTAAACAGGGCTCAAACCAGGACCAAACCAGAACTAAACCAGGACTAAACCAAGACTAAACAGAGCTCAAACCAGAACCAAACCAGGACTAAACAGAGCTCAAACCAGAACCAAACCAGGACTAAACAGAACTCAAACCAGGACCAAACCAGGACTAAACAGAGCTCAAACCAGGACCAAACCAGGACTAAACCAGGACTAAACAGAACTCAAACCAGGACCAAACCAGCACTAAACAGAGCTCAAACCAGGACCAAACCAGGACTAAACAGAACTCAAAACAGAACCAAACCAGGCCTAAACCAAGCCTAAACAGAGCTCAAACCAGAACCAAACCAGGACCAAACCAGGACTAAACAGGGCTCAAACCAGGAACAAACCAGGACTAAACAGAACTCAAACCAGGACCAAACCAGGACTAAACCAGGACTAAACAGAGCTCAAACCAGGACCAAACCAGGACCAAACCAGGACTAAACAGGGCTCAAACCAGGACTAAACAGAACTCAAACCAGAACCAAACCAGGACTAAACAGGACTCAAACCAGGACCAAACCAGGACTAAACCAGGACTAAACAGAGCTCAAACCAGAACCAAACCAGGACTAAACAGAGCTCAAACCAGAACCAAACCAGGACTAAACAGAACTCAAACCAGGACCAAACCAGGACTAAACAGAGCTCAAACCAGGACCAAACCAGGACTAAACCAGGACTAAACAGAACTCAAACCAGGACCAAACCAGCACTAAACAGAGCTCAAACCAGGACCAAACCAGGACTAAACAGAACTCAAAACAGAACCAAACCAGGCCTAAACCAAGCCTAAACAGAGCTCAAACCAGAACCAAACCAGGACCAAACCAGGACTAAACAGGGCTCAAACCAGGAACAAACCAGGACTAAACAGAACTCAAACCAGGACCAAACCAGGACTAAACCAGGACTAAACAGAGCTCAAACCAGGACCAAACCAGGACCAAACCAGGACTAAACAGGGCTCAAACCAGGACTAAACAGAACTCAAACCAGAACCAAACCAGGACTAAACAGGACTCAAACCAGGACCAAACCAGGACTAAACCAGGACTAAACAGAGCTCAAACCAGAACCAAACCAGGACTAAACAGAGCTCAAACCAGAACCAAACCAGGACTAAACAGAACTCAAACCAGGACCAAACCAGGACTAAACAGAGCTCAAACCAGGACCAAACCAGGACTAAACCAGGACTAAACAGAACTCAAACCAGGACCAAACCAGCACTAAACAGAGCTCAAACCAGGACCAAACCAGGACTAAACAGAACTCAAAACAGAACCAAACCAGGCCTAAACCAAGCCTAAACAGAGCTCAAACCAGAACCAAACCAGGACCAAACCAGGACTAAACAGGGCTCAAACCAGGAACAAACCAGGACTAAACAGAACTCAAACCAGGACCAAACCAGGACTAAACCAGGACTAAACAGAGCTCAAACCAGGACCAAACCAGGACCAAACCAGGACTAAACAGGGCTCAAACCAGGACTAAACAGAACTCAAACCAGAACCAAACCAGGACTAAACAGGACTCAAACCAGGACCAAACCAGGACCAAACCAGGACTAAACAGAGCTCAAACCAGAACCAAACCAGGACTAAACAGGACTCAAACCAGGACCAAACCAGGACCAAACCAGGACCAAACCAGGACTAAACAGGGCTCAAACCAGAACCAAACCAGGACTAAACCAGGACTAAACAGAACTCAAACCAGGACTAAACGGAGCTCAAACCAGGACCAAACCAGGACTAAACAGGGCACAAATCAGAACCAAACCAGAACCAAACCAGGCCTAAACCAGGACTAAACAGAACTCAAACCAGGACCAAACCAGGACTAAACAGGGCTCAAACCAGGACCAAACCAGGACCAAACCAGGACTAAACAGGGCTCAAACCAGAACCAAACCAGGCCTAAACCAAGACTAAACAGAGCTCAAACCAGGACCAAACCAGGACTAAACAGGGCTCAAACCAGGACCAAACCAGGACCAAACCAGGACTAAACAGGGCTCAAACCAGGACCAAACCAGGACCAAACCAGGACTAAACAGAGCTCAAACCAGAACCAAACCAGGACTAAACAGGGCTCAAACCAGGACCAAACCAGGACCAAACCAGGACTAAACAGGGCTCAAACCAGAACCAAACCAGGCCTAAACCAAGACTAAACAGAGCTCAAACCAGGACCAAACCAGGACTAAACAGGGCTCAAACCAGGACCAAACCAGGACCAAACCAGGACTAAACAGGGCTCAAACCAGGACCAAACCAGGACCAAACCAGGACTAAAGAGGGCTCAAACCAGGACCAAACCAATACTAAACAGGGCTCAAACCAGGACCAAACCAGGACTAAACAGGGCTCAAACCAGGACCAAACCAGGACTAAACAGGGCTCAAACCAGGGTTAAACCAGGACTCAACAGGACTCAAACCTGGACCAAACCAAGACTAAACAGGGCACAAACCAGGACCAAACCAGCACTAAGCCAAGGACACATGTGAACATCCATCAGTAGTTGGGAGGGAGTAGTCTTTATTAAAAGGTCATCTGATTTATACTAATTGATACCAATAAAAACTATTACTGGTGTGTGTTGACAGTCATACAGTCGTCATCACTGAACCATGTGGAATGTCTTGTGGTTCCACCCTAACAAATTCAAGACTACATGAGAAATAATAATCATCATTTTACTGGTATGGCAATTATGATCGATGACGCATTTGAAATATCACACAGTAACCTGAAATAACTTCATAATCGAAACAGGACCAGCCATTTTGTGTTTTTATTTGTCTCTATTGTAGCTGCAGCACAATTTTGAGTGAGCTTGAATAATTAAAGGGCCCATATTCCTCTTACGTTCTGATCTATGTTATAATGTTGGTTCCTCAGTGTTTTCTTTCATTCACACGTTAAACACATAAATCCTGTATATTTAGGCTGAGTTCTCCTCTCAAACAGAAAACACTCTGTTCCGCCTTGTGATGTCATGTGGTAATACAAGAAGTGCTCCACTGTGTTTTTAAACTCTGTACACCTTCACTTGATGTTTTCAGCCCTGGAATTGCCAGTCTCTACTGAACAAAAGTGGAACAGAGCATTTTGAGCTTCTGGACATGTAAACAGACTAATAAAAGATTACTCAGACATGTGTGAATGGAACAAACCACCACTGCAGGTATGTTTTTGATGAGGCAACAACATTATAACAAGGCTTAAAGCTCATAAGGGTTGATTTTTGCATAATATAGGCCCATGTATGAAAAAATGGACCAAGAGAGTGACATCACCCATAGCGCTTTTCAAATGAAGCTCGTGATGCTAACAGTTATAGAAGCGAATTTGGAGCCAGGCTCTATATCCTCCTGGGACCCGAAGAAAAAAGTGTGTCTAAATTATTATTATTATTATTATTTTAATTTTCTATTTGGAGGTAAATGAACACCTTAGCGTTTACATTTTGTTTATTTTATTTGTATTCATAATGTTGTAACATGTCCTCTGTAATGGACGTCGGGGGCATTTTGGTGTTAAAGGAAACGTTTTTTTAAACAATTTTATTACCTTATTTCGGTAATAAAACAAGTTGTTTTACTCACCCATATCACTTTGGTGTCATATGGAGCATTTCCGGAGATGTTTTAGATTAGCGTTAGGCTAACGCCGTTAGCCTAGCGCGACTTATAGCCATAGCTCGGGGCATTCCCCGAGCATGTAATATGCCCCGTGCGGGCTCCAAATAACACAAACTTTAGCACTTTTCAAATCATAGAAGCTCGATGTCTTTAGTCTACAATTTCGTTTGGTCAAAAGTGGCCTGTAATCCGAGATTTAGCCATAGTTTCGAGTAGATGAGGACGCCAGTGCGCATGTGCGGAGTGTGCTCTCAGCTCCCGGGACCCAAACATGGAACGCATAGCTGTAAACTATGGATAAATCTCGGATTACAGGCCACTTTTGATTCAAACGAAATTGTAGACTAAAGACATCGAGCTTCTATGATTTGAAAAGTGCTAAAGTTTGTGTTATTTGGAGCCCGCACGGGGCATATTACATGCTCGGGGAATGCCCCGAGCTATGGCTATAAGTCGCGCTAGGCTAACGGCGTTAGCCTAACGCTAATCTAAAACATCTCCGGAAATGCTCCATATGACACCAAAGTGCTATGGGTGAGTAAAACAACTTGTTTTATTACCGAAATAAGGCTCAGATTGTAAAAAACGTTACTTTTCCTTTAAATCCATGTGAAGTTAACCTATCAAAACTTTTTTTTTTTTTGATAACCAACATTTCTGACAAACCTCTACAGTCGCCTCAAATTTATTTATTTATTTATTTATTTATTTATTTTATTTATTTATTTATTTATTTATTTATTTATTTATTTTAATTTATAATAATAATAATAATAATAATAATACTTATTATTATTATTATCATTATTATTATTATTATTTTATTTTATTTTTTTTATCATAGTGCAGCCACAAACTAGAGTCTATCTCAAAACACTTAAAAGACAGACTGGTTAATCAGTGTCCACTATAAAGGACACAAATGAATGGGCCGGGTCTCAGGAGGATATTATGAATAGGATTTTTTTTTTCAATTCAAACATTTTAAGACCAAAATGACAATTCTCACAACAGCAGTTACAGAGAGGGGTCACAATATTCCAATGTAAGTCAATGGGAGCCAGGATCAGTAGGAGCCAGAAGAGCCACATGTGAACTTTCTGTTAGCTAACGCACTAGCCGCTGTGTTCTGATGTCCATGAATATATACAGTCTATTTATAGGATCTTTAAATATTACTAGGCTATAACATCACTATAGTGTGGCCTTCACAAAACATATTCTGTGCTTTAAAATATTACTGAAATAAAGTGGGACATTCATTTTGTTGACATTTATGGCTGCAGTTTGCCCTGTGCTCAGCTCTTATCTCTGTAACAAAACATGTCAGGTTTTTTACTGCAGAATGTTTGTACATATACTCAGCTTTCTTAACCCATCGACTCTTTTCACGACTCATTCTTTTTAAGTGTGTCTTTATCTTTATTTATTGTTTCTGTGGCAACCTTTTTAATAGTATCATTTTCAACTCTAGCTTAATACTTAAAGGAAAAGTAACGTTTATTTACAATTTGAGCCTTATTTTGGTAATAAAACAAGTTGTTTTACTCACCCATATCACTTTGGTGTCATATGGAGCATTTCCGGAGATGTTTTAGATTAGCGTTAGGCTAACGCCGTTAGCCTAGCGCAATTTATAGCCATAGCTCGGGGCATTCCCCGAGCATGTAATATAAATAAATAATAATAATAATACATTTTATTTATAAAGCGCTTTTCAAGACACTCAAAGACGCTGTGCCCCGTGCGGGCTCCAAATAACACAAACTTTAGCACTTTTCAAATCATAGAAGCTCGATGTCTTTAGTCTACGATTTCGTTTGGTCAAAAGTGGCCTGTAATCCGAGATTTAGCCATAGTTTCGAGTAGATGAGGACGCCAGTGCGCATGCGCGGAGTGTGCTCTCAGCTCCCAGGACCCAAACATGGAACGCATAGCTGTAAACTATGGATAAATCTTGGATTACAGGCCACTTTTGATTCAAACAAAATCGTAGACTAAAGACATCAAGCTTCTATGATTTGAAAAGTGCTAAAGTTTGTGTTATTTGGAGCCCGCACGGGGCATATTACATGCTCTGGGAATGCCCCGAGCTATGGCTATAAGTCACGCTAGGCTAACGGCGTTAGCCTAACGCTAATGTAAAACATCTCCGGAAATGCTCCATATGACACCAAAGTGATATGGGTGAGTAAAACAACTTGTTTTATTACCGAAATAAGGCTCAAATTGTAAAAAACGTTACTTTTCCTTTAACATTAACAGTTTATTTTGGTTACTTTACCGTGGTTGCGCAATGAGTCATGTTCTAATTGAGATATAGCTATTCAGTTATTTGTAATGTCAAATATTTTCTTGCCTATTTTAAACTAAGCCAATTTAGATTTGAATGGTCCTATATTACACAAAATTGACTTTTGTGAGCTTTGAGTCATGTTATAATGTTACTAGGGATGCAAATTATCGATTAATTAATTAATCTATAGTTGATTGACCTTGAACTGACCTTGAACTGATAAGCGGCGTTTTTCACCTGAATTTTAGTGTTTCAATAGGGTCTTTAAGAATATAAGCTATAGTATACATAACACTGAGTCAAAAATATATCATAGTATTATTATATTGTATATTCCTCAATTAATTATTCCTCAGTCAAAAGCAGACAAATGTATTGATGCTGAATAACAAAATACAGTAATCCCTCGCTCTATCGCGGTTTGCAGATTTTTTTTTTTTTTTCTGATTTTTTTAAAAATAGTGTAACTTTTTTTTTTTATAGTGTAACATTGTGTCCTGATTGGCTAAGAGACTAGATCAGGACTAAAAGTGGACTAAACCAGGTCTAGACCAGAACTAAACCAGGTCTAGACCAGGTCTAAACCTGGACTGGGCCTGGACTAAACCAGGACTGGACCAGGTCTAGACCTGGACTAAACCAGGATTAAACCACCACGTGCCGCTGCTGGTTTCGTGCGGCTGGTTTGTGGCTAGGGCTGAGACTACGCATTCCGGGCGCCGCGGTTCGATCTTGTGCTCAGCAGCCCCGCGCGTACATCGGGCAGTGCCGTTGAGTGAGCGTGGTGTGCGGTTGCCTTGTTTCGTGACCACGCGGGTGCGCATGTCCGCGATTAGTGATTAATTACAATTAATGCATTTTGTTCGACCAACGTCTTGACTGACAATTAATCGTAAGTCGATTAATTGTTGACATCCCTAGTTGTTACCTCTTCAAAAACAGACGTGGAATTTTGTTTTGTTTCATTCACGCATGTTTTAGTAATAGTCTGTCTACAGCTCAAAACGCTCTGTTCCACTTCATGATGTCATGTGACGTTAACAGTTTCTTTTTACCTTCAGTTCAGAAGAGATTAAAATTCCAGGACTAAAATTATCCAAATGATTCTACTGAAGGTGTATGCAGTTTCAAAACACAATGGAGCACTTCCTGTAATACCACATGACATCACAAGGTGGAACAGAGTGTGTTTGAAAAAGAATTCCGCTTAAATATGCAGGTTTGTGTGTTAAACACGTGAGAATTAAACAAAACACAACTCCAGGTCTGTTTGTGATGAGGAAATAATATTATAACATAGATCAGAAAATAGCGTAATATGGTCCCTTTAAGCATATCTATCGTTTATGCATTTTTGTTTGTTTTGAAAAAGTCTAAATCAAATCAAATGAGTTTAATATTATGAAAAAAATCTCAAATATATTTTTTCTTGATCTGACCCTAGACCTGTTTGTTTCTATTGATATGTCATTGCGCTGCCTGGAACGCTCCACATTAAACAGCCGTACCTACCTTACATTTATTCAATTAGAGGTGGTGTTACTTCTCAAAAATATCTAGAAATACAGGCATTGACCCTGCGAGGGGTTGCCTCTCCACAGATCTGACTGATCTACACTTTAATACACCTGCATTTTGTCTCTACACTGTTTTTTTTATTCCACATTCATAACATAAAGGAACAGAGTGACCCAAAACTGACTTCACCCCAGAACCCTGCAGACGCTGATGCCGGCAAAAACTTTACAGACCAAACATTTTACCCCAAACCCAGGTGCAACTTTCTTCATTACGCATTTTTCAGTGAACTCCAGAAATCTCACTTTTTTGCATGTTTGGGCACATGCTTTTGTCGCCTAATGCTTCACGTACAGTCTGACCTATATTGAGAAAATGGAGCAGCTCGGTGTATCTGTAATTAATCAACGTGAACGCTAACGAAGTGTGCTGTCTGAGGGCTTAGATAAGAGAGGCAGAGGAGGTGTGAAAGGCCAGGTCTGGAGTCTCACCAGGGGGCACTGTGTGTGCGGGAGTGAGGAGGAGAGATGGACTTGTTGGTGTAGGATTCATATAGAGTAGTGTTCAAAAGGGAGATTAAAGATAGGTTTGAAAATAACACTTTAAAGATTGACTGTGTAACTTTTCAGGTGGAGGGACTGCCATCTGCTTGTCTCCATGGTGATGTTATCACTTGAGATGTTCCACAGTATGGGATTAAACAAATATATCTTGTATTTATTCAATTTTCGGTGTTTTTATTTCTCAAAACTACTGCAAAACATGCATTATTTCTGTGAATGGGTTCACTTCTCCACAGATCTGCCCTGTAGCTTGTTAACATGGAGATAGTTCAATTAAATTCCATACTCTAGAACAGGGGTTGGCAACCCGCGGCTCCCTCTGATGCGGCTCAGTACAGCGGTCCCTCGTGTATCACGGGGGTTACGTTCTAAAAATAACCCACGATAAGCGAAATCCGCGAAGTCGTCAGCTTTATATTTTACAGTTATTCTCCATGTTTTAAGGCTGTAAACGCTTCACCACACACATTCTACACTTTTCTCAGACTGGAATTAACGTTTTCTCACATTTCTCTCTTGTTTAAAATGCGTGAAGAGTCCCTCAGTCGTCCAGGTAGAATCCATGATAAAAGGAGAAATTCAATTTGTTAACTGGACAAAGTTTGTTTGGTCGAAAACGTTTCGCCGCTCATCCCAGAGGCTTCGTCAGTTCTGAACTCTTCAGTTCAGCGGCGAAACATTTTCGACCAAACAAACTTTGTCCAGTTGACAAATTGAATTTCTCCTTTTATCTCTTTCGTAGATTTTCAACAAAAAAGCCACAGTATTATAGAACGAAACCAAAGTGTATTTCGTGTGTATTTCACAGAACTGACGAAGCCTCTCGGATGAGTTGCGAAACGTTTTTGACCAAATAAACTTTGTCCAGTTGACAAATTGAATTTTATCATGGATTCTACCTTGACAACTGAGGGATTCTTCACGCAGTTCTTAAAGCCGAGCCTCTTCATCCTGGCACCGCTTCGCTGTGGCGGGTTTTGTCGGGAAGAAAACTTGCAAACATACAGCACTTCAGAGTCACACTGCGATCCAACATTTATATAAATCTGGCAAACTGAACGCATTCTGTACAGGAGACATGGAGGAGAATGACTGACGAATCAGCAATGGTCTACAGTCGCTTAGCCAATCAGGACGCAGAAATGCACGTTGATACACTATAAAAAAATTGGAATAAAAAAAATCTGCGAAACAGCGAGGCCACGAAAAGTGAACCACGATATAGCGAGGGACCACTGTATTTAATTAAACTGTATTTTATTTTAGTTCATTCATTTTCAAAATGTAATTCTATGGCACAAATGCAAAAAAAGCCGTTATATGCAGTGTTATTTCATTTTAAATTTCAAAAGGGTTTTGTGGCTCCCAGTGTTTTCTTTACTGTGTGAAACGGGTCCAAATGGCTCTGAGTAAAGTGGTAAAGGTTGCTGACCTCTGCTCTAGAACATCCTGCACATTTAAAGGCACTGTGCCTGAATTTTACAATCGTGAAAACTTGGAAAACAGAACCAGTCTATATCTTAAAAATTTGCAGAAGTGAGTTTGCAGAGTGCATAGTTTTGCTGTGATGGTTCACACTAAAATTGCACCTCTAGATTATCTATGATTTCGCTTACAGAGTTTTGAATGAATACATCAGTGGCGGAGTAATGCAAAACTTTGCTTCTACAGGGCGTACAAAACTCTTTTTGGCTGTTTAGAAGGCATCATGTAACTTGAACTATGAAACATGAAATATGAGTAGTCACACAGATCCTTCATCCCCAGACTGTATAACTCCACTATATAGTCCAAACGTGTATTTTTTTTCCTACATTTTGTTATTTACTTATTTTATTATTATTACTTATCTTGTCTGTATGCACTTTTTTTGGTTCTAATTTTCTTTTGCACTAAACTGCCTGGAGCTAATGTGGCAAGTGAATTTCTCCTGTGTGAGATCAATAAAGTCTTATTAATTATCTTATCTTAAATCATAGATGAGACCATGAGACCACTCTTTTTTAATGGCTTTTATATAAAGGTCTAAAACAACAACAGAAACAGATGACTGGCATCAGCTTCAGTCCCTATAATGACACCATATGCACTATACATGCAATACAGAACAATGAAACACAATGGAGCAACAGAAGTTACTCCCCTCACCTGCACTACCAGTTACCAGAAGATATTAAATACACTAAATAGTTTATATTTAACATTCAGTAAACAAAACACCCTTGTTACACTTGTTTGCATTAGTAATTTTATACACAGTGATGGATTACATAGGAAACTACTAGCTTGAAAAATCTGATCTGGGCTTTCGTGCAATCAACATTTAAAAATTTCCAAATGACAGACCATGAGAAAATATGTTTGAGTAAACATAACTAAGTACTACACATCTATATTAGCACTTACTACAAATATGTATACACACCAGACTGGCCTACTGATACACTGTTTTATCCTTATATCCTTGTTTCCTTTTTGCTCCTTGAGTGGTTCCTACTCACAGTGATGAGTTTTTTTGTTTTGTTTTTCGCAACTCACAGTCCAGTGCATGGTTAAAGGAAAAGTAAAGATTTTTACAATTTGAGCCTTATTTCGGTAATAAAACAAGTTGTTTTACTCACCCATATCACTTTGGTGTCATATGGAGCATTTCCGGAGATGTTTTAGATTAGCGTTAAGCTAACGCCGTTAGCCTAGCACGACTTATAGCCATAGCTCGGGGCATTCCCCGAGTATGTAATATGCCCCGTGCGGGCTCCAAATAACACAAACTTTAGCACTTTTCAAATCATAGAAGCTCGATGTCTTTAGTCTACGATTTCGTTTGGTCAGCTCCCGGGACCCAAACATGGAACGCAAAGCTGTAAACTATGGATAAATCTCGGATTACAGGCCACTCAAACGAAATCGTAGACTAAAGACATCGAGCTTCTATGATTTGAAAAGTGCTAAAGTTTGTGTTATTTGGAGCCCGCACGGGGCATATTACATGCTCGGGGAATGCCCCGAGCTATGGCTATAAGTCGTGCTAGGCTAACGGCGTTAGCCTAACGCTAATCTAAAACATCTCCGGAAATGCTCCATATGACACCAAAGTGATATGGGTGAGTAAAACAACTTGTTTTATTACCGAAATAAGGCTCAAGTTGTAAAAAACGTTACTTTTCCTTTAAGGTAACAACAGATTAACGGACAAGATCTATGGTTACTCTTTTTTTAAATTGTCTCGTTTACTTTGACTGTTTGACTGAATACATGAATGATAGAGTAATGCAAACCAGGCTTCTACAGGGAATATACAACTACACTGATGCACTGTACAGGAAGGGCCAGCGCAGACTTTATCTCCTGAGGAGACTCAGGTCTTTTGGAGTGAGAGGGCCACTCCTGAAGACCTTCTATGACTCTGTGGTGGCATCAGCCATCCTGTACGGTGTGGTCTGCTGGAGCAGCAGCATCACAGAGAGGGAGAAGAAGAAGCTGGATAAGGTCATCAAGAAGTCCAGCTCTGTCCTGGGCTGTCCTCTGGACTCAGTGCAGGAGGTGGGGGACAGGAGGGTCCTGGCTAAGGTCACCTCTATGCTGGACAATGGGTGTCACCCCCTGCAGGACGCTCTGTCGGCTCTGGAGAGCAGCTTCAGTGACAGACTGATTCACCCTCGCTGTGTGAAGGAGAGGTTTCGCAGGTCTTTCCTTCCTGCTGCTGTCAGACTTTACAATGAACACTGTTAACATGTCATTCAACTTTAGCTACACTACAATATTCAACTATACTCTAGAGTCTATTTTTGACTCTATTTTTTAATTATTTTAAGCCATTATTTATTATCTTGTTTTATTGCATGCTACATTTTACTGCTGTTCTTGATCTGTGCTTTGCAACACTGGGATTTCCCCACTGTGGGACTAATAAAGTCATATCTTAACTAACTCTTTCTATACTTTCACTTATTGTAATTTAAATAAAACACGAAATATGGACATTCACATAATAATAATAAACAAATTAAAGATTTGATCAAGGCTATATTGTATTATTATACTATTATAGGATAGAAAAAAAAAATACTACTCAAATGTGTACAGAAATGAGTAATTGCCTGGATGTAAAATGTGATTTGGATTTAGATTAATGTATTTAACATTAAATAATCTGGTATTTCCTAAAGTAAACTGAAGTACTAACCATTTATTTGAGCACTTAGTACAAATGTGTATACACACCAGACTGGCCTACTGCTCCACTGTTGTATAATGCTGCTTTAAAGTTGCACTCTCACATTTGCTCTGGTGTTGCCACAGCTCAGGAGGGAGTGAGCGAGTGTGAAAAATTGATGCCTCTTTGAATGCATGAGCAGCTCTAAAGGAGAGAAAGCATTATTATTATGGGATGGAGGCCTCTGATGTTGGACTAACCTTTTGCCCTGGCTGTTTTCATTCCATATTCACTACAGATTAATACTGAGCAGCTCTCAGCTGTCTGCGCCTGTCACACAGACACTAGAGGACACTGGGCTGGTGCTTTGTGGGGCTTTAGTTCCTGTATACAGACGTTATGTATTTCCAGTGAATGGTTAGTTATTTGTTAACCATTTTCTAAGTAGTTCCTCTTTCACTTCTGTTTGGTAATTATTAATATGCAAAGGAGTTACAGAACATCCTTTTTCTCTGGTAGCCCACAAGGTTCTGCTTTAAAGCCACTACATGTAATCATACATAAGGTCACATTTTTGTATTATCTCTTGGGTGACATGTGCTACTAAAGATGTCTTTAAATGTCTTTTATCTGCAGTTAAAAGTATTATTCTATTTTTAAATACATAAATAAAGAAAGAAACAGAAAAAGAAAGTATGTATAGTATATATTTTGTATAGTATTTTTTATAGCTTTTATTTGTTTCTGCAGCCTCTTGGCCAGGTCGTGTTTGTAAATGAGAAGTGGTTCTCACACAGTTTACCTGGATAAATAAAGGTTAAATAAAAAGAAATAAAATAAAAAAGAAAGCAAGAGAGAAAGAAAGAGAGAGAAAAAGAGAAAGAAAGAAAGAAAGAAAGAAGGAGAAAGAAAAAAGGAAGAAGGAGAAAGAAAGAAAAATAAAAATAAAGAAAGGAAAAAGAAAAAGAGAAAGAAAGAGAAAAAGAGAAAGAGAGAAAGAAAGAAAGAAAGAGAAAAAGAGAAAAAGAAAGAGAAAAAGAGAGAGAAAGAAAGAAAGGAAAAAAGGAGAAAGAAAAAATGAAGAAAGAGAAAGAATGAAAAAGAAAAAGAAAGAAAGGAAAAAGAAAAAGAGAAAGAGAGAAAAAGGGAAAAAGAGAGAGAAAGAAAGAAAGAAAGAAGGAGGAAAGAAAAAGGAAGAAAGAGAAAGAAAGAAAAATAAAAATAAAGAAAGGAAAAAGAAAAAGAGAAAGAGAGAAAAAGGGAAAAAAGAAAGAGAGAGAAAAAGAGAAAGACTTAAAAAAAAGAGAAAAAGAGAAAGAGAGAGAGAGAAAGAAAGAAAGAAAGAAAGAAAGAAAGAAGGAGGAAAGAAAAAAGGAAGAAAGAAAAAGAAAGAAAAAGAAAAAGAAAGAAAGGAAAAAGAAAAAGAGAAAGAAAGAGAAAAAGAGAAAGAAAGAGAAAAAAGAAAGAGAGAAAAAGAGAAAAAGAAAGAGAGAGAAAGAGAAAGAGAGAGAAAGAAAGAAAGAAAGAAAAAAAGAGAAAGAAAAAAGGAAGAAAGAGAAAGAAAGAAAAAGAACAAAAGAAAAAGAGAAAGAAAAAAAGAAAGAGAAAGATGGCACCAACTGAAAGTGATAGCATGTAACTTTCTGGGGGTGGAAAGTCAGCTGCCAAGTGGTTCCAAGTGGTTCCAAGGAAATAGAAAGTTAAAACAGCACTTTGGAACCTTCTCTAGTTTCTGTAGAATTATGACTGAAGGAACGACATTTCTATGGAAACAAGCAGGAGGCGGCCCAAATAAGAATTTGTAGCCTGCTCAGAGTGAGGATACATGCTTTTGTTTTTCAGTGCAATAAACGCACCCATAATGAGGAAAAAAAAGTTTGTATTTTTGTCTATTTTCTGGCAAATTCAATTCAGTTCAAACCCAAGTTACTCATGCAACTGATCCTAAACCACGTTTGTCAGAAATAGGTATTTTTTATCTGTCTCATTTATCTGTGTTTAGTTTGCAAAAAGGTAAACACAGAGATTAAGCATGTGGAAAACCCATGTTAAAAGATTTACTTATGTACACACACATGCTCATGAGACTTTTACAGAACTTAAAGGAGAATTAACTTTTTTTTTTTTTTAACAATCTGAGCCTTATTTCGGTAATAAAACAAGTTGTTTTACTCACCCATAGCACTTTGGTGTCATATGGAGCACTTCCAGAGATGTTTTAGATTAGCGATCTCCGTAACGTGAGTTCTCGGGGCATATGTTTCGGTCTCCAAATAACACAAACTTTAGCACTTTTGAAATCATAGAGGCTCGATGTCTTAGTCTACGCTTTCGTTTGAGTCAAAAGTGGCCTGTAATCCGAGATTTATCCATAGTTTCGAGTAGATGAGGAGGCCAGTGCGCATGTGCGGAGTCACAGTTTATTTCACTCTCAGCTCCCGGGACCCAAACATGAAACGCAAAGCTGTAAATTATGGATAAATCTCGGATTACAGGCCACTTTTGACTCAGACGAAAGTGTAGACTAAGACATCGAGCTTCTATGATTTGAAAAGTGCTAAAGTTTGTGTTATTTGGAGACCGCAAACATTTGCCCCCGAGAACTCGCGTTACGGCTATCACTAATCTAAAACATCTCTGGAAGTGCTCCATATGACACCAAAGTGCTATGGGTGAGTAAAACAACTTGTTTTATTACCGAAATAAGGCTCAGATTGTAAAAAAAAACGTTAATTCAGATATTCCCTTCACCAAAACGCCTTCAAAAGTCTCAACTATTTCTTTTTTCTGAGCGCTGAATTTCTGACTGCAGTTGCGAGTGTTTGAAGGCTGCAATAAATAACACATATTATTATATACACCGGACCCTTCACTCGCACTTAATGTTATGACATGAGAGTTAAACTATACTAGGCTGTTTATCTTATTGCAGGTAGCCAGGCATTACAAACTGTTTGGATAAATGAGCCGTGAGCAGGAAAGAAATATGTCTTCACAGCTCCTGTTTTGTCCCATTAACCTCCTTTGGATCTTATAACACTTGCTCACCCCCAGTGTTTCACTCTGGGCCCCTCTCCAAAAGCTCTGTCCTGGTTTAGAGGCTCCCTGATGCAATAGACACGAGCGATATTATTGTTTCACCTGGAAAGTTACACAGTATGACATTAAACTTGGAAAAAACAACAACAACAACAACAATGGTTTATTACTCCTCTCCACAGATCTGACCTGTTACAAGGCCTGGTAATTGCTTCTGGACATTTTAGGCAAAGCAATAACATGTCCATGGAACAAATACACCAAGAGAAAAGTTACATAGTGCACTAATAAAATAAGAAATAGTGTTTGCTTTTGCTTTGATAAAGTCTGAAAAGCGAGTAGCAGCTATGCTCGTTAGATATGCACCCACAGTACACTGTTTTCTGATCTATGTTACAGTGTGGTTTCCTCATCACAGACGTAGCTGGAGTTGTGTTTTGCTCTTCTCTCAAACAGAAAAGATTAACAACACTAACACGAAACACACAACGCACCTTCACTAATCATTTGGAGGATTTCAGCCCTGGAATTGCCAGTCGCTACTGAACAAAAGGTAAACGGTAGCTCTGAACTTAAACTACTGTTTCATGAGATCACAAGGTGAAACAGACATGTGGAGCTTTGGGGGATGTAGACAGACTAGGGGTGGCACGGTATATGTATTCGTATTGAACCGTCGCGGTACGGGGGTCACGGTTCGGTGCGCGCATTTTGACGGAGAATATACGGTACAAAAGTTTAAAGGTCCCATGGCATGAAATTTTCACTTTCTGAGGTTTTTGAACGTTAATGTGAGCTCCCCTACCCTGTTTAGGCTTCCCCCCCAATGGTTAAAAGTTTCGAAATGTCTAAACTGAGCATTTGTGATCCTTTTCTGCGTTACGAAAAATCGGAGCCCAAACGGGTGATTTTGAACAAGGCACCTTATTGACGTCAGATCGAAAAAAGAAATGCAAATGCAGTTCCACCCCCGTCTGTCTGTACTCAGCGTCTCTGTAAATCACGCCCAGAGAGTTTGGACTGCGAATGCGCTAGGCAATGCGGAATGCGTTTTTTTATTTGCCTGGAGGCACGTCCGAGTGTTTCTAGGCTCGGAAGTCCTTTATCTGAGCCTCTGGACCTTTGAACAGCAGTGGTTTAATTTTATTTTCTGTGGAAATGTGTTTATTTTTCAATGGAACGCTTCAAATCTCTCACCCCGTGCAAAAACAAGGAAATGGATCAGCTGAGAGCTCAGAGCCGAGAGCGGAGAGTTTGGCCACGCCCCCACCCTCTACTATAGGCCAGCTCTTTTCTCCTCATTTGCATTCAAGCAACAACGCCCATAATGGAGTGTTCAGAGAGAGAAAAATTACTCTTTCTCATGCACTGAGTGTTGATTTTGAAGAAGGATTCATTTACAGTATTAGGGAACCATTAAGGAGCCATATAAAAGCATCAAGAAGTACCATGTCATGGGATCTTTAATATTGACATGACCACGGGACTTTCATTTTGCAAGGGTTTCCTTGAGGACTCTTATCCATTGCCATTTGCGAGCCCTGATTGGTGCATGAACATGTAAACACAGGGATGAAAGTCATCAGTTATGAAAAAAGCGGAAAGTCACGGACGGGTAAAAAAGTGTTTAGGTACTTGTGTGTATTGTATGTGAAGGTACCCATGTGTTAAAACTTCACTGATGTACCCAGCTCAGTAATCAATCAGTATATCAATATATGACAACTCAATGTGGTGCTTGCGTGTTCATTTGTTTTACTTACAGGTTTTAAGTTGCAGCGATCTCAGCTGGAGATTTAAACAATAAAAAGCTGCCTTTGAGGACAGCGTTTCTGGTTATGTTTTTTTTCCTGCACTGTACCGAAAATGTACCGAACCGTGGGGAATGAACCGAGATAAGTACCGTACCGTGAGTTTTGTGTACCCTGCCACCCCTAAGACAGACTAATAATAAATAACAAAAAAATTAAATATAAATATAAAGAAATATAAAGAAATATAAATATAAAATATAAATACAAATAAATAAATAATGGTTCCAATTTATATAGCGTTTTTTTAACACTCAACGATGCTTTTAAAGTGCATTTTTCATCGACTCCATACTCAGTGGTGAGATACTATTGTAGCTACAGCTGGTCTGGGGCAGTGAGGTTCCCAGTCTGACCAACGCCCACACACCCCACTTTCATATTGGCAGGTGGGTGAAGTGCTTTGCCAGAGTATTTTGCCACTGTTTCCCCACTGTGGTTCCTGGAATTCCCCGCGGTCTCTCATCTAACCAAGCCTGGCCTTGCTTAGCTTCTAAGATCTGACGAGATCAGGCTTTGACAAGATGTTATGGCCACAAAAATGTGGGAATGAATGAAAACACAACTCCAGGTATGTTTTTGAGGAGATAACAACACTATAACATGGCTTAAAGCTCATTTTAGTCAGTTTGGTGTGATATCATTTTATTTAATTTAGTTGTTTAAAATACATGAGAATGAAATCACAGATGACTCCTCAAAAAACATAACTCTTGTGGCTGACCGGCCCCCCCTGGCCCTATCTGCTGTCTTTTGTCATGCCCTCAGCAGTTCTCCACTTGGTGCCATGTTTCTGTCTGTTTGCCTCTGTTCTGCTTGGCGTTTGGGCCCCAGCTGTCAGCGCCGAGGGGACCAGCGCCAATGCCCCGTGGACCTCAGAAGACCCAGAGCTGCCAGTTGGCCCATTTACCCCCCACCCCTCTCTCTCTGTCACACAATTACCCGCAATCCCCCTCTGCCTCTCCACTGACCCTAAAACATGCTCTCCTTGGCACAACGCCGTATTGGGGTTGTAGACGTGTCAACACCGCGGCCACATAATCCACCTCATCTCCCCGAGCGAAGACCCACGTTTAATCGATGAAGTCTGTCCACAGCTCCAACAGAAGAAGGAAGCCCAGAGGAGTGACGGGAGGTGACCATGCACAAAAGTAAAAGTACAATATCCTCCTGGGACCCGAAGAAAAAAAGCGTGTCTAAATTATTATTATTATTATTATTATTATTATTATTATTATTATTTTAATTTTCTATTTGGAGGTAAATGAACACCTTAGCGTTTACATTTTTTTAATTTTATTTTTATTCATAATGTAGTAACATGTCCTTTGTAATGGACATCTGGGACATTTTTGGTGTTAAATCCAATGACCTAGTAATTTTTGTTTTTTTTGATGACCAACATCTCTGACAAGCTACTACAGTCGCCTCAAAAAGTTTTTAGACTCCCTTTTAATTTCTTATTTATTTATGTATTTATTTATGTATTTAATTTATTTTACATTTTTTATTATAGATTTTTATTGATTTATTGATTTATTGATTTATTGATTTATTATTATTATTATTATTATTATTATTATTATTATTATCCATCCATCCATCCATTTTCTTCCGCTTATCCGGGGCCGGGTCGCGGGGGCAACAGTCTAAGCAGGGACCTCCAGACTTCCTTCACCCCGGACACTTCCTCCAGCTCCTCCGGGGGGACCCCAAGGCGTTCCCAGGCCAGCCGGGACACATAGTCCCTCCAGCGTGTCCTGGGTCTTCCCCGGGGCCTCCTCCCGGTGGGACATGCCCGGAACACCTCCCGAGGGAGGCGTCCAGGAGGCATCCGGAACAGATGCCCGAGCCACCTCAGCTGGCTCCTCTCCACGTGGAGAAGCAGCGGCTCTACTCCGAGCTCCTCCTGTGTGACCAAGCTCCTCACCCTATCTCTAAGGGTGCGCCCAGCCACTCTGCGGAGGAAACTCATTTCGGCCGCTTGTATCCGCGATCTCGTCCTTTCGGTCATTACCCAAAGCTCATGGCCATAGGTGAGGGTAGGAACGTAGATTGACCGGTAAATTGAGAGCTTCGCCTTTTGGCTCAGCTCCCTCTTCACCACAACGGTCCGGTACAACGACCGCATCACTGCCGACGCTGCACCAATCCGCCTGTCAATCTCACGCTCCATCCTCCCCTCACTCGTGAACAAGACCCCGAGATACTTGAACTCCTCCACTTGAGGCAAGGACTCTCCACCCACCCAGAGAGGGCAAACCACCTTTTTCCGGTCGAGAACCATGGCCTCGGATTTGGAGGAGCTGATCTTCATCCCAGCCGCTTCACACTCGGCTGCGAACCGCCCCAGTGCACATTGGAGGTCCCGGTTTGATGAAGCCATCAGGACAACATCATCCGCAAACAGCAGAGATGAGATCCTGTGGTTCCCAAACCGGATCCCCTCCGGCCCCTGACTGCGCCTAGAAATTCTGTCCATAAATATAATGAACAGAACCGGTGACAAAGGGCAGCCCTGGCGGAGTCCAACATGCACCGGAAACAGGTCCGACTTACTACCGGCAATGCGAACACAGCTCCTGCTCCGGTCATACAGGGATCGAACAGCCCTTAACAAAGGGCCCCGAACCCCGTACTCCCAGAGCACCCTCCACAGGACCCCACGAGGGACACGGTCGAATGCCTTCTCCAGATCCACAAAGCACATGTGGACTGGTTGGGCAAACTCCCATGCACCCTCGAGCACCCGATGGAGAGTATAGAGCTGGTCCAGTGTTCCCCGGCCGGGACGAAAACCACACTGCTCCTCCTGAATCCGAGGTTCGACTATCGGTCGGATTCTCCTCTCCAGCACCCTGGAATAGACCTTACCGGGAAGGCTGAGGAGTGTGATTCCCCGATAGTTGGAACACACCCTCCGGTCCCCCTTCTTAAACAGAGGGACCACCACCCCGGTCTGCCATTCCAGAGGTACTGTCCCCGACCGCCACGCGATGTTGCAGAGACGTGTCAGCCAAGACAGCCCTACAACATCCAGTGACTTGAGATACTCAGGACGGATCTCATCCACCCCCGGGGCCTTGCCACCGAGGAGCTTTCCAACCACCTCAGTGACTTCAGCCAGGGTGATGAGTGAGTCCGACCCCGAGTCCCCAGCCTCTGCTTCCTCCTCGGAAGACATGACGGCGGGATTGAGGAGATCCTCAAAGTATTCCTTCCACCGTCCGACAACATCCCCAGTCGAGGTCAACAGCTCCCCACCCACACTGTAAACAGTGTTTGTGGAGCACTGCTTCCCCCTCCTGAGGCGCCGGACGGTTTGCCAGAATTTCTTTGAGGCCGTCCGATAGTCCTCCTCCATGGCCTCTCCGAACTCCTCCCAACTCCGAGTTTTTGCCTCTGCCACCGCCCGGGCTGCAGCACGCTTAGCCCGCCGGTACCCGTCGGCTGCCTCCGGAGTCCCACGAGCCAACAAGGCCCGATAGGACTCCTTCTTCAGCCTGACGGCATCCCTTACTTCCGGTGTCCACCACCGGGTTCGGGGATTGCCGCCGCGACAGGCACCACAGGCCTTACGACCACAGCTACGGGCGGCCGCATCGACAATAGAGGCCGAGAACAGAGCCCATTCGGACTCTATGTCCCCAGCCTCCCCCGGAATCTGGGAGAAGCTCTCCCGGAGGTGCGAGTTGAAGGTGCCCCTGACAGAGGGCTCTGCCAGACGTTCCCAACAGACCTTCACTACGCGCTTGGGCCTGCCAGGTCTTTCCGGCTTCCTCCCCTGCCAGCGGACCCAACTCACCACCAGGTGGTGATCGGTTGACAGCTCTGCCCCTCTCTTCACCCGAGTGTCCAAGACACGCGGCCGGAGGTCAGATGACACGACAACAAAGTCGATCATCGACCTCCGTCCTAGGTGTCCTGGTGCCACGTGCACTGATGGACACCCTTGTGCTCGAACATGGTGTTCGTTATGGACAAACTGTGGCTAGCACAGAAGTCCAATAACAGAACACCACTCGGGTTCAGATCAGGGAGGCCGTTCCTCCCAATCACCCCTCTCCAGGTGTCACTGTCGTTGCCCACGTGGGCGTTGAAGTCCCCCAGGAGAACAACGGAGTCCCCGGTCGGTGCACTGTCCAGTACCCCTCCCAGGCACTCCAAGAAGGCCGGGTACTCCGCACTGCTGTTCGGCCCGTAGGCCGACACAACAGTAAGAGACCTGTCCCTGACCCGAAGGCGCAGGGACGCGACCCTCTCGTTCACCGGGGTGAACTCCAACACACAGCGGCTGAGCCGTGGGGCAATGAGTAGGCCCACACCGGCCCGCCGCCGTTCCCCGCGGGCAACGCCAGAGAAATGGAGAGTCCAGCCCCCTTCAAGGAGTTGGGTTCCAGAGCCCAGGCTGTGCGTGGAGGTGAGGCCGACTATATCTAGTCGATAGCGCTCAACCTCCCGCACGAGCTCAGGCTCCTTCCCCCAGCGAGGTGACATTCCATGTCCCCAGAGCTAGTCTCCATGTCCGGAGATCTGGTCGCCGAGGCCCCTGCCTTCGGCTGCCGCCCAGATCTCTCTGCACCCGGCCCTTATGGATCCTCCTGCGGGTGGTGGGTCCACGGGAGGACGGCCCCACGTCGCTCCTTCGGGCTGAGCCCGGCCGGGCCCCATGGGGAAAGGCCCGGCCACCAGGCGCTCGTTCGCGAGCTCCCACCCCAGGCCTGGCTCCAGGGTGGGGCCCCGGTGACGCCGATCCGGGCGACGTAACTGACCTCGATTGAATACTCATCATAAGGGCTTCTGAACCGCTCTTGGTCTGACCCGTCCCCCAGGACCTGTTTGCCTTGGGTGACCCTACCAGGGGCATAAAGCCCCCGACAACATAGCTCCCGGGATCATTCGGGCACTCAAACCCCTCCACCACGTTAAGGTGGCGGCTTATTATTATTATTTTTTATTTTTTTATTTTATTTTTTTTTTAAATCATAGTGCAACCACAAACTAGAGTCTATCTCAAAACACACGCAAATAGACTGGTTAACTCAATGTCCACTATAAAGGACACAAATGAACAGGCCGGGTCTCAGGAGGTTAACTAAGTACAAATTTTAGGTATATCTGTAAAGATGCACTACGTAACTTTTTGTCCGAGGGTCCATAACCTTCTTGTTTCTATAGAAATGTCATTGCTCTGCTTGGAAAGTTCCGCAGTATGACATTAAAGGAAAAGTAACATTTTTTACAATTTGAGCCTTATTTCGGTAATAAAACAAGTTGTTTTACTCACCCATATCACTTTGGTGTCATATGGAGCACTTCCGGAGATGTTTTACATTAGCGTTAGGCTAACGCCGTTAGCCTAGCGCGACTTATAGCCATAGCTCGGGGCATTCCCAGAGCATGCAATATGCCCCGTGTGGGCTCCAAATAACACAAACTTTAGCACTTTTCAAATCATAGAAGCTCGGTGTCTTTAGTCTACGATTTCGTTTGAATCAAAAGTGGCCTGTAATCTGAGATTTATCCATAGTTTACAGCTATGCGTTCCATGTTTGGGTCCCGGGAGCTGAGAGCACACTCCGCGCATGCGCACTGGCGTCCTCATCTACTCGAAACTATGGCTAAATCTCGGATTACAGGCCATTTTTGACCAAACAAAATCGTAGACTAAAGACATCAAGCTTCTATGATTTGAAAAGTGCTAAAGTTTGTGTTATTTGGAGCCCGCACGGGGCATTACATGCTCGGGGAATGCCCCGAGCTATGGCTATAAGTCGCGCTAGGCTAACGGTGTTAGCCTAACTCTAATCTAAAACATCTCTGGAAGTGCTCCATATGACACCAAAGTGATATGGGTGAGTAAAACAACTTGTTTTATTACCGAAATAAGGCTCAGATTGTAAAAAACGTTACTTTTCCTTTAAACAGCTCTACCTTACATTTATTCAATTACAGATGCTTTTATAGCTCAAAAATACCTACAAGAAACAGCATTCTGACTGTGAGCGGGGTCACCTCTCCACAGATCTGACCTGTAACTTGGTCTGGTTTGATCTCCATGAAGATAAAAAGGTTTAATAGTGTCCAGACAAAGAAATAACATCACCATGAAGAAAAGCATTTCACAAACCCTCCACCAGAAAAGTTACACAATGCACTTTTATTTCACTAAATTTTAGATCTGGACTAACAAGTAAAAGCTATTTTATTTTTCTGAAATGGCAGAGACTCGCACATTACATATGAGTCCCAACTTTGAGCAAACCAAATACACAAATACGTAAAAGCACTAAATTCTACTACTAAATTCTTTGTCAAAATGGCTTCATCTTTTAATTGTTCTAAAAATTTCTGCAAAATACTTTTTACACTCAAAGTAAATTTTTAAACAGGTACTTTTAATACTTTGACTTAAGTGAATTTTGTTATACTTTGATACTTTTACTAAACTGAGTAATTACTAAACTACTTTGACGTCATTTTGGAAAGATTTAATTTATTTACGTGATGAGAACAACGAGAACAGCTAATACCTGTAATTATTGTATTATGTCTTTCATGCCTAATTCATTTATTTTGTATCTTTAAGTGATCAAATAAAAACTTAACACCATGTAGTTATGTGGGTGTAATTACATGTGTGATTCATGTAGGTCATAGAGTTCATACTTAAAATTCCACTGAGATTACAGTATCAGTACAGTAATTACAAGAAGAGGTGGGTGGAGTAGCTCAGAATTATATGCAAATAAGAGTACATAGAAGTGCAAAGTACTAATCCAAGAAAGTACTCACGTAAGAGCAGTAAGTACAGATACTGGAGCAATCAGGAAAAACTAAAAAGATAATTAAGTACCATTTTAAATAGTTAAAAGTAAAAAGAATTTTGCACAGATTTTCAGATCTAATAAAGCTTCAATGTTTCCCACCACTGAGTAGGAGTTAAAAGTGTTTGGGGATAAAAACTACTAGTAAAGTAAGTAAAAGTGACTTGAACTGTTTATATAGTACAGTGGTACCTCACCTTACGAAATTAATTCGTTCCAGAAGTGGTTTCGTAACGTGAAAAATTCGTAAGTTGAGTAGCTATTTCAATGGAAAAAGCCTGATTCGTTCCAAGGCCCCGATCAAAGTTTTTTTAATAGTGTAACTTTTTTTTATAGTGTAACATTGTGTTCTGATTGGTTTCTCAGACTTGATTTAAACTTTTCTCACATTTGTCTCTCATTTAAACACTCAAACCTTCATAGATTTTCAACAAAATGTATTAATAATGAAGTGTGGGGGGAATGAGGAGGGGGGAGAAGACTGCGCTCTGACACGTGTGTGATAGCGGCAGGTGTGACAGCTGACCCGGCGCGGGGGCTGTCAGCAGGTCTAGACCTGGACTAAACCAGGACTAAGCCTGGACTAAACCTGGTTTCGTTTCGAGTCACAGCTGAGGCGCATGCAAGAGCTGCTCTAGACCTGCTCTAGACCTGCCCGCGTAAGGTGCTCACAGAGCGGCCTGGATAGAACCGTGAGGTCGGCCTCTTCAAAACCTCCAGGCCGGTGACCGGGACAATCCCCGGACCCATGCCCGCTTAGGGAGCTCTTAAGGCGGGCTGGCAGTCTCCCCCTGGGTCCCTGGATGTCTGGGGCTCCGTGCCTGGAGGGGCCCTGGAGAGCAGGTCTAGACCGCGGCTCTTGCATGCGAGCAGCGGCTCGCCTCAGCTGTGACTCGAAACAAAACCAGGAAATAGACCCACGCGCGGCGCTTTAATCCACCTGGTCTAGTCCTGGTCTAGTCCAGGTTTAGTCCAGGTTTAGTCCTGGTTTAGTCCAGGTCTAGACCTGCTGGCAGCGCCGGGTCAGCTGTCACACATGCCGCTATCACACACGTGTCAGAGCGCAGTTTTCTCCCCCCTCCCCCTTCCCCCCACACTTCATTATTAATACATTTTGTTGAAAATCTATGAAAGTTTGAGTGTTTAAACGAGAGACAAATGTGAGAAAAGTTTAAATCCAGTCTGAGAAAAGCGTATAATGTGTGTGGCTGAGCGCGCATTATTTGAATTTTTGAGATTTCGCGTTTCGTAACTTGAATTCTCTTTCGTATCTAGAGACCAAAATTTACCATGAAGGCGTTCCGTAACTTGAAATTTTCGTTTGTTGGGTCATTCGTAAGGTGATGTACCACTGTATATCATTTTAAGTTAATATCATTTGAAGGATTAAACTTGAAATAATGCACAAAATCTGATCATTTCAAAGGCACAGGACAGGCCCAAAAACAAGACAAACTAAATCATATCTGAAAGAGCGGTGCAAGAACACAAATGTTCAAATCATTCCATATTGTCAACAGAAAGATTTTGTCCCTTGCAGACTCACAGTGGGAAGATTAACCACAACTTTTACACAAGTAAGGGTATTGTTACTTCAATAAAAACATTACTCAAGGAGGAGTAAAAGTATGCAGCTATAAAAGTACGTGGAAAAGTAGAATTTATTTTAAAGGTCCCATGGCATGCAATTTTCACTTTCTGAGGTTTTTGAACATTAATGTGAGCTCCCCTACCCTGTTTAGGCCCCCCCTGGTTAAAAGTTGTGAAATGTCTAAACTGAGCATTTGCGATCCTTTTCTGCGTTACAAAAAATCGGAGCTCAAACGGGCGAGTTTGAACAAGGCACCTTATTGACGTCAGATCGAAAAAAGAAATGCAAATGCAGTTCCACCCCCGTCTGTCTGTACTCAGCGTCTCTGTAAATCACGCCCAGAGAGTTTGGACTGCGAATGCGCTAGGCAATGCGAAATGTGTTTTTTTATTTGCCTGGAGGCACGTCCGAGTGTTTCTAGGCTCGGAAGTCCTTTATCTGAGCCTCTGGACCTTTGAACAGCAGTGGTTTAATTTTATTTTATGTGGAAATGTGTTTATTTTTCAATGGAACGCTTCAAATCTCTCCCCCCGTGCAAAAACAAGGAAATGGATCAGCTGAGGGCTCAGAGCCGAGAGTGGAGAGTTTGGCCACGCCCCCACCCTCTACTATAGGCCAGCTCTTTTCTCCTCATTTGCATTCAAGCAACAACGCCCATAATGGACTGATCAGAGAGAGAAAAATTACTCTTTCTCATCTTAGAAGAGGAAGAAGGAATCATTTACAGTATTAGGGAACCTTTAAGGAGCCATATAAAAGCATCAAGAAGTACCATGTCATGGGAAATGTCTTAAAAAGCTAATTAAGTAAATGTTATACTACTGCCCACCTCCAGTGCTAGTGTCAGAGAGTGTATTTTAAGTGCTACTGACTCATGTAAACAGGGCACATGTCTGATTTGACTTAATAATAACAATAATAATTCATAGCATTTATATAGCGCCTTTCATGACATCCAAAGCGCTTTACAGTTCATTGTTCATTCACTCCACACTTGGTGGTGTAAGCTACTTTTGTAGCCACAGCTGCCCTGGGGCAGACTGACAGAAGTGAGGCTGCCAATCTGCGCTATCGGCCCCTCCGACCACCTCCAACACTCACACACACTCCACTTTCACACTAGGCAATGTGGGTGAAGTGTCTTGTCTAAAGACACAACGACAGTTTTTGCGACTGGCGCCTCCTGTGGCTCCTGGAATTCTCAGCGGTCTCCCATCCAAGTACTAACCAGGCCCTGCCTTGCTGAGCTTCTGAGATCTGACGAGATCAGGCTTTGACAAGTAGGTCACATTAATATTAATCTAATGCTTATTTGATTGTATTTTTTGTATATTTGTGTTTCAGGAAAATTTCAGAGGGCCTGTATTGTGCTATTTTCTGATCTATGTTAAAAGACAGAGAGGGAAATTCAAGTTTTGCTGCAGCAATATTTACACTGCTCTTCTTTGTGTCCTTTGTGTCTCAGTCAAAGGTCTTAGTGCAGTTTAACAGGAGGACTGGTCAGGTAGGGTCAGCAGATCTGTGCCAGGGCAGTTTGAGGAGAGGAAGAGACAAAAGTGTCCCTCTGTGTCCTGCAGCATCACAGCAGTGTCCAGGGGGAACCAGGTGATCCCAACAGGAAAGGCCTCACTCTTACTCTTGGATTATTTCGTCTGGAAGGTCTTCTTATAATGTTGTTTTCTCATTGAAACCATACCTGGAATTGTGTTTTCTTAAATTCACACATGCTTAACACACAAATCCTGCATATTTAGACTGAGTTCTTCTCTAAAACAGAAAACACTTCACCTTGTGATGTCATGCAGTAATACAGTAAGTGCCCCACTGTGTATTTTTGTATTTATATTTATTTATTTGAATTAGGAAAATACACATTAATCAACATGACAACAAAAAGCATCAATGTAAATATGCTGGAATGAGCTCAATAGCTACTTTACACCTTCACCAGAATTATTTTGATCATTTCAGCTCTCAAATTGCCAATTCCTACTGAACAAAAGGTGAAAGGTAGTTATTGAGTTGAAAACTGCTTCATGACATCACAATTCATGACCATTTTGATCTTTGGGGGTGTAAACAGACTAATAATAAAGGACTGCTGCATGTAGGAATTAAAAACACAACTCCAGGTATGTTTTTGATGAGATTACAACATGTCTTAAAGCTCACTAGAGTCCATTTTGGAGTATTTTCTTGGTAATAAAATGAACACAGGCCTTGAATATCAAAAACATAACATTATGTTCCATAGGGATTAATTAGCAAAATTATTAATTATATTAATTATTAATTATAATTATTAACATTAATATTTCACATCTAAAAAATTCCATCGGTTTAACTGTCTTTGAGATGAGCTTGATGCTATTGAATTTTAAAGAGGGTGAATGAAGACTAACCAAAACACTGAGATAGCTTGACTGAATCTTATGATGGCTCTTATTCAGTATTTTTATGTTTTGTACTCATAGCTAAAAATGATGGTGCTACTGAAGTGACGAGTGTTCAGTATAATGTAATTGTGCTCCAGGCCTGTCACTTTCATTTTCTGTGTTTGCAAAAGACTGACAATATAAAGAACAGATTTATATAAAGAGAGCACATTTTCTGTCTGTGATGGTTCTGTTTTAAAATTACACTATAGTTTATTACAGTAATCCCTCGTTTATCGCGGGGGTTAGATTCCAGAAATAACCCGCAATAAGAGAAATCCGCGAAGTAGGACAACTTTATATTTTACAATTATTCGACATGTTTTAAGGCTGTAAATGCCTCACCACACACATTATACACTTTTCTCAGACTGGAATTAACCTTTTCTCACATTTCTCTCTTGTTTAAACACTCAAACTTTCATAGATTTTCAACAAAATGTAGGCTATTAATAGTGACGCGTGGGGGGAGACACGGCCCCGAAGCCCCGCCGGACACGCAAGGAGCACTGCCATGTCCCGGGACGCGACGCACACCAACCCCTTGGAGAAGTGCGCGACACGTGCACCCAGTCATTGTGGTCAAGTCCGTGATAGAGCAGCACGACCGGCACGAGGCCGTGCGTACACCGGGGCTGTGAGCACGAGATTAAACCGCGGCGTCCGGACCGTGGCGTCTCAGTCCGAGCCACAAACCAGCCGCACGAAACCAGCAAAGAGCGGCACGTGGTGGTTTAATCCTGGTTTAGACCTGGTCTAGTCCCGGTTTAGTCCAGGTCTAGACCTGGTCCAGTCCTGGTTTAGTCCAGGGCCAGTCCAGGTTTAGACCTGGTTTAGACCTGGTCTAGACCTGGTTTAGTTCTGGTCTAGACCTGGTTTAGTCCACGTTTAGTCCCGGTCTAGTCTCTTAGCCAATCAGGATGCAGAACATAATGTTACACTATAAAAAATGTTACACTATAAAAAAAATAAAAAATTGCAAAACAGCGCGATAGAGCGATGGACAAAAGAATGAAGTGGTTATTTTGACGGGAAAGCAGAAGTGAGTTTTAGTATTTTTTTAGTGGGTTGACCGCATATGATCCCAGCTCCCACAGATGAGCGCTGCCGTTGTGTCCTTGGGCAAGACACTTAACCCCACCTCGCCCCCAGTGTCTGTGGACACTGGTAGCCCCATGGCAGAAGATACATCAAGGCCCGTTGTGACGTAAGCCGTCCTCCTGTGGACCCACCACCCGTGGAAGGATTCATGGGGGCTGGTGCATTGTGTTCTGGGCAGCAGAACACTGCTTGGACTGCTGCCCCCGCGACCCAGAAAATGGAAAAGTGGAAAAAAATGAATGAATGAATGAATGAGTTTTAGTATTTTTAGCCTTTGGGCCCATTCTAGAGGATGTAATTTGCAAACAAAAAGTTCATATGAATTGATAGCCTGTTTAGGGCATGTTTAAACTTCCCTTTGGTTTAAGACCAGTTTATTTGGGTCTATTCCTGGATTAATCCTGGTCTAGTCCTGGTTTAATTCTGGTCTAGTCCTAGTTTTTTCCGGTTTTAGCTCTGGTTTAGTCTGGGTTTAGCGCTGGTTCAATCCTAGTTTAGTCCTGTTTGGTTTAATTCTAGTTTAGTCTGGGTTTAGTCCAGGCCCAGGTTTAGTCCATGGCTCTGGTCTGGTTTAGGCTGGCTTGTGACTGTAATTTTATGTGTGAGGGACTTGTTTAACAGCACAAACCATTTAACCTGTAATTCCCGCTAAATCAATTATTTATGGCCATATTGTGGTAAAATAAAGCCTTCAGACCTTCAGACAGAGCAGTGCCTACAGTTAGCATTGCACCCACAGGAGATGTTGATGACATCAGCTGCAAAGTCATAAAAAGTAATATGACAGTGTCCTGTACCATTACCATATTATCACTTGCAATAGAACACAAATCCATATTTTTTCCAATCTGTGGTGTTTTCTGTTGCCAAATATCTCACATTACTGCAGTCACACTGAAGTACAAGCATTTCTGTTCTATTTAAATATTAACCTTGCAATCTCTGAGTGTCGTGTTATGGCAAAGTCAGTGAAGGACGAAACAACAAAAACACGAGTACAAAATGTGCACATCAAACTGCTCAAACTGAATCTACATCAAAATCACACTTGAAGAATGAGACTGGGAAATGATTGCTTAAGAGTTTTGAGATTGTATCAGAGGTTAGCCAGAACCCACACGCAAGCTTACATAATGAAGGAGGAGGAGGTTTGTTTATTCCGAAAATTCTAAAATCTCTTACCTGTAGAAATTGTGCTTTTGGCATTAGAATGTCTAAACCAAGACAATTTTCTCTTCTTAACGGAGATGTAACATATGTATGAACAGACCTTCACCACAAAGACCTTCACACACTAATATGTTAGATGTGGACTGTGAGTGCTGTTTAGGGCATGGCTTTTGTCTTTAAAAAGGTTAAAGCCCCAGTGTGTAGGATTCGTGGCGCATAGGTGGATGGTGCTATTGCACTTTCTGTTTTAGCTACGGCAGACCTCTAGGGTCACCTGCGCACGAGCCGCACGCCGCTACTGTATAAATAAAACGCGGTCCCGGTTATTTATTTATTTTTCTTTTCTCAAGAAAACACACATTCCTGATCATGTACCATGACACTCTACACATCAAATGAAACCTTACAGTCTCCTCTTTTTGACTATGCAATTCATTTCCCTGCAAAACAATCACTCCCTGAGCACATGGGGCTTTTATACGGAAAAGCACAAAACGAGGTTAGCTTACCTTAGAATGCTTTGCACAGGTCAAACTCTGTATTTCACCATAAACTTGCTCTCAATTTGTCTGTAAGGATCCAGCGAATAAAATCCAGTAAAACAATTTAGTCCAAAACACGTGTTAGATCCATTATGACGTCTGATCCGGCAGCATGCTTGTGTTGTTTACCCCAAACCACGAGCCTTGCCGAAGGCGGAGCCCAAATGTCCTCTCGTATTCAAAATGGCTGCCTCTGCATGGGGAAGATCCCCCTTTTATGTGACTATATCTAAGTCCAAAAGAATACTTTGATTTCATGATGGAAGTGAAAAGGCTTGGAAAACAATGTATTTTTGAATGGGTATCTTCAATTTCAGTAATTAACGGGTAAAAATCTTACACACTGTCCCTTTAAAAAGGAGAATTAACGTTTTTTTTTACAATCTGAGCCTTATTTCGATTCGAGCGCGAGTTCTCGGGGCATATATTATATGCGGTCTCCAAATAACACAAACTTTAGCACTTTTCAAATCATAGAAGCTCAATGTCTTAGTCTACGCTTTTGTTTGAGTCAAAAGTGGCCTGTAATCCGAGATTTATCCATAGATTCGAGTAGATGAGGAGGACAGTGCGCATGTGCGGAGTCACAGCTTATTTCACTCTCAGCTCCCGGGACCCAAACATGAAACGCAAAGGTGTAAATTATGGATAAATCTCGGATTACAGGCCACTTTTGACTCAAACAAAAGCGTAGACTAAGACATCGAGCTTCTATGATTTGAAAAGTGCTAAAGTTTGTGTTATTTGGAGAGCGCGAGCTACGGCTAGAACTCGAGCTATGGCTATTGCTAATCTAAAACATCTCTGGAAGTGCTCCATATGACACCAAAGTGCTATGGGTGAGTAAAACAACTTGTTTTATTACCGAAATAAGGCTCAGATTGTAAAAAAAAAAAAGTTAATTCTCCTTTAACTAATATAAACACAGGTATACAAAAGTGGGTCCAAATTACAATGGGTGTCCAGTACTTAACCCTCCGACATAGTTTGACACATTTTACGTGCTTTTGACTTGAAAATGTTGTATACGTTCATCCAAACAGTGTGAAATGGAGTGAGGTGGTGGCTTTTTGGGATGTTTAAACTCTGCTCATTGACCACATCACACCATCAGTACACTGTGTTCATCAGATTGTCACTTTGCACATGCACATGCTTGTGGTCACATGCACACACGCTAACAAATATGCAGAGCGGTTTTTGGTCACTGTCAGTACATGTTCAGCCTCTGTGTGCTACTTTAGAATTTTGGATTTATGTTTATTTTTTTATAAACACTAAACGCCGAGGCTGTCAAAGAGGAGAAAAATACACACAAAAAAGCAAAAAATCATCTTCATTAACAGACGATCATGATGAAGAACAGTTTTGGACAATACAAATGTGAGTATTTCATATTACACAAAAAATAACTGCACAAAACTACTGTTGCTGCTCCTGTTGCAGTAGCTCAGTTGTCCACTGATCCTAAGGTTGGCGTTTGAATCCCGCTCTTGACATAAAAACATCATTCCAGGTCCCACAGATGAATGCTGCTGTTGTGTCCTTGGGCAAGACACTTAACCCACCTCGCCCCCAGTGTCTGTGTACACCGGTGCGTGAATGTGTGTGTGAATGGGTGAGTGGTTCCTTGTTGTAAAGCGCTTTGAGTGCGTTGAAGGTTGAAAAGGGCTCTATAATGTGACCATTTACCATTTAATTATTGACCCACCCCAGGCTGCAATAAAAGAGCTCAAAATAATCTGCTTTGCATTTCACATTTTGGAAAAAAAATCATAATTTTTGTATTTTTCAATCAAAAATCAGGGACGATTCAAAACTAAAATGGCATTTAAAAGGTTAAAATATTAAAACTACAATTATATATACAGTGTATATTATATCAACATTTAGAACAGATGTAGTTGAAAAGAAGGACTTAATTAGGCAATAAATAAAAAAATAAAATAAAAAAATACATAGTTCAACTAAATTTCTGTGAATATTTTTTATCTGTGGTTTTGGAGTACTAACTGGGTCCGATTACTCTCAGAATGGTTTGTTTGAGTGAAAATAAGCGGGGTACGGATTTCCATGAGATTGAGGCCTAGTCCCCACGACAACGTTCCTGTTTATTTATTTTTTTAACCCTGGGTGAAAAAAAGTGTCGTCCACACACGTGTTGGATCAGAAAACATTTGCGTCAAGATGAGCACGGAGCGCTGAGAGCGTATGTCCCTAACATAGACAGACGCCACAGAACAAAGATTTGTGCTGCGTGAGCAGAGTTTTTGCCTATAAATCGATAGTTAGTATTACTTGCTATCGTTTTATTAGATAGACATTAACAAGTAGAACTCTCGTTAACCTTGGTCGTGTTATTTAGGCAAAATGCTTGTTTGGATCTTACTACGGGAATGTTAAACATACTCGGACATTATGTTGGCTTTTTGGCGAGAATATACAACCGGGGACCATCACAACGGGCAGCTATATATTTTTGTGTGTGATACTGCATGTGCCAGTTTGAAAAAGGTAAATTTTCATTCAATAAAAAAGACAAGAAATGGTTGCTCTTTTTCCTTATTTACAGCACACAACACAGTCAAATTGGTATGGGCTCCTCATTGTCCACTATCTAATGGGATTTTTCCAGATTTAAAATACGTGTTTAGCTTTGAATTGGCAAACACTCGTGTGTCGTGCGTACTGCCAGGCCACAACGTGTGTAATTGTGCATGCATCTCCACTGGGGTTGCACTGCATAGTATAAATAAACTTAGAAATGTCCGCATAACAAACTCAACTAAATTGTCTGTGAATATTTTTTATCTGTGGTTACCTGCGGAAGTACCTTCTGGTTCCGACTTCTCCACTCTGGAACCCGTTTGTTTGAAAAAGTTTCCTCCAAAAAACATTGTCGTGGGGACTAGGCCTGAGAGTACACTTTTATCAGAAGGTGGACAAAGAAATTAAGGTGCACTGTGTCACTTGAAGGGTCTGTCAGAATCTTTTCTCCATAGGGATGATAACAGGAGAAGTTCAATTTGTCAACTGGACCAAGTTTGTTTGGTTGAAAACGTTTCGCCGCTCATCCGAGAGGCTTCGTCAGCTCTGACGAAGAGCTGACGAATTGAACTTCTCCTGTTATCATGGATTCTACCTGGACGACTGAGGGACTTTTCACGCATCTCCATAGAGATGTTATTGCTTTGTCTGGATTGTTTCACAATATGGGAGTGAACGTTTCTATCCTCATGGAGGCCAACCCAGACCACGTTACAGGTCAAATCTGTGGAGAGACAATCCAGCTCACAGTCAGAATGTCTGTTTTTCTAGGTATTTTTCAGCTAAAAAAACCCCACCTGTAATTGAACTAATTAAAGGTAGAGCTGTTTAATGTCACACTGTGGAACATTCCAGGCAGAGCAAAAATAAGCAGGTGACAGACTTTTCATCAGAAAAGCCTGCAAGAACAATAGTTAAAGCCCCAGTGTGTAGGATTTGTGGCGCATAGGTGGATGGTGCTATTGCACTTTCTGTTTTAGCTACAGCAGACCTCGAGGGCCACCCGGGCGCACCGCTACTGTATAAATAAAACGCGGTCCCGTTTTTTGTTTTTTTTTTCTCATGAAAACACACATTCCTGATCATGTACCATGACACTCTACACATCAAATGAAACCTTACAGTCTCCTCTTTTTGACTATGCAATTCATTTCACAGCAAAACAATCACTCCCCGAGCACATGGGGCTTTTATACGGAAAAGCACAAAACAAGGTTAGCTTACCTTAGAATGCTTTGCACAGGTCAAACTCTGTATTTCACCATAAACTTGCTCTCAATTTGTCCGTAAGGATCCAGCGAATAAAATCCAGTAAAACAATTTAGTCCAAAACACGTGTTAGATCCATTACGAGTCTGATCCGGCAGCATGCTTGTGTTGTTTACCCAAAACCACGAGCCTTACCGAAGGCGAAGGCAGAGCCCAAATGTCCTTCTGCGGCTCTCGTATTCAAAATGGCTGCCTCTATATGGGGAAGATCCCCCTTTTATGCGACTATATCTAAGTCCAAAAGAATACTTTGATTTCATGATGGAAGTGAAAAGGCTTGGAAAACAATGTATTTTTGAATGGGTATGTTCAATTTCAGTAATTAACAGGTAAAAATCTTACACACTGTCCCTTTAAAGTAAGTTTTCATTTACTCCAGCAAATTTTAGGACAAGAATGCAGATTCCATTCAGAGATTCTAGTCCAGATCTTCATACAAAACAAACTCCTTAGTCCTTACTCACCTGAACATTTTAAAACATAACATATTTTCTTTGCGCACCACCCTGTAAAAACCATTAGACCCATGTGGAGAGATTGAACAGGCTCTAATGGATATTGACTCACACGGCGGATAAAAGCAGAGACCCCATCAAACCGAGCTCCAGTCTGTACAAACATGTCTGTCCCAAACCCTAAAACATTTACCTTTTCTCCCCAAGATCCTATGTTACACTGCCTTCTTTTTTGTTCTGTGCTTTTTCTTTTTCTTTTGTCTTCTCTTTACTCCGAATCCATCAATACAGACAGAGACAATGCCCAGGCTGACAGAAAGATCAAGGAAAGGCTGTGAGAAACAAGGTGGCCATTTTGTCTCTGGTCGGGCTGGTGGCGTGCAGGGTAACAGCTCATTAGAAAGACAGAATGCAGCAGAGGATCTCCAGCATTGTGTTGTTATAGAGCCCAAACACATGGAAACCATTATGCTGTTCAGACGCTTCGACTCAAAGAAAGACATGCAAGAATTCAAGGATTTACAGAAAAAGATGAGGTTAAATAGTTCATATTTCACTATTTTTGATCTGCGTTTCCTCATCACAAACAGACCAGGAGTTGTGTTTCGTTTCATTCACACATGTTTAACACACAAACCCTGCATATCAAGGCCAAATGCTCAACCTGCCACTTCCACGACAGGAAGTGCTCCATTTTGTTTTTTAACCCCATACATCTTCACTAGAATCATTTGGATAATTTCAGCCCTAGAATTGCCAATCTCTACCGAGCTAAAGGCAAAAGGAGCTGTTAACTTGAAATCTCCAGATATGTTGTGATGAGGTAATTATATTCTAACATGACTTAAAGGAGAATTAATGTTTTTTACAATCTGAGCCTTATTTTGGTAATAAAACAAGTTGTTTTACTCACCCATAGCACTTTGGTGTCATATGGAGCACTTCCAGAGATGTTTTAGATTAGCGATATCCATAACGCGAGTGTTATCTCCAAATAACACAAACTTTAGCACTTTTCAAATCATAGAAGCTCAATGTCTTAGTCTACACTTTCGTTTGTGTCAAAAGTGGCCTGTAATCCGAGATTTATCCATAATTTACAGCTTTGCGTTTCATGTTTGGGTCCCGAGAGCTGAGAGTGAAATAAACTGTGACTCCGCACATGCGCACTGGCCTCCTCATCTACTCGAAATTATAGATAAATCTCGGATTACAGGCCACTTTTGACTCAAACGAATGCGTAGACTAAGACATTGAGCTTCTATGATTTGAAAAGTGCTAAAGTTTGTGTTATTTGGAGATAACACTCGCGTTATGGATATCGCTAATCTAAAACATCTCCGGAAGTGCTCCATATGACACCAAAGTGCTATGGGTGAGTAAAACAACTTGTTTTATTACCGAAATAAGGCTCAGATTGTAAAAAAACGTTAATTCTCCTTTAAAGCTCAGAAGAGTACATTTTGTGTACTATAGGACCTTTAAATAACACATGCAACTAAAAGACAAATATATCGATAAAATATCATAGTTGAAATACAACTGAAAACCCAATACAATAATAATGAGCCCAGTATCCACGCACCATCAGCCCGTCCGACCACTCACAACCCCTTCGACCACTAAACCCTCACACATAAAGTGTCTTACCTAAGGACACAATGACAGAACTTGGTCTGCTCTAACCACTGAGCTACTAACTTTGTATAGACTTATATAGACTTTAGGGAGCAAAAAAATCTGAAAAATAAAACAAAAATCAAAACTGAATCACCAAGATTTCTCACTGCCTATAGATCCTGATTGGTGATTTCATGACACGTTTGTGTAATGTTATAACTTCAGGTTATATTCAAACTTTTTTTGGTCTTGGTTTAATCCTCATTTAGACTTGGTTTAGTCCTGGTTTAGTTCAAGTTTAGTCCTGATTTAGTCCAAGTTTAGTCCTGGTTTAGTCCTCAGGTAGATTTGGTTTAGTCCTCCTGGTTTATTCCTGATGTAGACTTGGTTTAATCCTGGTTTAGTCCAAGTTTAGTCCTGGTTTAGACATGATGTAGATTTGGTTTAGTCCTGATGTAGACTTGGTTTAGTCCTGATATAGACATGGTTTAGTCCTGGTTTAGTTCAAGTTTAGTCCTGGTTTAGTCCTGATGTAGACTTTGTTTAGTCCTGATGTAGACTTGGTTTAGTCCTGATATAGACATGGTTTAGTCCTGGTTTAGTCCAAGTTTAGTCCTGGTTTAGTCCTGATGTAGATTTGGTTTAGTCCTCCTGGTTTATTCCTGATGTAGACTTGGTTTAATCCTGGTTTAGTCCAAGTTTAGTCCTGGTTTAAACCTGATGTAGATTTGGTTTAGTCCTCCTGCTTTAGTCCTGATGTAGACTTGGTTTAGTCCTGATGTAGACTTGGTTTAGTCCTGATATAGACATGGTTTAGGCCTGCTGCTTTAGTCCTGGCTTGGTCCTGATGTAGACTTGGTTTAGTCCTGATATAGACATGGTTTAGTCCTGCTGCTTTAGTCCTGGCTTAGTTCTGATGTAGACTTGGTTTAGTCCTGGCTTAGTCCTGGTTTAGTCCCAGTTTGGATGAGCACAGCCTTGATAAAAGAAACAACAGCAGTGAGATCTCGATCAGTCCGCTAAGCATGCTGATGAAGTGAACAAGTGAACTCAAATGGTGGTACTTTCTTTATGTTGCTGTTGCTAGGCGATTTGAAATGACATGTGAGTTGCAATTAAGTGCAAAAGAGAAAAAATGTCTCAAAACAAAGGATCGTCTGCAAACCTGTGTTTTAGCTCTTCTTTACGCGACACATGTAAACAAAATGAAAGGATTGGCACCAGAGTGAGCCCCTGTGAGAGGAGGAGCAGATGGCAACGGTGACGGATGAAACTTCAGGGACGGAGCAGTGCATTCACATAAAAGAGACAGACTCAATCATCCTCTGTGGAAGAAGATGAGAGAGGGAGAGAGGGGATGAGAGAAAGAGAGAGAGAATGAGAGAGAGGGGGGTGGGACAGAGTGGAATAAAGAGGGAAGAAGGGGAGAAAGAGAGAGCAAGAGAGAGCAGAGAGAGACAGAGACGGGGGTGGGAAAGAGAGGGAGAAAGAGGGAAGAGGGGGAGAAAGAGAGAGAGAAAGAGAGAGAGAGAAAGAGGGAGGGAGAGAAAGAAAAGGGGAGAGAGAGCGAGGGGGTGAGAGAAAGAGAGAGAGAGAGGGAGAATGAGAGAGAGGGGGGTGGGACAGAGAGGAATAAAGAGGGAAGAGGGGGAGAAAGAGAGAGAAAGAGAGGTTGGGGGGTGAGAGGAGAGAAAGAGAGAGAGGAGAGGGAGAGAGACAGAGGGAGGGAAAGAAAAGGGGAGAGAGAGAGGGAGGGAGAGAGGAAGGGTGGGACAGAGAGGAAGAGGGAGAAGGGGTGAAGAAAGAGGTAGAGAAAGAGGGAAGAGAGAAATAGAGAGAAAGCGAAAGAGAGAGGAGAGAGAGATGGAAGGGCATGTGAAGAGAGAGGGAGAGAGGAGAGAAAAGAGATAGAGAGGAAGAGAGCAGCGAAATGGAAAGAGAAGATAGAGAGAAGTGATAGAGATAGAAAGGATAGAGAAACTAAAGAAAAAAATACAGCATGGATTTAAACAACACATTTTAGGAGCCTGTGATCAATAGAAGCCTTCACGGTCCTGTTTAGGTGTTTGATTTTCAACAAAAAAGACGACAGACTCACTGAAAAACTGTTGGCTAATGCTATCGAGTCTGTAACCGCAACTGTGGCTACGTTTATACGGCGACGATCAAAACAGAAGACGCAAAAGTGGCGTCTCGTCTTCAATTTTTTATCCGCGTTTAGACGAGCGTTCTCAACAGGAAATGTTTGTTTACACGAAGACGCAAAAGTGGGCGAATTCGATTGAATATGCATGCCAGGCCGCTAATATAATGTCAGAGCTACTTTTTTCAGGACACCGACAGGGGCTCTCATTACGATTGTTTCGCCCTCGATGTAGGGTCGGAGCTCTTCGCTTAATGCAACAAGAGCTTGTTTAGTCATTCTGAAGTTTTATCAACGTAGTCAGACATGTTTGTTATTGTTTTTACCGGCTTGGCGCATCCAGTGTGACGTCAGGTGTATGCGGCGTGAACATGTTTTGCGCTTCTTGCCGTTTAGACAGAGACACGACCTGGGCCGTCTTCAGAACTCCACACTCTGGAAGGAGTCTTCAGATTTTTGCGGTTTCAGAGCCCGACGGCGCAGTTGCCGTGTAAACGAAAGACACTTCCGATAGTCGTTTTCAATCGCAATCGTCCTCGTCTAAATGGCCCCTGTAATTGTGAAAGACTTTAGTTTAACAATGCAAAATCAGCTCATCTCTTGTAGTTCCAGCTAAGTCAGTTCTTTCTGGTCAGGTTCAAGTCTAATGAAACCTCAGAGAGAGAAGTGCCCAGGGAATGTTAATGGCATCAGCTGCAAAGTATCAATATAATCTTCATGAGAAAACCTCTTTGAGTTATTTAGGCGAGAGACAAGTAACAAGAGAAACATGGCGTATTGCATGTCCCAGTCTCCGAAACAAAAGAGCCTGTAAGAAACCCTGTGATTTCATCAGACGTCTTCTCTTCTCTTTGCTGATAAAATATGTAATCCTGCTGTCTCCTGGTCTCTTCATTCATGTGCTTTATATGACAGTCCAAAAGAAAGAAAGAGCTGCTCCCGACTATCTCTCCACCCCTCTCTATTTCTCAATCTCTCCATCCGTCTCTCGTTCTCTCTCATGTGTAATTCTCCCCAGGCCGACAGCAGAATCTCCCAACTTGTCCAACATGGGCAGAAGACTTCATGAACTATAGCAGGAGTCACCAAACTTTTTTCTCTCCTGACTGTGACGGGGGGCCGGGTAGGCCGTATAACAGAATTGTACGACCCGGACCAAAATGACCACCAGCAGGCCTCATGACTAGCCTGGTACAGCCATCCACAAAACTATATCAACACAGAATTCATGGCACATATTAGTTTATCGTTACTAGTGGTTTGCAAAAGTAGTAAGTACTACACACTTTGTTATAAATTTAAATACCTCAGATATTCCATTTATGTATTTTCTAATAACAATAACATCAAAGTTAAAAAATATCAAGTAAAGAAACATCTGCTGAATGACACTGGCAAAGAAGAGTAAAAATTTACAAATTGTAGGTAGACCTGTTGATATTAACAATAATGATATTAATAATTGTATTAATAATAATTGTGTGCAGCACTTGACAAAACTCAAATAAATAAGCCTATAAAATAAACACATTTAAAAAAATCAACGGCCAATTCAGTGGCAAATACATCTTTAATATGTAATTATACAACTATAAATACTTCATATAAATATATTTTTTAACAACAGAATACAAGATGCATTACAAAAAGTCATTTAAAAAAATAGGCCATGGCAACTTTTGTGAATTGCCTCATAAGGCCAGGTCAAGTGGTGGGAGGCAGAGGGGCTGGGGGGGCGGTCAAAGGGGCGTAGTGGGCCGGAGTCGGCCCGCGGGCCTTAGTTTGATGACCCCTGAACTATCGACAAGGGGGCGGCAGTTGCGGTACCGCAAAGCCGATAGTCCGTACTTTTCGTCCAATGGAGTGCGTAGCTCGAGCTTTCAAGCGCCTGTTAGCTTTCAACGTGAGTCTTTGCGCTTCCAATAAGATCCGCAACTCCATCTTCTTTCACGAGAGCAAATCAGGCCACGGGGTCAGTCCAATCAAACTGTGAGCTGAACCATTTGCGAGCCAATCGATGTGCGTAGTGCATCTTGCCGTCTTTCTATCTTCGGCTCACTGTTGACAACAATCCCATGTGCTTCGCCGCTCTCAAAAGTTCGCTAATAGCGATGTAACGTCACCGTACTGAGAAAACAGGTGGGTTGTACATATTTCATCAATGCAGTGGCTTGGTTTAATTGTTTCAATAGCTACCAGACACTACGTAGTGATTACGTTAATTCATTGGTAATTACGTCGCAGACAAACATCAATAGACCTGCTTGTATACGCACACTGCTCCCAGACAAAAAAGATGGTATGAGATGTACCAGAGTGATTCAACTTTATTGCAATTAATATGGAACTGTTTGTGATATTCCATGTTATATGTGTGCAGATAAAACAAGTAGAGGATTCACTTAATACAAATTATACATTTTTAACGTAATACTGTGTATATGTATGGACTTCTGGCACACAAACTAGTTATATGCATAATATTTGTTTATGATTTCAGATAGAAAAGTGCCCTCTGCTTTCAAGTAGGCGTAGACAGACCACTCTGGAGCACACGTCTTACATGCTCATGTGGATTTCATAAGGTGCCATCATTTATCCTACATTTCTTTAAAAAAAAAAAAAAAAAAGCAGTATTAGACATGATATAGAATATATTCGTGTCCTAAATAGGCCTACTATTTGTCTGGTATATCTTCATGCACTTATCACAGGGTCATCTGCCACCTAAAGTGGATGCCACCCCTGGCTTAGACTCGTCCTGCACCACCTCCAGGAGCAGAGAGCTGAGTGCAGAACCCACACCCTCCACCTCCAGGAGCAGAGAGCTGAGTGCAGAACCCACACCCTCCACCTCCAGGAGCAGAGAGCTGAGTGCAGAACCCACACCCTCCACCTCCAGCAGTGAGCTGTCCACTCCTTTAAAAAGACCCACACCATCTATCCCCAGGAGCAATGAGCAGTCCAAAAGACCCAGACTGACTTTAGCAGCATGTTATTACATATACATACATACATACATACATACATACATACATACATACATACATACATACACACACATACACACGCATATCTGCAGCAGTGGTGCAGGATTTAGACCCATAAATTTGACTGACGATGACCCTTTTGTTAACAGCTTGAAAAGCAGAGATTTGGGGGCTCACGTGGTCAAACCAAATTTGTCTGCAGAGGAAACTCCCTCAGGTAATAATATAATTTTATTTAACTGAAAATTAAGTACATGTAAATTAAATTGTCATAATTATACAACTTTATTTCACTAAAATGTAATAATAATATTCTTTCATTTAGAGACTTCATAGGTTCCATAGACACATATCCCTGTAACAGTCCGCTGTTCCGCAGACCTCGTCTGCCATCAGACCTCTTCCTTCTTTCTACAGCACAAACAATGGTAAGATGCGCTGAAAAATGCACATGCCATTATCAATCGATGTTTTTGTTTCTTATACCTTTTTTCTCAATATAGCCAGAACCAGCGGACCTCCCGTTACTATGGCCACAGACCATGCCACAGCAGCAGCAAGTGGGCGGCAGAAACACTTTTTATGGTGGGTGCAAAAGGGAAGCTGGAACTGAAAGTCCGCCGAGACCTGTGGTACCACCCCCCACCACCAGCTACCTTGTACCACCAGCCTCCAACACCAGACCGCTTCTTTGCCCAACGGCTGCTGGTTTGGATGCCATGTGATCACGAAAACCCTCATTTGCACCAGATGTAGATCCAGGGGGTCATGCTGTGCTTCAGCAGTTGGACCGGGCCCATCGATCAGAGTTTAGAGTTATCCTCACATGCAAGTAATAATATTTGCCTATTCACTTATGTCTGAGGAAATACTTCTGCATGCTTTTGTTGGTATTTAGTGTATTAGAAAATATAAATACCTAAAAATATGTCCATTCCATTGTTTTTGTAAGGCATGACTGTGACCTCAAATATATGTCATAAATGTGGGCAGTTTCGCACCGTGGAAACAGTCACAGTCAGTAAAAAGGCAAGTTATATTGTCCAAACACAGAGGCAGTTACAAAAGAGGAGTGGCTTCAACGTATGAGAATATTGGGTTAGCTTTACTTACTTTAAATATTAATAAATATTTGTATTACCATCTAGCGTTAATAACTGTTCTATTCCAATTATAATTATTATGATCCTATTACTGTTCTATTCCTATTTATCTATGTACTTATTGTGGGTCTTGTATATCAATATCTTTATGTTTCTAATACCTTTATGAATCTAAAATGCATGTTTTTATTTTCTGGTTCCTTTTCAGTTAGAAAATAATCACTGACCTGCCTGAAATTACTGACTGCCAAGAAAATGTGAAATTTTGGGCATACTATTGTGTTAATAAATATATTTCTTTGTGGAATTGATTGTGTTGTATTAATTTACTGTGAATTCTAGAAGCACTTATAATATCAAGAAGCTGCTTGCAGTTTGAATGAAACTTTAGAATTACAATATGGTATGAATGGAATCCCTAAAGTTACCATAGGAAATAATTGCATAAGTAAATGCCTTTAAATGGACAAATATTAGTAGTTTGGACAAAATTTTTAATAATTTCCCTGAAAAATGACAGAACATTATGAAAAGATAAATAACTGATTTTAAAATAAGCAAGTTTAAAAATTAAATCTGTTCATTTGCTCTCGCTCTGGTCTGGATTCGAACCTGTGACTTGCTCAATTTTCTTCCCTTTTCTCCCCCCTTCTTCCCCCTTCCCCCCCTTCTTATACGGACAAATGTTCCCCAGCCTTAGCTCAGTTGGTAGAGCGCTTGCCTAGTGATCCAGGGGTTGGCGGTTCGAATCCCGCTCTTGACGGGTGGACCTTGTGCCGTTGTGTCCTTGGGCAAGACACTTAACCCCCCCCCCCCCAGTCTGTCCAGTCTGCGGACACTGGTAGCCCCCATGGCAGAAGATAAATCAAGGTCCGTTTTGACGTGAGCCGTCCTCCTGTGGACCCACCACCCACGAGAGGATTCATGGTAGCTGGTGCATTGTGTTCTGGGCAGTGGAACACTGCTTGGACTGCTGCCCCCGTGACCCAGAGAATGGAAAAAGCTGAAGAAGATGAATGAATGAACTATAGAGTCAAGGAAACACAATTACGACAGAAAGGAAAGGCATGTCCAAGAAGAATTCCATTTTCTTTTTGACTCTGACAGGTTTTTGGGTTTTCGAATGATTACGTTGTTTGGTGCTTCCTGTCGTAAAATGTATCGTGCACCAGTCAAGTTTGTGAAAAAAGCTTGAACAAAAAAAAAAAAGGAATGTCAAAGTTACATCCAAAATTCAAGGGTGATTTAAGAGCAAGGATCACAATTCAAAAAAATAAAGGCATTGCCATATACGTATTTATATACTTGTCAAATAACTATGAGTGTGTAAATTAGACGAAGTATTTGCCTTTCTTTTACAGTATACATAACTGCTAGTAACAGTAACTATTATAACATTATCTCACCGTATCTGCTGTGTCGTATCTGCTGTGCCCAACCAACATGTAAAATTAAAAACTTTTCCAAAATTGCCAAAACAGGTCAAATTCATTAAATGTTTTAGCTAAATCTGAAAAGTAATTAATTTTAGTGAAATGAGTAATCTTACCTGTCATATGCACTCAATTCTGTAATACTTTCGTAAATGTATAGGATATTTAAAGGTGAATTGTGTAACTTTTCTAGTTGAGGGTCCGTCACCTGCTTGTTTCTATGGAGATGTCATTGCATGGCCTGGAATGTTCCACAGTATGACTTTAAACAGCTCTACCTTTCAGTTATTCAACTACAAGTGGTTTTACAGTTCAAAAAGATCTAGAAAAACAGGTATTCTGACTCTGAGCGGGGTTGCCTCTTCACAGATCTGACCTGTAACGTGGTCAATAACATCTCCATGTTGATACTGTATAATCTCATCTGTTTTACATTGACTTACAAAGGGAAATTTAGATGCACAAACTCTCAGACACACTGGTAGGCCATTATCAACCCACAACTTCCTTGTTAATAATGAAGCTCTCTGCAACAGTGCGCTCTAGCCAGGGACATTACGTTTTTTGTATTAATTTGACTTGAAAATGTAAAAAAAGATGGTTAATTCTCTTTGCTACAACAGTATTCTTGCCCATATATATATTTAATACTGACTTAAAAGACTAACTGAGAATACAAGTCCCATGATGCACTTTGAGCTTCTTGCACATGTTGTCTAATTTTATTTTTTTTTTAAACTACAAACGATGATCAAAGGAGAAGTTCAATTTGTCAACTGGACAAAGTTTGTTTGGTTGAAAACGTTTCGCCGCTCATCCGAGAGGCTTCGTCAGCTCTGGTTATTGTACTGGTTAGACCCTGCTTATATCTAGCTGCCGGGAGGCGTGTCTGACAATGACAAAAGCTCTGAAAACGACCCCCCTAATCTGTCTCTTTGTTTTTCAAATTTCTCTGACGGCTGTTTCGACCCCCTATTCAACGTCTAACGACCCTCTCCACCCCTCTGCCCTGGCTCTGTTTGACTGGTCTAAGAATCCCATTATAAATGGGAGACAGGTTATATCTCACTCCCCCATTTCTGTTTAATGACGGATTCTCTTTTTTGACAAAAATAGCCTCTTTAACTCCCCTCTCAAACCAGTTCTTTTCCCTGGCTAAGATCTGAACCTCACTGTCCTCAAAAGAATGACCCGTGGCTTCTAGGTGAAGATGTACCGCAGAAGCCGGTCCACTCTGGCACGCCCGTCTGTGTTGGTACATCCTCTTGTGAAGTGGCAGACAATATGAAATTCCAGTTTATTTAAGATAAGATAAGATAAGATAAGATAAGACTTTATTGATCTCACACAGGAGAAATTTACTTGTCACAGTAGCTCCAGGTAGGGACAGTTTGAACAAGAAGACAAGTGCATGCAGGCAAAAAAGGCATAAAGATAGGTGATAATAATAATTTAAAAAAATAAGTAATAAATCGAATAATAATAATAGTAGTGATAATAATAGAAAACAGTGACCGGGAGAGTATTGAAAAAAAATTGGAAAAGCTATATTGCACGATAGGAGTATTGAAAAAAAAAACAACAATATTGCACATTGGGAAAACGATATTGCACGGTAGGACTATACAGTAGAATTATACAGTCTGATGGCGGTGGGGATGAAGGATCTGCGGTAGCGCTCCTTCTTGCACTGGGGGTGCCTCAGTCGGCTGCTGAAGGAGCTGCTCAGCTCCTCTACAGTCCGGTGCAGAGGGTGAGAGGTGTCGTCCATGATGGACGTGAATTTGGCCAGTACCCTCCTCTCAGCCACCACCTCTACAGAGTCCAGAGGACAGCCCAGGACAGAGCTGGCCCTCTTGACCAGCTTGTTGAGTCTTTTTCTGTCCCGTTCTGTGCTGCTCGGGGCCCAGCAGACGACAGCGTAGAGGAGAGCAGAGGCCACCACAGAGTCATAAAAAGTCTTGAGCAGAGGCCTGCTCACTCCAAAGGAACTCAGTCTCCTCAGGAGGTGGAGGCGACTTTGGCCCTTCTTGTACAGGGCGTTGGTGTTGTGGGACCAGTCCAGTTTATTGTTGAGGTGAACACCCAGGTACTTGAAACTGTCCACAGTCTCTATGTCCTGCCCCTGGATGTTCACCGGTGAGTGAGGTAGTGGTCTCCTCCTGAAGTCGATCACCAGCTCCTTTGTTTTACTGGTGTTGAGGCTCAGGTGGTTGCGCCCACACCAGTCTACAAAGTCACTGATGACCGAGCGGTACTCCAGCTCGTTCCCCTCTGACACACAGCCCACAATGGCCGAGTCGTCAGAGAACTTCTGGAGATGGCAGCTGTCCATGTTATGGTGCTGGGTTGGGTCCGTGTGAAGGGGAAACCCACAAACACTTTAAGACAAAAACTGGTCCACCCAAAGGACAGAACACCGAGCCACAAACAAAGCAATGTGGTCTACTCCATTCAGTGTAGTGAAGACTGCAGTGAGCGCTACATTGGGGAAACAAAACAGCCACTTCACAAGAGGATGTACCAACACAGACGGGCGTGCCAGAGTGGACCGGCTTCTGCGGTACATCTTCACCTAGAAGCCACGGGCCATTCTTTTGAGGACAGTGAGGTTCAGATCTTAGCCAGGGAAAAGAACTGGTTTGAGAGGGGAGTTAAAGAGGCTATTTTTGTCAAAAAAAGAGAATCCGTCATTAAACAGAAATGGGGGAGTGAGATATAACCTGTCTCCCATTTATAATGGGATTCTTAGACCAGTCAAACAGAGCCAGGGCAGAGGGGTGGAGAGGGTCGTTAGACGTTGAATAGGGGGTCGAAACAGCCGTCAGAGAAATTTGAAAAACAAAGAGACAGATTAGGGGGGTCGTTTTCAGAGCTTTTGTCATTGTCAGACACGCCTCCCGGCAGCTAGATATAAGCAGGGTCTAACCAGTACAATAACCAGAGCTGACGAAGCCTCTCGGATGAGCGGCGAAACGTTTTCAACCAAACAAACTTTGTCCAGTTGACAAATTGAACTTCTCCTTTGATCATGGATTCTACCTGGACGACTGAGGGACTTTTCACGCAAACTACAAACGGCAAATAAATTAACCTAACTCAAGTAGATATTAACCATATCTTGGACCACTTATGTGTACTAGTTATGCTTCAAACTCAATTTTGTTACTAAGGAAAATGATTGATACTGAACACCAATTTCAATTCCATCCATCCATTTTCTTCTGCTTATCCGGGGCCGTGGGGGAAGCAGTCTAAGGGGGAACTCCCAGGCGTTCCCAGGTCAGCCGAGAGACACAGTCCCTCCTGGGTCTTCCCCGGGGCCTCCTCCAGGTGGGACATGCCCGGAACACCTTACGAGGGAGGCGTCCAGGAGCCACCTCAGCTGACTCCTCTCGACGTGGAGGAGCAGCGGCTCTACTCCGAGCTTGTCCCGTGAGACTGAGCTCCTCACCCTATCTTTAAAGGTCACATGGCATGAAATTTTCACTTTCTGAGGTTTTTGAACGTTAATGTGAGCTCCCCTACCCTGTTTAGCCCCCCCCCCCCATGGCTAAAAGTTGCGAAATGTGTAAACTGAGCATTTGTGATCCTTTTCTGCGTTTGAAAAAAAGGCAGCCCAAACGGGCGATTCTGAACAAGGGAAGTTTCTGACGTCACACTCAAGGAAAAATGCAAATGCAGTTCCAGCGCCCGTCTGTGTTTCTACCCACTCTCTCTGGAACTCACGCCCAGAGAGTTTGGACCGCGAATGAGCTACGCAATGCGAGATGCGTTTTTTTATTTGCCTGGAGGCACGTGAGAGTGTATCCAGGCTCGGATGTCCTTTATCTGAGCCTCTCGAACCTCTGAAACAGCAGTAATTTTATTTTCTGTGGAAATGTATTTTTCAATGGAAAGCGTCTCATATCTTCCTCTGCACAAAAACGCGGAAGTGGGGCTAGCACACCGCTAAAGAGGAAAGAGAGGAGAGTGTGGCCACACCCCACCCGCTGCACTGGCCTGTCTCTGTCCTCTTCATTTGTATTCAAGAAACAACGCCCAGAATAAAGTGTTTCAGAGAGATATTTATGACTCTGACTGTGTTCATGGGTCTTTCTCATGCACTGAGTCTTGATTTTGAAGAAAGATTCATTTACAGTATTAGGGAACCATTAAGGCGCCATATAAAAGCATCAAGAAGTACCATGTAATGGGATCTTTAAGGGAGCGCCCAGCCACTCTGTGGAGGAAACTCATTTCAGCCGCTTGTATCCGCGATCTCGTCCTTTCGGTCATTACCCAGAGCTCATGACCATAGGTGAGGGGAGGAACGTAGACTGACCGGTAAATCGAGAGCTTTGCCTTTTGGCTCAGCTCCCTCTTCACCACAATGGTCCGGTACAGCGACCGCATCACTGCCAACGCTGCACCGATCCGCCTGTCAATCTCACGCTCCATCCTCCCCTCACTCGTGAACAAGACCCCGAGATACTTGAACTCCTCCACTTGAGGCAATTCCACCATCTCATATCATTAAAAAAATATATAATAGAAATGTCATTTTCAATACCGAACCGTTGTTTCTTTCATTCTTTAACACGGTTATTGATATTTGCAGCTCATGTCTTCAACATTTCCTGGGGTTGTGAAACCAAGGGTAGGCATTGCTCTGTTACTCAAATTAGACTTGAACAGTGATAGTAACAGTTTTTCAGTCAATCTCACCTTTATGTTGAAAATGAAACACCTCAACAGGACCATTGATCACAAGCTCATGAAAACGTGCCGTTTACATCCATTTTGTATCTTAAAACTTTTTTTTTGGCTGCATTTGTATTGCGACACCAGAGTAAGTACAGAAACATTCCACCACAGAAATACGTGTAAAACACCGTATCAATAGTTATTCAGTAAACTTTGTCTATGTAATTTGTTCATCATCGATACTTCCCCAAACACAAACATGTGATTCTATATTTGTTTGTGTTGATTATCATCTGGGTTTTCATTCTTTGGCCTCAGTACCAGTAGAAACCATCTGCACCAAGCATCAGATAACAACATCCTGGCATGAGCCCGGACCGTGGTTCTTGTGCAGTCTTGTGGTGAATTTGGATGTGGCATCTTTTTGTGAAAATACCTGTATACGGTACATGCTGGGCCTTCTCTTTTAGGCTCTACCAGTCTTGGCAAGCCCTGCACTGTTTTTGGCTCCCCAGTCACCACATTTGGAGCGCGTTATACCTGAATTACTCATCACCACAAAAACTTTGACGCAAACTTTTTCTCCTTGCCATTAAAATCTTCTGAATGCATTCCTCCACTGCACAAGGGAGCCCACCGCAGGCTACTGGGCAAATGGATCTATATTTTACTGCCCTCACTATAGTTATTGCACTGCCACCGCCAAGGAGTTATAGAGCCAGAGAACCCTTGCTACAGCTATGTTTGTTATGGAAAGTGAATCTGAGGTTTCACTTAAATGCGCTCTACCTGGTTTTTACCATCAGTTCATTTAAAGGGTCCATATTGTGTGTATATGGTTGTATGTGTCACCCCTACTGCAATATCTGAGCAAGACTTGCAATAACCTGGTAACTAATGTGTAGTACCAGCTGAAGAGGACTTTCTGCACTAATTTTTTCCACTTTTTTTTCCCTATACTGTGTTGTAAATATCCTGCTGTGTCGTATATATCGTACTTAAATGTCTGCATTGAAGTGAAATGCTTTCAGTCTCATTGGCCGTTTCCCAATTCAGCGACGGCACACTTGTGAGCGTCCTTGGAAGGGGATGTGCGTCATATCCGGGGCGACAAGCGCTGTTCCATTAGTTTTTTTTCCCCCTGCACCGTTAAGATGAGCTCTGAACGGCGCCGTCGTTTCCATGGAAATCAGGGCGTGGACCAAGCGTGCAAACGTGCACGCTTCGCACACTTAAAAGCCCCAGCATGCACAGCGCGGCAGGATATATGACTACAAAGACCGACTCGCCAGCGACATCCACAAGTGAGAGTTGCGACGTCACTATAAAATATACGTACTGGTTCACCTCACCTACAACTATGCTACATGAAACTCTTCATAACCTACGCTAAACATGTGTGACGGTAGCCGTAACAGCATAGATCACAGCACCTGTTTTACCGTTCACATGCTTTTCCCCTTACACTTCCTTTGCTGTTGTAATGCTGGATATTCTACAGTATCGCCATGTCCAGCGTTTACTCTAAGCTGCGCACAGCTCGCACATTTCGGATGTGGAGTTAGTGTGTTTGCTCAGACACATTAAAAATTAGGGGGGACATTGGCCATGTCCCAATTCCAAGTATTACTAGTCGCAATAGTATAATATTTTTGTCTTTAGGGAACAAGGAGCAGACCACCCGGCTCATTGAGCTGAGGCGGGACCTGTTCCATTTTGCAGACGCCCATGTGAGAAACGTAGTGTACTAAGGACAGAGCGAGTGTGCGCCGTCTCGACGACAGACCGAGTGCACACTCACAAGGGTGCCGTCGCTGAATTGGGAAACGGCCATTGTGAGTATGTACACTCATGTGTGTAAATTGTACATATGATTAGTGACAATAAAAGACATTCTATTCTATTCAAATTACCCTATTTTCTGATGTATGTTGGTTATAATGTTGTTTTCCCATCACAAACATACCTGGAGTTGTGTTTTGTTTCATTCACACATGTTTAACACACAAACTCTGCACATTTACGTTGAGTTCTTCTCTTAAACAGAAAACGCCCTGTTCCACCTTGTGATGTCAAAAGCAGTGAAATGCAGAGAAAAAAGTAAAATTAAAAAATAAATGGTAATATTTATCCAGTGATTTGTACTATAAAGTTATTTTCTATTTCATTTTTTATTCAACATTGCTGAATTTTCACTTTTACCGTTCAAATAGTGAGAAAAGGCGTGTGGAGAGGCACCGGCTGTCCGTGTCTCACTTGGACTGACTGTGCTGTAGCTCAGCGGTGACAGACACTGCGCTAAAGCGGCGGTGAAAAGGTGTCGGGTGAGGCTCGTACTTACCTGGCCTCATGGTTGGGGATTCTTCTTGCAACTTCTGTGGTAGCGGATTAGAATAAGTGACAGCAAGCTCCAATTTAGAGTTAGCAAATCAAGTTTAGCAATCTGTTCACTTTTTTTCATCTTATTTGGCCCTGCTTTTTAAATGGAGGAAGCTTACATAGTATTAAAGCTCACGCAGTTTTCTAAACTGGACTTTCGTTCGAAGCAGGAGGTTATAATTAAAGGAAGACCAACACAGGAGCTAAAGGGTTTGCTCCAGACTACAGGACGAAAGACTCACTCTTTTCAAATAGCGTGGTTCACACGAAAATGCTGACTGTGTGGATGTCCTTCTTTTCTCAACCTGCTGTGACAATGGCATTCTTTTTGACACCACACTTTCATACCAACAACACATAAACTACATAACCCGGACTGCTTTCTTTCATCTCAAAAACATTGCACGACTCCGCTCATCCCTTTCTTTCTCTGCTGCTGAAACTCTCATTCATGCATTCATCACCTCCCGAATCGACTACTGCAACAGCCTTTTCTATGGTCTACCCTCCAAAACTCTCAACAAACTCCAATACATCCAAAACTCTGCTGCCCGCCTCCTCACCCACACCCGCTCCCGAGACCACGTCACTCCTGTCCTCCAAAATCTCCACTGGCTCCCCATCCCTCAGCGCATCCAATTCAAAGTCCTCCTCATGACCTACAAAGCGCTCCATAACCTGGACCCATCATTCCTCTCTGACCTCCTGCACCGCCACACCCCATCCCGCTCCCTCCGTTCCTCCGACGCCAACCTCCTGTCCCTCCCCTACAGGACCAAGCTCCGAACCTGCCCCCACCCTCTGGAACTCACTCCCACGACCTATCCGTGACTGCTCTGACCTCCCCACCTTGAAAAAACTGCTCAAGACTCACCTTTTTAAAACTGCTTGTTTGTCTGATTGTTTATTGTTTTGTTGCTTGTTTTATTGCTGATTTTACCTCTTGTACAGCATCTTTGAGTGTCTTGAAAAGCGCTTTATAAATAAAATGTATTATTATTATTATTATGATTAATATCTGGACTCAGATGGGATATTATGACCTGAAAAATTTGCAAAGAAGCCTTGTTAAACAGGAACGGTCCACCACTCATGTTCAGAGCCAGATCATGCTAAAAACGTCGCTATTTTAATTTATGACGCTACTCGGTGCATTCTGCAAAATACACTGAACAATATTATCCAGCCATCCATCCATTTTCTTCCGCTTATCCGGGGCCGGGTCGCGGGGGCAACAGTCTAAGCAGGGACTCCCAGACTTCCTTCACCCCGGACACTTCCTCCAGCTCCTCCGGGGGGACCCCAAGGCGTTCCCAGGCCAGCCGGGAGACATAGTCCCTCCAGCGGGTCCTGGGTCTTCCCCGGGGCCTCCTCCCGGTGGGACATGCCCGGAACACCTCCCGAGGGAGGCGTCCAGGAGGCATCCGGAACAGATGCCCGAGCCACCTCAGCTAGCTCCTCTCCACGTGGAGAAGCAGCGGCTCTACTCCGAGCTCCTCCCGTGTGACCAAGCTCCTCACCCTATCTCTAAGGGTGCGCCCAGCCACTCTGCGGAGGAAACTCATTTCGGCCGCTTGTATCCGTGATCTCGTCCTTTCGGTCATTACCCAAAGCTCATGGCCATAGGTGAGAGTAGGAACGTAGATTGACCGGTAAATTGAGAGCTTCGCCTTTTGGCTCAGCTCCCTCTTCACCACAACGGTCCGGTACAACGACTGCATCACTGCCGACGCTGCACCGATCCGCCTGTCAATCTCACGCTCCATCCTCCCCTCACTCGTGAACAAGACCCCGAGATACTTGAACTCCTCCACTTGAGGCAAGGACTCTCCACCCACCCAGAGAGGGCAAACCACCTTTTTCCGGTCGAGAACCATGGCCTCGGATTTGGAGGAGCTGATTTTCATCCCAGCCGCTTCACACTCGGCTGCGAACCGCCCCAGTGCACATTGGAGGTCCCGGTTTGATGAAGCCATCAGGACAACATCATCCGCAAACAGCAGAGATGAGATCCTGTGGTTCCCAAACCGGATCCCCTCCGGCCCCTGACTGCGCCTAGAAATTCTGTCCATAAATATAATGAACAGAACCGGTGACAAAGGGCAGCCCTGGCGGAGTCCAACATGCACTGGAAAGAGGTCCGACTTACTACCGGCAATGCGAACACAGCTCCTGCTCCGGTCATACAGGGATCGAACAGCCCTTAACAAAGGGCCCCGAACCCCGTACTCCCAGAGCACCCTCCACAGGACCCCACGAGGGACACGGTCGAATGCCTTCTCCAGATCCACAAAGCACATGTGGACTGGTTGGGCAAACTCCCATGCACCCTCGAGCACCCGATGGAGAGTATTGAGCTGGTCCAGTGTTCCCCGGCCGGGACGAAAACCACACTGCTCCTCCTGAATCCGAGGTTCGACTATCGGTCGAATTCTCCTCTCCAGCACCCTGGAATAGACCTTACCGGGAAGGCTGAGGAGTGTGATTCCCCGATAGTTGGAACACACCCTCCGGTCCCCCTTCTTAAACAGAGGGACCACCACCCCGGTCTACCAGTCCAGAGGTACTGTCCCCGACCGCCACGCGATGTTGCAGAGACGTGTCAGCCAAGACAGCCCTACAACATCCAGAGACTTGAGATACTCAGGACGGATCTCATCCACCCCCGGGGCCTTGCCACCGAGGAGCTTTCCAACCACCTCAGTGACTTCAGCCAGGGTGATGAGTGAGTCCGACCCCGAGTCCCCAGCCTCTGCTTCCTCCTCGGAAGACATGACGGCGGGATTGAGGAGATCCTCAAAGTATTCCTTCCACCGTCCGACAACATCCCCAGTCGAGGTCAACAGCTCCCCACCCCCACTGTAAACAGTGTTCGTGAAGCACTGCTTCCCCCTCCTGAGGCGCCGGACGGTTTGCCAGAATTTCTTTGAGGCCGTCCGATAGTCCTCCTCCATGGCCTCTCCGAACTCCTCCCAACTCCGAGTTTTTGCCTCTGCCACCGCCCGGGCTGCAGCACGCTTGGCCCGCCGGTACCCGTCGGCTGCCTCCGGAGTCCCACGAGCCAACAAGGCCCGATAGGACTCCTTCTTCAGCCTGACGGCATCCCTTACTTCCGGTGTCCACCACCGGGTTCGGGGATTGCCGCCGCGACAGGCACCACAGGCCTTACGACCACAGCTACGGGCGGCCGCATGGGACAATAGAGGCCGAGAACAGAGCCCATTCGGACTCTATGTCCCCAGCCTCCCCCCGGAATCTGGGAGAAGCTCTCCCGGAGGTGTGAGTTGAAGGTGCCCCTGACAGAGGGCTCTGCCAGACGTTCCCAACAGACCTTCACTACGCGCTTGGGCCTGCCAGGTCTTTCCGGCTTCCTCCCCTGCCAGCGGACCCAACTCACCACCAGGTGGTGATCGGTTGACAGCTCTGCCCCTCTCTTCACCCGAGTGTCCAAGACACGCGGCCGGAGGTCAGATGACACGACAACAAAGTCGATCATCGACCTCCGTCCTAAGTGTCCTGGTGCCACGTGCACTGATGGACACCCTTGTGCTTGAACATGGTGTTCGTTATGGACAAACTGTGGCTAGCACAGAAGTCCAATAACAGAACACCACTCGGGTTCAGATCAGGGAGGCCGTTCCTCCCAATCACCCCTCTCCAGGTGTCACTGTCGTTGCCCACGTGGGCGTTGAAGTCCCCCAGGAGAACAATGGAGTCCCCGGTCGGTGCACTGTCCAGTACCCCTCCCAGGCACTCCAAGAAGGCCGGGTACTCTGCACTGCTGTTCGGCCCGTAGGCCGACACAACAGTGAGAGACCTGTCCCTGACCCGAAGGCGCAGGGACGCGACCCTCTCGTTCACCGGGGTGAACTCCAACACACAGCGGCTGAGCCGTGGGGCAATGAGCAGGCCCACACCGGCCCGCCGCCGTTCCCCGCGGGCAATGCCAGAGAAATGGAGAGTCCAGCTCCCTTCAAGGAGTTGGGTTCCAGAGCCCAGGCTGTGCGTGGAGGTGAGGCCGACTATATCTAGTCGATAGCGCTCAACCTCCCGCACGAGCTCAGGCTCCTTCCCCCCCAGCGAGGTGACATTCCATGTCCCCAGAGCTAGTCTCCATGTCCGGAGATCTGGTCGCCGAGGCCCCTGCCTTCGGCTGCCGCCCAGATCTCTCTGCACCCGGCCCTTATGGATCCTCCTGCGGGTGGTGGGTCCACGGGAGGACGGCCCCACGTCGCTCCTTCGGGCTGAGCCCGGCCGGGCCCCATGGGGAAAGGCCCGGCCACCAGGCGCTCGTTCGCGAGCTCCCACCCCAGGCCTGGCTCCAGGGTGGGGCCCCGGTGACGCCGATCCGGGCGACGTAACTGACCTCGATTGAATACTCATCATAATGGGCTTTTGAACCGCTCTTAGTCTGACCCGTCCCCCAGGACCTGTTTGCCTTGGGTGACCCTACCAGGGGCATAAAGCCCCCGACAACATAGCTCCCGGGATCATTCGGGCACTCAAACCCCTCCACCACGTTAAGGTGGCGGCTCAAGGAGGGGCTGAACAATATTAATTAATTAAAAAATATTACGAGCTCCAGTCACTTACAGGGAGAGAAACTAGCCCTGGTTTACATATTTGTAAATCTGATTGTGAGGACGTCAGCGCCTCACCAGTCATGACCCTCACCGCACGTCACTGGTCATAAGGTAACACAGGAAGTGGTCCACTGTGTTTTTAAACTCCATACACCTTCACTAGAATCATTTGGATCATTTCAGCCCTCGAATTGCCTATTTTTACTGAATTTAAGGGAAAAGGTATAGCTGTTAAACTGAAAACTACCACTTCATGACAGTACAAGGTGGAAGAGAGAATTTTGACCTTGACAGACTAATAATAAAGGATGTGTGAACGAACCAAAACACAACTCCAGGTATATTTTTAATGACAACATTTCACATGACTTCAAGCTCTCAAGAATCAATTTTCTCAAATATAGGACCTTTATATGGTTTGTAGAGGTCCAAAGTTACTCACATACTTAAAGGTCCCATGGCATGAAATTTTCACTTTCTGAGGTTTTTGAACGTTAATGTGAGCTCCCCTACCCTGTTTAGCCCCCCCCCCATGGTTAAAAGTTGCGAAATGTCTAAACTGAGCATTTGCGATCCTTTTCTGCGTTAGAAAAAATCGGAGCTCAAACGGGCGAGTTTGAACAAGGCACCTTATTGACGTCAGATCGAAAAAAGAAATGCAAATGCAGTTCCACCCCTGTCTGTCTGTAGTCAGCGTCTCTGTAAATCACGCCCAGAGAGTTTGGACTGCGAATGCGCTAGGCAATGCGAAATGCGTTTTTTTATTTGCCTGGAGGCACGTCCGAGTGTTTCTAGGCTCGGAAGTCCTTTATCTGAGCCTCTGGACCTTTGAACAGCAGTGGTTTAATTTTATTTTCTGTGGAAATGTGTTTATTTTTCAATGGAACGCTTCAAATCTCTCCCCCCGTGCAAAAACACAGAAATGGATCAGCTGAGGGCTAGAGCAGGAAATGTGTTTATTTTTCAATGGAACGCTTCTCATCTCTTCTCCCCGCAAAAACGCGGAAATGGATCAGAGCGCACAGTTGAGAGCTGAGAGCGGAGAGTTTGGCCACGCCCCCACCCTCTACTATAGGCCAGCTCTTTTCTCCTCATTTGCATTCAAGCAACAACGCCCATTATAGAGTGTTCAGAGAGAGAAAAATTACTCTTTCTCATCTTATCTCTGTTTCTCATGCACTGAGTGTTGATTTTGAAGAAGGATTCATTTACAGTATTAGGGAACCATTAAGGAGCCATATAAAAGCATCAAGAAGTACCATGTCATGGGATCTTTAACATATTCAGAGTATCATAATTATCCGTCATGGTAAAGCTAACAACAACTGCACATTTCCTGGGTCTCTGATGTTTAATGTTTTAATGTTTAGTGTAATCACAAACATACAGTACACAGTGGTCTTATTTTGACCTCAAGAGCTGCTAATACAATATATCTGTACTGGGGTATGACAAATTGTGCTCAAATACATGGAACAAAATTGGGTACTGTCACTTTAAATTCATTACAACTGCCGTGGAATTTGGTATACAGTATATCATTTTCAAAGGCGTTTTTTTCTGACCGTTTTTGATACAAAGGTTTAAATAAGTCACGGCGCTACATTGAAGTGCAGGATTGAAATAGGAGGAGGGTGGTTCAGATGGTGTCCAGCAGAAAAATGATGAAACTTTTTGTAAGTCAAGTTTAAATCCAGTCACTTACTTTCATGTTTTTTTCCAATAGAGCTAAAGGGCCAGACTGGGACTCAGGAGTTGCATCAACCTTTTATTTTATGCAATAAGAATGGTATATTTTAGTCCATTCGTCAAACCCATAGAAATGTGCACCTTTTTAGGACATAAAACACAACAAATTCAAACAACTAGAAATAGACACGGATGTGGTTCTGGCTCCATCGACTCCAGCTTCAATTCACTTTATACTGAAAAAATATTTCCCCTCTCGCTGGTGTCTGGTGTTTGCTATTTTGTAAATCAACTCCTATTCCGAAAATGGAACTTGGCTCCAAATTCACTCCTATAAATGCTAGCCTTGGTGAGCTTCATTTGATTGGAGCTGAACGCTATGGGTAAGGTCACTCTAACTCACTTTACTTCTGTATACAGTCTGTGGTGTGTGATGTGATGCCTTACATCTAATATGCAAGATTAGATGTATTATATACAAGTTTACTGTACTTTTGCTACGGGTATAGGGATGGGAATCGAGAACTGGTTCCTGTTGAGAACCGGTTCCGTGTGTTTCAATTCCACGGAATCGATTAGCAGTTTATCTAACGATTCTCTTATCAATTCCAGCTAGCATGAATGAACAAAAGTGGTGGGATCGTGCTTCACCGCTTCACTGATACGGAGTTTATATACTATTTTCGCATGACGAGAAGAACGTTTGTGAAAATGGACTTGTAACTTCCACTTGGACACATGACGCGTTCGGGAGACGTTCGGGACAGGTTCGGGACACGTCTGTTTATCCGGAGCTCCTGTACAAAGTGCGGTTGGATACAGCAGAAAGTCCGGGGATATAAGCGAATACGCGAATACAGGTGCACGTGTCCGCGCGCACACTTCTCCGCGTGGGTAATGCGCATCGGGAAGTAGCGGCAGTGTTTCCCGCAGAACGGACTGGTGCAACCTGGAGTCCAGGCGGCGGAACCAGTCCTGAGATCGCACGGATGCGTTCTCACTACAGTTCTGTGTTTGAATGAGAAGCAGGCCGAGCCGCACCAGGCTCCACTTTCAGCCCCAGTGTGTCCTTCTCTGGAGCATGAGGAAGACTCAGACTCAGACTCAGAACTGGCTTCAACAGACCCAAAAGAGCTGCTTCCTACGGATCCAGTGACTCATGTCTCCACACTCCTCGTGCATCCAGCCGGACTCCTGGAGCCGTGTGACCAGTGCACACCCTTCCCCCCATTCCACGGTCTACGGGGACGCTTGTAGGTGCAAAACGCCAGGGCCAATTTTTGATCCCAGTCCATCACTGAAAGCAGGACTAGACCAGGACTAGACCAGGACTAGACTAGGACTAGACCAGGACTAAACCAGAACTAAACCAGGACTAGACCAGGACTAGACCAGGACTAGACTAGGACTAGACCAGGACTAAACCAGAACTAAACCAGGACTAGACCAGGACTAGACCAGGACTAGACTAGGACTAGACCAGGATTAGAACAGGACTAGACTAGGACTAGACCAGGACTAAACCAGGACTAAACCAGGACTAAACCAGGACTAGACCAGGACTAAACCAGGACTAGACCGTGACTAAACTAGGACTAGACCGGGACTAGACCAGGACTAGACTAGGACTAGACCAGGACTAAACCAGGACTAGACCAGGACTAAACCAGGACTAGACCGGGACTAGACCGGGACTAGACCAGGACTAGACCGGGACTAGACCAGGACTAGACTAGGACCAGACCGGGACTAGACCAGGACTAGACTAGAACCAGACCGGGACTAGACCAGGACTAGACTAGGACCAGACCGGGACTAGACCAGGACTAGACTAGGACCAGACCGGGACTAGACCAGGACTAGACTAGGACTAGACCAGGACTAAACCAGGACTAGACCAGGACTAGACTAGGACTAGACCAGGACTAGACTAGGACTAAACCAGGACTAGACCAGGACTAGACTAGGACTAGACCAGGACTAAACCAGGACTAAACCAGGACTAGACCAGGACTAGACCAGGACTAAACCAGGACTAAACCAGGACTAGACCAGGACTAGTGATAATCTTGGTGTTAATCAAACAGTTTGTTCTCCTTTTTTCCCCAAATTAGAATCGATAAGAGAATCGATAAAGAATCAAATCGTTAAGCAATAGAATCGGAATCGTAAAAATCTTATCAATTCCCATCCCTGTACGGGTATATGTGACGTTTAAGTCATTGTGTTTATTGTCTTGTTTATCAGATGTTTTATGTTCACTGTGTGCAGCCTGTACATGTGGTTTTTGACAATAAAAATGAACTTTGTATCCAGTTTGTTGCTTTGCTCACCCCTTGTGGGTTAATATCTTTGGTTTTATCATACAATTCAAAGTCAATCAAAGTCAGTACAATTATAGTTTGTCTATATATGAAGTAGTGTACTTTTACTTACTTTGAATTATTGGAATACATAAACAACATTACAACAAAACTAGCTATGGCCATATCAAAAGGAATGCTAAAAAATACAATCTCATATTGGAGTTTGGATGAAATATCACACAATACAACATTTTTAATCCATTGTGAATATCTATTTTTAAACCAGAATCTTATCTTGACTGCCTGTGTTTATTTCCCAACAATGAATATTTCCACACAAAAAAAAAAAAAGACAGAAATGGTCCCAACCTTGACTCTGCTCTCTCCCTCTTCCTTTAGCCTTATCAAACGGGCACGACATCTCCAATGCCCCGTGAAATAAGCACTTATGTTTTTCGTCTGGACATCTCCTTTCCCCCACGAGACCAAAGCCCCCCCCCCACCCCCCAGAGGTATCCGTGCCCCTCCCTCGGGGGGAGCAGTGATCGATCCTGCTCAATCTGCCGTAGACCTGCCTCGCACTAGGGGCTCCTATCCGAACAGTGAGAAGCAGAACACGGAGGGGCCTGTGTACAAATAGAATCCCATTAAAAACCAATGGCTCTGCGGAGACGGGCCTAACCTCTTTATCTCCAGCACGCTTCCAGATCTGATGAACCGCTACACCAGGCTGGGGAACGCAACCGAAAACAGGATAAAAGGATACATTCTATGGAAAGAAATGTTATGTTATAAAATACAGTAAAAAATAATGTCCTGTATTACACAAAATTGACTCTTGTGAGCTTTCAGTCATGTTATAATGTTACCTCATCACAAACATACCTGGAGTTGTGTTTTGTTTCATTCACACGTTTGAAAAAGCCTTTATTATTAGTCTGTCTAGATCTCCAAAGCTGAAAATGCTCTGTTTCAAGTTGTGATGTCATGAAGTGGTAGTTTTCAAGTTAGCAACTACTTTTTACTTTTTGTTCACTTAAGTAAGTTTTTATTTATATAGCGCTTTTCGCTGATATATGTCACAAAGTCGCTTTACAGTTCATTGTTCATTCACTCCACACTTGGTGGTAAGCTGCTATTGTAGCCACAGCTTTCCTGGGGCAGACTGACGGAAGTGAGGCTGCCAATCTGCGCCATCGGCCCCTCTGACCACCATCATCACTCACGTACGCATCACTTTCATACTAGGCAATATGGGTGCAACAACAACACTTGACATGGGCAATTCCAGGGCTGAAATGATCCAAATGATTCTAGTGAATGTGTATTGAGTTAAAGGATGCATGTGTGAGTTTGTGTGTTATCTGCATGTGTGTGTGTGTTGAATGCCTGGGGGTGAGGTCGGGAGGGGTTGTTTGTTTCGCCTTTTAATTTCAATTATTTTAAGAGGAGGGTCACTCATAAGCCTTTCCTGCACTGTTCTGTTATTTTCAATTAAAGTTTATTTTCGATTAAAGTTTGAGTGAAATCGGCCAAAGTATGCACGGATTATCACTTGTCGAAATTTGATGGCGAGCTGCAAAAACAAACCTGAAATTTGTGGCGTTGTCACGGAAACACCCTTCACTCTTTTAAAAAGCTTTTAATGACTTTTAATGTCCCACTTGTCTAGATGATACAGCACGATTCTGGTGAGTCTGGGTCAAAAACCTTAGGAGGAGTTCGTTAAAATACGAGGACAGGAAAATTTGCCTTCGGTGCCGGGTCACATGCTCGGTCCAATATGGCTGACTTCCTGTTGGTCGCCTAGCAACGGTGTAATATACTTTTTTGTTCCTATTCCCATGATGCATCTGTGTACCAAATTTGGCTTGGCTACAAAAAAGTTTTTGCCGGGTGTCCCATTGGCGAGGACAGATGTTTGGCCTGTTGCCATGGCAACACAGGTATAGCTATTGGCGCAATGTATTTTGATTTTCCAGGGGGCGCTGTCGAGCCATTTTAAAAAGATTTTTTAATACAGATTATTTGTAAATTAATTTTTTGGCGTTCTTGAATTTTGTGCAAAATTTCGTGAGTTTTCGTTGGTGGGAAGTACCCGAAACCTGAAAAAAGGAGGGGAGGAAAATAATAATAAGAGGAATAAATAATAAATATAGCTGCAAGCAGCAGTGTGGGGCAAAGCACCGAAGGTGCATGTAGGCCTCAGCATGTAGGCCGCATGCAGGGTCTGACAGGGTCTAACAGAGTCTGACAGGTTCTAACAGGGTTTAACAGGGTCTAACAGGGTCTGTTAGCCAGGCTCCCAGGCTTCCTATGAAGGGTTCCCGAGATATGAGCTCACTTCAGCTAGATCAAAGACAGATCAAAGGTACAGTTCTGCGTACATTCCTGAAAATTCCTGCAAATTTGACCTGCTGGTGGCACTAGACGGTTGGGTGTGGGGGCTTATAAATTGCTGTGGGTATTGAGGAGACTGGCTGGAATGTGCATGCAAAATTTCACAACTTTTTACCAGACGGTTCTAGGGGTTGCCGTAGACTCCCAGAGGTGGAAGAATAATGTATAATAAGAATCAGTAGAAACACTATGGTGCCTAGCACCTTCGGTGCTTTGCCCCAATAATAAGAAAAACCGGAACAATAACAATAGGCCCTACGCTTTAGCGCTCAGGCCTAAATATGCAGGATTTGTGAGTTAAACATGTACAAATGATGTAAAACACAACTCAAGGTATGTTTTTGATGACAAAACAACATTATAACATAGATCAGAAAATAGTGTGGGGCTTTAAAGATGATGTTGGATGGTGAATATTTCTGCAGCATTCAGTGATACAGTCTGTGTCTAACACCCTTCCCCTCTCCACCCAACATATATAAAATATGTTCAAATATATACAAATCCAGTGCACATTTTTATGGGTTTTTAGTTCATTTAATTTCTATATTTGTGGGTTCAGCTTCTTGTTATAGTCAACATTTTAAGGACTTTTTCCCATTCAAGAGATTGGATATTTGGATATTTTGATTTAAATTGGTAATCACCAAGGAAATGGTCCTAATTCCTCATCATTCTGTAACCCATGTAAACTTAAAGCTGTTATGCAATATTTCATGCTACTCCAATGTTACACCTTTACCCCATAGACTACAATGTAGCGATCTCAAATTGGCAACAGTATTTACACCCACCACAATATTCCAGACACAAGCTTTAAGTGCAAGAAATATGATTACAACAGTGACCGGCCATTTCCACAGACAGAGACGGAGTGAGCGGTCTCTATAGAGGTACATAGGAAGAAGATACTGTGTGGAGATTGGCACACAAAACACTGACAATCTCTATAAGCTATTTTAGATAGAACTCATCTAAAAATAGTCCCAAAGCGATGGAGAAGAGGCGCAGACGAAGCAGTGGAGAGGTTGATGAAGAATGCGCTCTTATGTCAGTTCTTCTCATCTCGTTAGCAGCAAAGAAGTCAATTGCACAAGCCCTTTTAGCTTAACTTTGCACATTTTTACTTTACACTTCCAGGCGTCCCCTCTTTCAAAGGGATTTTCCATTCTTCAGTCTGGCAACGCTAGGAAACAGCTATCTTAAATACGTTAAAATAGCCAGAATTCAGACTTTCTTCTTGTTTTTCTTGATTTGGGTAATTGACACTTATAAGTTGAGTTCACTTACTAGAATTTTATTGTATTTTCAAATGGAGGATACAGGCAGCAATATGACTCTATGGGAAATGTATTGTTTTTGAAAGAAATAGCCAAACATGGACTTGTATAATCCATAAATGTTGAATTTTATCATTATTTTTCACTTAAAGTCCTTTTAACTCACAATAATTATGTCTTTATGGTTGAATAAAGGCATCATTTTCTGAATCTATATATTGCTTTGCAGTGACATCATGCTGGAGGGGGTTTTATATGTTAGTCTGTGGTAGAATGTTCAGCAGTTACCATGGAACCACAGTACACACATTAGCAAGATTGTCTCAAATCTCAAGAAACAGATTTTCAGGAGCCGGTGGCCAGCATGTTTAGGAGTTTGATTTTCGACAAAAAAGTTAGTGTTTTCTAATGCTATCAAGTGCTGTAATTTTTTGTGAGAGAGATTTGTCGAACCGCACAAATTAGCTCACATAGTTCAGTTCTATGTGGTCAGATTGTGTTAAAACAAAGCTCAGATCTACATAAGTCTAACTTATATCTGAAGAACTGAGCTTCAAACAGAGCGGTGCAAAGTTAGCGTCAATATTGATGACATCAGCTGCAAAGTATCAATAGTGAAAACATAATCTCACTTTAGTTCATTTATACTGGCAGAGAAGACTTGGAACTTGGTGTCAGTTTTTGTTTCATCATAGAATTATTATTAAAGGAGAAGTAACGTTTTTTACAATCTGAGCCTTATTTCGGTAATAAAACAAGTTGTTTTACTCACCATAGCACTTTGGTGTCATATGGAGCACTTCCGGAGATGTTTTAGATTAGCGATCTCCGTAATGTGAGTTCTCGGGGCACGTGTTTGCGGTCTCCAAATAACACAAACTTTAGCACTTTTCAAATCATAGAAGCTCAATGTCTTAGTCTACGCTTTCGTTTGAGTCAAAAGTGGCCTGTAATCCGAGATTTATCCATAGTTTCGAGTAGATGAGGAGGCCAGTGCGCATGTGAGGAGTCACAGCTTATTTCACTCTCAGCTCTCGGGACCCAAACATGAAACGCAAAGCTGTAAATTATGGATAAATCTCGGATTACAGGCCACTTTTGACTCAAACGAAAGTGTACACTAAGACATCGAGCTTCTATGATTTGAAAAGTGCTAAAGTTTGTGTTATTTGGAGACCGCTCGGGGCATATAATACATGCTCCGAGAACTCGCATTATGGATATCGCAAATCTAAAACATCTCCGGAAGTGCTCCATATGACACCAAAGTGCTATGGCTGAGTAAAACAACTTGTTTTATTACCAAAATAAGGCTCAGATTGTAAAAAAAACGTTAATTCTCCTTTAATATAGAATTATTTTTATTAGAATATTGTGATGCCCCATGAATGCAGCCTTTTCAACTGACTAATTTTACAAGCTTTATTTCTCGACCAGTCCAAATATACTCAAATCAAGCTAAACACAACTGAATTCAAGCTGTTTTAGCCTATTTAAGATGACCGTTTTTGCTGTGAACACGTCCACTTCCTTCAGGATGCCGTTGCCGCAGACAGAAAACCCACAGTTAAACATTTGGTTGGTATCACAGTGAAGTTCTCATGATACAGGACCATTGCACAACACTGAGCAGACGCACGAGAGAGACATTTACAGTTCAGGAGATGCTACTGAAGGATTCTCTTGTATCCTGGCATATCGGAGTATTTGGATTTGAGTACAGTATAGTCCATGTGGGGTTTTGCTACGGCTTTGACTTAAGGTTCATAAGAGGTTCACTGGTATACTGAGGAAGATAGAGGATTGTATGAGAGTCCCATTCAGTTTGTTTTTCAGACTAAATCACAAAGAGACAGCGACACAGAATAAAATAAAATAATATGACCTTGATTATTAAAGTTGCGTCACGTAACTTTTCTGCTTGTCTCCGTGGAGATGTATTGCTTTTCTTGGAATGTTCCACTGTATCTAGCTAGCATTGAATTAATTATGTTTTTTTTTTCTACAGTACCTTTAAAAACATACATTCTTTCTATGCGCCTCTTCACAGATCTGACCCATAGCTTGGCCTGGTGACACCATCTGCTTGTCTCCATGGAGATAGATGAGTTTAATGTCATACTGGGAGTGTCTACTGATCGAAAGGTTGATAGTTTGAATCCCGCGCTTGTCATAAACATAAACATCAATGGGTGTGAATGGGTGAGTGGATCCTTGATGTAAAAAAACAAAATTAAAAACATTACAGTGGTCCCTCGTTTATCGCGGGGGTTAGGCTCCAGAAATAACCCGTAATGAGTGAAATCCGCGAAGTAGGACAACTTTATATTTTACAATTATTATACATGTTTTGTTTTAAGGCTGTAAACGCCTTAAAACACTGGAATTAACGTTTTCTCACATTTCTCTCTCGTTTAAACACTCTTTTAAACACTTTTGTAGATTTTCAACAAAATGTATTAATAGTGAAGCGTGGGGGCTCCACCGGAAGCCCCGCCGGTCGCGCGAGGGGAGCGGAGACATGAGTCACTGGATCCGCAGGAAGCACCGCGCTCATCCAACGGCACTACCACGTCCCGGGACGCGACGCGCACCAACCCCTTGGAGAAGTGCGTGACACGTGCGCCCCTCATCGTGGTCAAATCCGTGACAGAGCAGTACGACCGGCGCAAGGCCGGGGCTGCGAGCACGAAATCGCACCGCAGCGCCCGGACCATGCCTCCCCCTCAGGACCGCGTCCTCGCAGCCCGAGCCACAAACCGAACACGCACAAACGAACGCAAGAGCCGCACGAAACCAGCAAAGAGCCACACGGGGTGATTTAATCCTGGTTTAGACCTGGTCTAGTCCCGGTTTAGTCCAGGTCTAGACCTGGTCCAGTCCTGGTTTAGTCCAGGACCAGTCCAGGTTTAGACCTGGATTAGTTCTGGTCTAGACCTGGTTTAATTCTGGTCTAGACCTGGTTTAGTCCACGTTTAGTCCTCGTCTAGTCCTGGTCCCCCCTGCATCCCCCATCTATCAATCGGCAAAGGTCTACAGTCTCTTAGCCAATCAGGACGCAGAACACAATGTTACACTATAAAAAAATGTTACACTATTAAAAAAAAAAAAAAAAAAAAAAAAAAATGTTTTTTAAAATCTGCGAAACAGCGAGGCTGCGAACAGTGAACCGCGATAGAGCGAGGGACCACTGTATATAAAAATTTGACCATTTACCATTTACTCTGGAACATTCCGGAGACAAGCAAGTAGCGTACTCTCCACCAGAAAAGTTACGTATTGCATCTTTAAGCAGATAATATTTTCTACACCACCTACATTTGTCTTAGAATGATATGAATAAATGACCATTCTGCATGTTTTATTTTAATACATATTTGTGTTGTTGTTGGCAAAGCCTTATGCAGAGTGTGAGATCTAAGTGAGTCCTATTTTTAAGTTAAAAAAACACAAAATTTGAATTAACTTGTGCCAAATGCATAGTTGCCAAACGCTATCAGCAAAGGCGTAACTACTGAACGTGAAACAAAGGGGAACTGTCTCACATATGGCCTCGTGGTCTGGCCAAATCAGCGCCATACGCCCAGTTTAATCTTTCCACGATTTCAGATTATTCACATATTCAGTAGTATTTCCCATCTGCCCTGCTAGTACTATTACTTTGATTCTTGTAAAGAGGCCAGAGATTCTGCTCTGAAAAACCCAGAAAAATGAGAGACAGAGAAAGAGAGAGAGAGGGAGGGAGACATAGAGAGACAGAAAGGCAAAGAAAGAGAGGGAAAGGGAGAGAGAGACAGAGAAAGATAAGGAGAGAGAGAGAGAGACAAAGAGAGAGACACAGAGAGATACAGAGAGAGGGTGAGAGACCGAGAGAGAGATGCAGCGAGAGAGACCAAGAGAGACTGAAAGAGAGGCAGACAGAGAGAGAGAGAGAGAGGGGGGGAGATTAGGAGAGAGGGGCAGACAGAGAGAGAGAGAGACAGAAAGAGAGCAAGGAGAAAGAGAGAGAGAGGCAGAGAAAGATAAGGAGAGAAAGAGATTGAGAGACACACAGAAAGAAAAAGAGGGAAAAAGAGAGAGACACTGACAGATACAGAGAGAGGGTGAGAGCGCGAGCAAGGTTTGGAGAGAGACAGAGAGGCTGAGAGATTGAGAGATGCTTAGAGAGAGATCAAGAGAGAGACCAAAAGAGAGCAAGACAGCTAGAAGAGAGATAGAAAAGAGAGGGTGAGAGAGAGAGAGAGAGTGAGGCAGAAAGAGAGTGATAGAGAGAAAGAGACTGTAAGCAATAAAGTGAGGCAAAGCGAGAGACAGAGAGAGAGGGAGAAAAAGATTGAGAGAGAGGCAGAGAAAAAGAAAAAGAGGGAAAAAGAGAGAGACACTGACAGAGACAGAGAGAGGGTGAGAGAGTGTGCAAGGTTTGGAGAGAGACAGAGAGAGGGTGAGAGACCAAAAGAGAGCAAGACAGAGAGATGGAAAGAGAGGGTGAGAGATTAAGAGAGAGGCAGAACCAGAGTGAGAGAGAGAGAGAAAGAGAGGGTGAGAAATTAAGAGAGAGAGAGAGAGAGAGAGAAACAGAGAGAAAGAGAGGCTAAGCAATAAAGAGAGAGACCAAAAGAGAGGGAGGGACAGAGAGATACTGTAGAATGAGAGGATGAGAGATTAAGAAAGAGGCAGAAACAGAGTGAGAGAGATTAAGAGAGAGAGGTCAACAGACAGAGACAAAGAGATAAAGAGAGGCAAAGCGAGAGACAGAGAGAGTGAAAGAGAGAGAGAGAGAGAGAGGCAGAGAGAGAGATTTTGCTCTGAAAATCCCCATATGTTCCTAATAGTAAAAGTAGGTGTGATACATCATTAGTGCTGTCCACATGTGAGCGAACACTGAAGACCACATTGTCTAAAAGTGGGTCAAAGGGAGTTGTTCTGGACTAGCTCATCCCTAAAGGAACATCACTGCATGCAGATCACTATATCAAAATGTTAAATGTTAAAAATTAAAAATGGAACAAGCTCTTTGTACTCGCTGTAGTACGAAGACCCTTATGCAAAGTATTGAGTTTAGAGACAATTAAATAAAGAAGGAATGAATGTAGGCGATAAAGTGAGCTTGTTTTTTTCCTCAAAGCTCAGCAGTCCCTCGTGATCTTGGGTCAAACGCGATGGAACATATTAGTCCGGGAGGAGAAGAGTCTGAGATGACAAGTACAAAATACAGCGAGCTTTTAGGAGGTTTTCCCAGATGAGTCAGTCAGTGGACATGTCCGGAAATCCAAAGCGTGTGGATCTGCGGAGGGGAGAGGAGAAAAAGGCGGTGTGTGGGAATGTAGTGGTCAGATCGGATCGGCGTGTCTGTGAAGAGTCTCGGCCCATCTGGTTTTAAGGAGACGACGGGGTGCACTCCAGAGAGGCTGCAGAGACACAGGAAGAAGAGGAGTTACAGACAGGAAGCTAACAATGCTAAAACTGCTACTACAAACACATGTTAAAGGTGGATTGTGCTACTTTTCTGGTGAAAGGTCCATCACCGTTTAGCCACGTTTCTATGGCTATGTAATTTCTCTGCCTGGAATTAAAGGAGAATTAACGTTTTTTACAATCTGAGCCTTATTTCGGTAATAAAACAAGTTGTTTTACTCACCCATAGCACTTTGGTGTCATATGAAGCACTTTCAGAGATGTTTTAGATTAGTGATATCCGTAACGCGAGTTCTCAGGGCTTATAATATATGCCCTGAGCTGTCTCTTTAGCACTTTTCAAATCATAGAAGCTCAATGTCTTAGTCTACGCTTTCGTTTGAGTCAAAAGTGGCCTGTAATCCGAGATTTATCCATAATTTACAGCTTTGCGATTCATGTTTGGGTTCCGAGAGCTGAGAGCGAAATAAGCTGTGACTCCGCACATGCGCACTGGCCTCCTCATCTACTCGAAACTATGGATAAATCTTGGATTACAGGCCACTTTTGACTCAAACGAAAGCGTAGACTAAGACATCGAGCTTCTATAATTTGAAAAGTGCTAAAGTTTGGGTTATTTGGAGACCACAAACATGTGCCCCGAGAACTCACGTTACGGAGATCGCTAATCTAAAACATCTCTGAAAGTGCTCCATATGACACCAAAGTGCTATGGGTGAGTAAAACAACGCAATAAGGCTCAGATTGTAAAAAACGTTAATTCTCTTTTAAACAGCTCTACCTTACATTTATTCAATTACAGGTGGTTATACCTAGCTCAGAAATACCTAGGGGAACAGACATTTTGATTGTGAGTGGTGGTTGCATCTGGTTTGGTCTCCATGAAGATAGAATTAATATCACAATATCTGTAAAACATTTCCATGGAGAAAACCATTTGACAGACCCTGCACCAGAAAAGTTACAAAATGTACCTTTAAGTGTCTTATTTTTGTCACACATTCACCAACCATCTTTACCACGGTCTTTTTCAACCAGTTACATCCAAAATGGAAGTTATAGCAGCCTGTTTTAACTACACTATATTGTCAAAAGTATTCTCACACCTATCCAAATAATCAAAATCAAGTGTTCCAATCACTTTCATGGCCACAGGTGCATAAAATCAAGCACCTCGGCCTGCAGACTCAGTGAATTCCAGCGTGGTACTATGATAGGATGCTAGCCTGGGAATTCCCAGGCCGCTTCCGTTCGTTTCGAACTGGAAGGCGGCCTGGAAACTCGTCCAAGCGAGAGTCCCAGATTTAGGGCCCCAATCAGAGAGCGGGGGAGGTGTGGCAAGACGGTGACGCGTACTACATGACAAACGGAAGCTTGTAGTTTGAACTGACAACTGACATGATTGGCTATGGACTTACGTATACGCTCAATGATAGACATTCATAAGGCCCAATAAACGGCCGTTGGCAATCGCTAACCACACCTCCGCTACGGGATTTTTCGAAGCGAGTTTCCAGACCCATATCTCACTTGTGATATGGTCAGGTGTTAACCAGAATAGGATGCTACCTGTGCAACAAGTCCAGTCGTGAAATTTCCTCCTCCTAAATTCCACAGTCAACCGTCAGCGGGATTATAACAAAGTGGAAGCAAATTGGGAACAGCGGTTACCAGGAGAACGGTACTTGTCTGACTGAACTGTGCCAAGTGTAAAGTTTGGTGGAGGGGGGGATTATGGTGTGGGGTTGTTTTTTCAGGAGCTGGACTTGGCCCCTTAGTTTCGAGATAGCTCCTTCCTCTTCAGCATGACTGCGCACCAGTGCACAAAGCAAGGTCCATAAAGACATGGATGAGAGAGTTTGGTGTTGAACTTGACTGGCCTGACCTCAAGCTAAGAGAACACCTTTGAGATGAATTAGAGCGGAGACTGAGAGCCAGGCCTTCTCATCCAACACCAGTGTGTGACCTCACAAATGCACTTCTGGAAGAGTGGTAATAAATTCCCATAAACACACTCCTAAACCTTGTGGACAGCCTTGTTAAAGCTGCAAAGGGTGGACCGGCGTCATATTAAACCCTATGGATTAAGAATGGGATGTCACTTAAGTTCATATATGAGTCAAGGCAGGTGAGCGAATACTTTTGGCAATATGGTGTTTATGCTGCCTTATTTATGGTCTTGATTTTATTTTAAACACAATTTGCAAATCCTGTTTAGTATGGAGCAAAACATTTTCAACTCCAGAAAATCTTTATTTTCTATACAGATAAATATCAGTCTGGTCCCTGCGCGCTTCATTGCATTTTTTTTTTCAGTGAAAATAACCGGACATAGCTAACCCACTACCCTCCGCATTCAAAATAAAAAAAGAGCATGGGGGTCTTTAAATGGTCTTAAACTGTTCATATTAACTCATTCTACATGAGCGTGGTGTTTTTATTTCGCTATTTTGTCCATAAATCCATTCCTGTTCCTAAAATGGAAACGAAGGTGTTCACTGATCCCCACTGTTTACAAATACAATGGCCCCTCGCTCGATCGCGGTTCACTGTTCGCTGCCTTGCTGTTTCACAGACTTTTTTTTTTTCAATTTTTCAAATTTTTTTTTTTTTAATAGTGTAACATTTTTTTATAGTGTCACACTGTGTTCTGCGTCCTGATTGGCTAAGAGACTGTAGACCTTTGCCGATTGATAGATGGGGGACGCGGGGGGACCGGGACTAGACCAGGACTAGACCAGGACCAGACCGGGACTAGACCAGGACTAGACCAGGACTAAACGTGGACTAAACCAGGTCTAGATCAGAACTAAACCAGGTCTAAACCAGGTCTAAACCTGGACTGGACCTGGACTAAACCAGGACTGGACCAGGTTTAGACCTGGCCTAAACCGGGACTAGACCAGGTCTAAACCAGGATTAAACCGCCACGTGCCGCTCTTTGCTGGTTTCGTGCGGCTGATTTGTGGCTCGGGCTGAGAGGACGCGGTCTGGGCGCCGCGGTTCGATCTCGTGCTCGCAGCCCCGGTGTACACACGGCCTTGCGCTGGTCACGCTGATCACAGAGTTGACCACGATGAGGGGTGCACTCATGTCTCCGCTCCCCTCACGCGTCCGGCGGGGCTTCCGGAGCCGTGTCTCCCCCCATGCGTCAATATTAATACATTTTGTTGAAAATCTATGAAAGTTTGAGTGTTTAAACGAGAGAGAAATGTGAGAAAAGGTTAATTCCAGTCTGAGAAAAGCGTATAATGTGTGTGGTGAGGCATTTACAGCCTTAAAACATGTAGAATAATTGTAAAATATAAAGTTGTCCTACTTTTTCTCTTATTGCGGGTTATTTCTGGAACCTTACGAGGGATTACTGTATTGAAGAAGTGTGTATTCGAGATCCCATCCCTTTAATCTGGCTTTGTCTTGTACACTGGATTATTATGAACTGGGAATTATAGGGAAGATTGTCTTGGACACTGTGCTGATAGGATGAATAGATGACACAAATAAAGTACAATACAAGAATCCAGAATTGTTCTTGTTGCTCTCATCAAAGCACACAGTATATCTTCAGCACATTAGGTTTATAAAAAAAAAAAAAAAATCTAATATAAATGACATCCAATTTTCAGTAGATCATAAACATATTTGCAATTATGAAAGTAAAATAAGTCTTTTGTTTTGATTCATCACTGAGCAATCTATAAAACAAATATACTTGGGCGCACTTCTATTTGTGTTCAGGAAGTTTCCAGACTTAAAATCCATCACCAAAGGAACTGTGAGAAAGAAGTGAGGGAGAGAGAGAGGAAGAGAGAGAGAAAGGGTGTGTGTTTGTGTGTGAGAGGGAGAGACAAAGAGAGAGGGAAGATCGGAGAGAGAGAGAGATAGCATGAAAAATGAAAGAGTGAGTGAAGGAGCATGAATGAAACAGTTTGGACACTGGGAGGCTGCGGGAGACTGAGCGAGTGATGCAGATGAGAAGAAATTAGGAAGAAGTGAGATCAAACACAAGCCCCGGATAACAAGAGCCAAACTCACAGAGAGAAGAAGGAGAAGAAGAAGAACAAGGGAGAGAAGGGAGATGGAGATGGAGAGGGAGGAAGAGACATAGATAGAGGAAGAAAGAAATGGAGAGACAGGGAGCAGGAAGAGGAGAGAAGAAGAGAGAGGGTGATAGGAAAAGGTTGCAAAGGAGAGAGGGGAGATAGAGAGGTGGAGAGAGAGAGAGCGAGACAGAGAGATAAAGAAATAGAGAGATAGATAGAGAGAGGGAGAAAGAAAGAAACTTTACATTTGCATTCATAGCAGTTGATTTTAAAACCACAGTTATCCCTAATTTACATCAAAGTGTAACAGTGCGTTTCCATCGTTTTCCATTTTAACCGGTCGGACAATTTACGGAGCGTCTCCAGGCTTTTTAGCAGGAGAAGGACAGGAAATAAGCACATGGTGTCAAAATAAACTTCCGATGCCCTTTCAAAATACATTCTCTAAAACCACTACAGTCACTAAACACTGTTTGTGTCGCATCCAGGAGCTCGGGGAATGACTCGTGAAAGTTTACAGCCGAACAACTTCTGAAGGAAAAGGCGTGCGGTGCAGAGAACCAAAGTTAAATGGTGCTTAATTAATGCAACACCGCTACGACTTGTCACTGCAAAGCATTGTCTCTCTTGTTGTCAACTTTTGTATTGTGATTTAAAACATAATTCATCCAATCAACAATAAATACATAAGCAAAGTAAAAATGTTTAAATGTGAGAAAACACAGAGGTCAGAGTCACAGGAGCAGCTCGGCTGACTCTGGTCTAAGTTGAAGCTTTTAAAAATGCGTGCGTATGCAGCTCTGCCGACGTTACGTGTCGCTGACGCTCCTGGTGTAAATTCTGGGTTACAGGCCCATCACCATCAGCCCTGAGTTCTGAATAAATGTACAAATGTAAGCATAGACAGAAAGATTAACAAAGAGGCAAAGTGATAGATAGGTAGACGAGGGGAAGAATACTTTAAAGGTCCCATGGCATGAAATTTTCACTTTCTGAGGTTTTTGAATGTTAATGTGAGCCCCCCCCCCCCCCCCTCCCCCAATGGCTAAAAGTTGCGAAATGTGTAAACTGAGCAATTGCGGTCCTTTTCCGCGTTTGAAAAAAAGACGCGCGATTCTGAACAAGGAAACTATATGACGTCACACTGAAGCAAAAATGCAAATGCAGTTCCACCGCCCGTCTGGATGTCTACCCACCGTCACGGCCAGAGTTTGGACCACGAACGAGCTACGCAATGCGAGATGCGTTTTTTTTATTTGCCTGGAGGCACCTGAGAGTGTTTCCAGGCTCGAATGTCCTTTATCCGAGCCTCCGAACCTCTGAAACAGCAGTGGTTTAATTTAATTTTCTGTGGAAATGTGTTTATTTTTCAATGGAAATCGTCTCATATCTTCCTCTGCTCTTAAACGCGGAAGTGGGGCCAGCGCACATCGCACTGCTAAACGAGGAAAGAGCGGAGAGTTTGGCCACGCCACCACCCGCTGCACTGGCCTGTCTCTGTCCTCCTCATTTGCATTCAAGCAACAACGCAAGTGTTCCAGAGACATATTTTTGACTCTGACTGTGTTCATGGGTCTTTCTCATGCACTGAGTCTTGATTTTGAAGAAGGATTCATTTACAGTATTAGGGAACCATTAAGGCGCCATATAAAAACATCAAGAAGTACCATGTCATGGGATCTTTAAGAATGTATTTAGTTACAAATTATGAATACCTGCATTAAAATGTATTTTGTTATGTATTCAGATCAATGGTGGAAGAAGTACTCAATTTTATTACTTAAAGGGACAGTGTGTAAGATTTTTACCCGTTAATTACCGAAATTGAAGATACCCATTCAAAAATACATTGTTTTCCAAGCCTTTTCACTTCCATCATGAAATCAAAGTATTCTTTTGGACTTAGATATAGTCACATAAAAGGGGGATTGACCCCATGTAGAGGCAGCCATTTTGAATACGAGAGCCGCAGAAGGACATTTGGGCTCCGCCTACGGCAAGGCTCGTGGTAGCACCGGAGGCAAAGCAGGCGGAGCGCTCGGCACACAGTCTGAGCGCATGAACGAGACCCGTGCTGGTCTAGACCAGGTCTAGACCACCGCGGCTCTTGCATGCGTTCGTGGGTCTTGTTCATGCGCTCATGCGCTCAGACTGCGGGAGTCCTCGCTGCTCCCCTCAGCTGTGACTCGAAATGAAACCAGGAAATAGACCCGCACGCGGCGCTTTAATCCACCTGGTCTAGTCCTGGTCTAGTCCTGGTCTAGTCCTGGTTTAGTCCAGGTTTAGTCCAGGTTTAGTCCTGGTCCAGTCCTGGTTTAGTCCAGGTCTAGACCTGCTGGCAGCCCCGCGCCGGGTCATGCTGCGCTATCACACGTGTCCGCGCGCAGTTTTCTCCCCCCTCCCCCTTCCCCCCACACTTCACTATTAATAATTTTGTTGAAAATCTATGAAAGTTTGAGTGTTTAAACGAGAGACAAATATGAGAAAAGTTTAAATCCAGTCTGAGAAAAGCGTATAATGTGTGTGGCTGAGCGCGCATTATTTGAATTTTTGAGATTTCGCGTTTCGTAACTTGAATTTTCTTTCGTATTTAGAGACCAAAATTTTGCATGAAGGTGTTTCGTAAATTGAAATTTTCGTTTGTTGGGTCTTTCGTAAGGTGAGGTACCACTGTAGATTCCTGTAGGTTAAATTGAAACTGTTGATAGAATGGCAGTTATCTTCATTGGCGATTATCACGATTCTATAACTTGTCCCGTGATCGATTATTGTTTTATCACTAAAAATATATATGATGATTTATTGTCCCATCCATATTTAGTAACAGAAAAGGGTTGATTTCCAAGCCCAAGCCTTGTTTTTGCTGATATTACAACAAACTCAGTCCTCATATCCAACTAGAGGCTATAAAGAGGTTTCCAAAGCACTTTTACTCCGAGTTTATTTGATATTATTTCACGGATAGTTTGCATTGTCACAGACCTGCGTGAGCCAAAGGGACCATCCTGCAGCCTTCATTTCATGGGCACTTTACACTTTATTACACAATGTCCACACGCCCCAGGCAAAGACATATTGTGCTTTTATTTTATGCTGCTGTCAATACTATTCTTATGTTAGCTGCAGAGACAGAGGCTTGGTTCAGTATTTTTAGCACACAACACAACAGAGGAATTCGACTATTCGACTACCTCCCTTTAAAAACAGGCTGTGAGTGTGAGTTATACTGTATCTACACAGATCCTAACCCTCACCTGTAAATTGGCCTGGTGGTGTCTCCAAGTTTAATGTGATAATTTGGAATATTGGCAGTAAAGCAATAACATCTCTATGGAGACAAGGAGCTGACGGGACTTCTACAAGAAAAGTTTCTCGTAAGGCTAATTATACGTTCCACTATAAAGCGCTTTTTGACTGTAACTCTTCTCTTCCATTATATGTTGTTTAAGCTTTTTATAAATCGCATCAAAAAGTGAATAAACGACAAATATAATGCAAAAGTAAGGTTGATTTCTAAAGACGGTGGGTTGTCTGATCCTGTTTAACTACAGCTCCAGCCTCTGTTAGCTCAGCAGGGCCCCTGACAGGTGACAGTGGGGAAGTGTCATGTCCGTGAATAAGTGTTTGACAAGTTCGAGGCAAAAATAGATTTGAGGAGGGATTTCAATGTTCACTTGAGTGTAAAAGTTGTGTCAAAACATGGCGTGGAGTTGTACAAAGGCAGTTTAGTGTCCTGTGAGCGGAGGGTGAGTGAGGGGCTCTGTGAATGATAAGAATAATAATAATAATAATGCATTTTATTTAAAAGCGCCTTTCAGAACACCCAAGGACACTGCACAAGGTTGATGAGGCGAAAAGGTTCAAGTTGGAGTCTTTCTCTCCAATTCTGTTTTTGTTTCAATACAAAGCTTTTAACTAATATCAGCACCATACAAGAATGCTGTAATGAAATGCTGATCTAAATAAATTCATCACCTTTTCCACTGAGCCATTTTCCAATGCAGACGTTTTACTGTAGCTTTTAGTGAGATTAGTTTAAAGGGACAGTGTGTAAGATTTTTACCCGTTAATTACTGAAATTGAAGATACCCATTCAAAAATACATTGTTTTCCAAGCCTTTTCACTTCCATCATGAAATCAAAGTATTCTTTTGGACTTAGATATAGTCACATAAAAGGGGGATCTTCCCCATATAGAGGCAGCCATTTTGAATACGAGAGCCGCAGAAGGACATTTGGGCTCCGCCTTCGCCTTCGGCAAGGCTCGTGGTTTTGGGTAAACAACACAAGCATGCTGCCGGATCAGACGTCGTAATGGATCTAACACGTGTTTTGGACTAAATTGTTTTACTGGATTTTATTCGCTGGATCCTTACGGACAAATTGAGAGCAAGTTTATGGTGAAATACAGAGTTTGACCTGTGCAAAGCATGCTAAGGTAAGCTAACCTCGTTTTGTGCTTTTCCGTATAAAAGCCCCATGTGCTCGGAGAGTGTTTGTTGTGCAGGGAAATGAATTGCATAGTCAAAAAGAGGAGACTGTAAGGTTTCATTTGATGTGTAGAGTGTCATGGTACATGATCGGGAATGTGTGTTTTCATGAGAAAAAAAAAAAAAAGAAAAAAAAAAATGGGACCGCGTTTTATTTATACAGTAGCGGCGCGCGGCCCGTGCGCAGGTGACCCTAGAGGTCTGCCGTAGCTAAAACAGAAAGTGCAATAGCACCATCCACCTATGCGCCACGAATCCTACACACTGGAGCTTTAAAGTATATGTTGATTTAGCGTAAAACATTTGAATGAAAGTTTTGTTTATGTTCAACAAATCATTTTTGAGTGACAATTGTTCCTTATGTCATTCAAGGTGTTCACCAAAAGAATTCAATTCTTATACAGCCAATAGGGGTCAGGCTGGTTAAGTGTCTTGCCCAAGGACACAACGACAGCATTCACCTGTGGGAGCTGGAATCACACTGCCAACCTTTGGATCAGTGGACAAAAACTCAACTGAGCTACTGGCGCCCCCATTTAGTGTTGATAATAAGGGAAACTTCTCTCTTTTGACTTTGCTGGAATGGCCTGTGACCGATCCACAAATGCACTCACATGTTCGTGAATATTAAAGATTTCTGAGTTTATTTGTTTGTTTATTTAAGGATCCCCATTAGTCTCTACAAACGCAGAGACGAGTCTTCCTGGGGTCCAATTTAAAATAAAACACATTTTAATACATTTAAGCACCATCAAAACACTGAGTTTAACTTACATTATCCAAAACACATACCAAACACTTAAAATATGTTACATTCAACTTATAGCATTTTCAAAGAGTAATTTCTTAGCACATTTTTTAAAAACAGCATGATTTTGTATGAGCATTATGTGTTGTGGCAGCACATTCCAGTGAGAAATGGCTCTATAGAGAAATGTTAGTTCTTGGTTTTGGTAAAGTGAAAATTGTGTAATTTGCGTACAGTTTACAGTTATTGCATGTCTTACTACATGTACTGAATACAAAAATGATCCTGAGCCTTAAAGCCCCAGTGTGTAGGATTCGTGGCGCATAGGTGGATAGTCGCTATTGCACTTTCTGTTTTAGCTACGGCAGACCTCGAGGGACCCGCGCGGTCCTGTTTTTGTTTTTTTGTTTTTCTCATGAAAACACACATTCCCGATCATGTACCATGACACTCTACACATCAAATGAAACCTTACAGTCTCCTCTTTTTGACTATGCAATTCATTTCCCTGCAAAACAAACACTCCGCGTGCACATGGGGCTTTTATACGAAAAAGCACAAAATGAGGTTAGCTTACCTTAGAATGCTTTCCACAGGTCAAACTCTGTATTTCACCATAAACTTGCTCTCAATTTGTCTGTAAGGATCCAGCGAATAAAATCCCCCAAACCACGAGCCTCCCCCCACCCCACCCGCACCTCTCTCCCTCTGTCCTTCTGTCTTGTGGAGCGCGCCGAGCGCTCCGCCTGCTTTGCCTCCGGTGCTACCACGAGCCTTGCCGAAGGCGAAGGCGGAGCCCAAATGTCCTTCTGCGGCTCTCGTATTCAAAATGGCTGCCTCTGCATGGGGAAGATCCCCCTTTTATGTGACTATATCTAAGTCCAAAAGAATACTTTGATTTCATGATGGAAGTGAAAAGTCTTGGAAAACAATGTATTTTTGAATGGGTATCTTCAATTTCAGTAATTAACGGGTAAAAATCTTACACACTGTCCCTTTAAGTTTTCATGGCAGTGCATAATCACATTATGATGAGAGTGAAAGAGATTTCTATTTATAGTATCTATATATTTAAAATGAAATCACTCTGAGAGTGTTACACTGTTTTAACACTCTAGACTTGGTGTCAGTGTGTAACGCACTGCTCCTCATTGTTTAATCCTTACTTATTGACTCACTCCATGTTCTCTCTGTAGTCAAAGCTGCACTGATGACTGATGACATGTGGTTGCCAATATGAGACAATGGCCTCACTGACCACCACCAACCACTCACTCCTATCTGACACCTGACTTTCAAACCATGAAAGGAGCAAATAGGTTTTTAAATCTGTCTAACTTGTTCCTATAGCTCTCACAAACCCAAATGTACACATTGTTATTCACATGCATGCATTTCTGAGCACACGCAGCTTTTGAACTGCTTTTCCAAATTTAGTACCCCAGAATCTTGCTCTTTTGCCTATGCTTCAATTTCGTATCATTGTTCTATTGTAAAATAGCAGAATCAGTATCTTCCAGCCAATCTCTGACCGTGGCACAGGAGATACAATGGACTCCAAGTGTGCTCAAATAAGATAGAATCCATGTGTGAATTCTCCCGTACAAAACACAGCATTCATTGTAGATCTGCTCCAGCTTTGTTCAGGACTCATTGTGGGCTTATTACAATGTGGCAGTGAAAAGCTGGAGACTGTACGCCTGTGTTACCCTCTGTAGAGTTACATACATGTACAAAATAAATGACATCTTATCCAGTGCTGAGGCAGGCTGTGTGTCAATGTCGCGTTATTCACACAGGGGTTTCATTTGGGCTTGCTGATTACAGTAATTAGAGAAGCAAATGAGAGTTTGAGTGTGCTTTGCCCTTTTTTTGTCCTTGCAGACAAAATCTGTGCTAAAACATCCTTTGATTACAAGAAGATTGAAAAGTGTTCAGAATGTAGCTTGTAAATGTTGATCAGTTACACATCATTTGATTTTCTCAAAAGAGGAATTTGCTGGCTAAATAATAAAAAGATGTGGTTTAAAGAGGAGCTATTGTACTTTTGTCTGCTATATAGTGACACACGTGGTCAAAATTGTGAGTTTTTCTTTCATTAACCGACGGGTATGAACAATTTTGTCCACGTATGCGCTAATGCACCTGTCGATCTTTATGTTATATTGTGTTGGTCCCATTTTTATGTAGCGCTTCTGATAAGTGGACAAATGGACCAAGTGAGCTACTGTCACCTAATTTGGACATTTTAAATGGCAATATTGATCTGAAACGAGAAGAAACAAGTGTAACTTCCACGATCGTAAAATGAGGTGCCCAGTGAGAACCGCCCCTCCTATGGATAGCTGTTTTTGTACCAAATCCTACCCATATCACTGATTAAGAAAACCAAATTGGTGAATAAAGTAAGTGCAGAGCAGAGGGTGTATGCTGGTGGCGTTGAAAAGCATAGAATAGCATGGTTAAAAGCTCTGAAGTCGATTTTGGTTGGCTTTAAAACATAACAAAATAAATGTAGCATAATGTTTCAATGTTTTGTTTGCAAAAATGTAAATGGTTTATTTGTAGAGATTTTTCATGAGCATTTTACAAATATTTTTAGACTGCTTTATTACAAAATGTACAGTGAAAACGACAAAAAATTTGACAAAATATAACTTGCTGGCAAAGTAAGTACATACATGTAACCAGATGGTACCTGGTTTGAGTAGTAGTAGTACAGTAGTAGTAGTAGTAGTAATTTTTGTCTCAAGCATGATGACAGCCATGTACTATTCACATCTGACAAGAGAAAAATGCAGAATTTTAATGACACAGTTTATTGAAAAACGCATACGGAAAACTAGAGAAAATGAAATAAAATAAGCAAAGATCATTTACCGAGATGTGCTTCGAATTTGGTGGGCAAGTATGTGTAGTGCTCACACCAACCAGATGGTACCTGGTTTGAGTTACATTTGGGTTTGAGTAATGTTCTAGCATATTCTTTAAAGGAAAAGTAACGTTTTTTTTTACAATCTGAGCCTTCTTTCGGCAATAAAACAAGTAGTTTTACTCACCCATAGCACTTTGGTGTCAATTGAAGCAGTATTGCAGAACTTATGTTGTAGCCGTTCTGTTCTACTAATGATCCCGTATCTGTTAGCGTGAGTGCTCGGGGCATTACTTTGCGGTGTCCAAATAACACAAACTTTAGCACTTTTCAAATCACAGAAGATCGCTGTGTCAGGGTAGACTTTTAGTGGATTCCAAAACGGCCTGAAACCCGATATCCAGCTATAGTTTCATTTGATGACGTCATCAGAGAGGACAGTGCGCATGCGTGAACTCAGCTGTTTTGTAAACACCGCTAGTCCGAAAGAAGCTAACACCGCTCTGAACTTTACTTTTCTGTTGCGATATCGGGTTTCAGGCCGTTTTGGAATCTACTAAAAGTCTACCCTGACACAGCGATCTTCTGTGATTTGAAAAGTGCTAAAGTTTGTGTTATTTGGACACCACAAATCAGTGCCCCGAGCACTCACGCTAACGGATACGGGATCATTAGTAGAAGAGAACGGCTCAACATAACTTCTTCAAAACTGCTCCAATTGACACCAAACTGCTATGGGTGAGTAAAACTACTTGTTTTATTGCCGAAAGAAGGCTCAGATTGTAAAAAAAACGTTAATTTTCCTTTAAGGGTCTTATATTACGCAAAATCGACTCTTGTGAGCTTAGACATGTTAGGATCTTATTACCTCATTAAAACATACCTGGAGCTGTGTTTTTTCATGTACAGTATGAGTATTCCTTTATTATTAGTGTGACTACATTTCCAAAGCTCAAAATGCTCTGCTCCACCTCGTGATGTCATATAGTAGTAGTTTTGAAGTTAACAGCTACCTTTTAGCATTTTTGTTCAGTAGAGATTGGCAATTTCAGGGCTGAAATTATCCAAATGATTCTAGTGAAGGTGTATGGCGTTTAAAGGTCCCATGGCATGAAATTTTCACTTTCTGAGGTTTTGAACGTTAATGTGAGCTCCCCTACCCTGTTTAGCCCCCCCCCCATGGTTAAAAGTTGCAAAATGTCTAAACTGAGCATTTGCGATCCTTTTCTGTGTTACAAAAAAATCGGAGCTCAAACGGGCGATTTTGAACAAGGCACCTTATTGACGTCAGATCGAAAAAAGAAATGCAAATGCAGTTCCACCCCCGTCTGTCTGTACTCAGCGTCTCTGTAAATCACGCCCAGAGAGTTTGGACTGCGAATGCGCTAGGCAATGCGAAATGCGTTTTTTTATTTGCCTGGAGGCACGTCCGAGTGTTTCTAGGCTCGGAAGTCCTTTATCTGACCCTCTGGACCTTTGAACAGCAGTGGTTTAATTTTATTTTCTGTGGAAATGTGTTTATTTTTCAATGGAACGCTTCAAATCTCTCCCCCCGTGCAAAAACACGGAAATGGATCAGCTGAGAGCTCAGAGCTGAGAGCGGAGAGTTTGGCCACGCCCCCACCCTCTACTATAGGCCAGCTCTTTTCTCCTCATTTGCATTCAAGCAACAATGCCCATAATGGCCTGTTCAGTACTCTTTCTCATCTTATCTCTGTTTCTCATGCACTGAGTGTTGATTTTGAAGAAGGATTCATTTACAGTATTAGGGAACCATTAAGGAGCCATATAAAAGCATCAAGAAGTACCATGTCATGGGATCTTTAAAAACACAGGGGTAACAGATTCTGTAATAGACTAATAATAAATTATTACTCAAACATGTGTAAATGAAACAAAACACAGCTCCAGGTATAGTTGTGAAGAGGAAACAACATTAAAACAGAATATGGGCCCTTTAAAAGTGAATAATTATCTTCTGTATTCTGGACAGCAGTGTTCCATCAGATGTTCAAACAGAAGGCCACTGTGCTGTCTCTGCTCCCACACAACGCAATGTTTGTATTGATTCACTTATTGATCTGTGCTTGGTTCACACTTTTATGACACAAAGGCTTTTCACAGCCGATACAGCTGGATTTATCAAACTATATGAAAGAGTAATATTATGTGTGTAACAGTCTGGATCAATGACACTGTTTTAGTGTGTGATTTGTTTTTACCATTGTAATGAACTGATTTGTTGCTATGGATACAAATGATAAGGAATGGCAGCTATTCGTGGGTTCCAGCTGCCTGTTCAGTGCAACATTTTAAGCTGTTAGTCGCTATGGCAAAGGTGATGTTTTGGAGTTAAAGTGAGAGAAGTTGCAGATATATAGTATATATATCTGGGTAGAAGCTAGTTAGTTAGTTAGGGCTCATATTACGTTATTTTCTGATCTATGTTATAATGTTTTCTCATCACAAACATACCCATGTTTGTTGCGTTTTGTTTCATCCACACAACGTTTAACCCACAAACCCTGCATATTTAGACTGAGCTCTTCTCTCAAACTAAAAACACACTGTTCTACCTTGTGATGTCATGTGGTAATACAGGAAGTGCTCCACCATACACCGTCACTAGAATCAGTTGGATAATTTCAGCTCTGAAATGTCCTACCTCTTTTTTTATTCTTTATTTTTTCAATTTTAAAATCAAACATAAGGAAAAACATTTTTAAAAAAAATACAAAAACGAACACCTCTCTCCACACTTATCACACACAAAACTACAAAAAAAAAAAAAAACAAACCACTAGCCATAAAAACATTAACAGTCAGTCAGTTAAGTCCGGCAATAGCCAATCTCCAAACGGTAGGTGTTAACTTGAAAACTAGCGCTTCATGACATCACAAATGGATTGAGAGATGTAAACAGACAAATAATAAAAGGTTAAACATGTGTAAAAAAGATTAAACATGTCGGCGAGGGCTCGCACAGCGCCGGGTACGCGTCACGCGTTCGTGCGAGGGTACGCGAGCTGTCCGCGTTACGGCACGCCCGGGTGACCCTCGAGGTCTGCCGTAGCTAAAACAGGAAGTGCAATAGCCACTATCCACCTATGCGCCACGAATCCTACACACTGGACCTTTAACGCTCACAAGAGTCCCTTTTGCACAATACAGGCTCTTAAAAATAGTGGATGTTATCGGAAATACTAGTGCTATGGGATCATTTGAGTGATGCACAACACTGGGTTTGTTATAATACTTTCAGGAGGTTCTTGCTCACAGCATTCAAACTGTCAGACATTCCATATTTTGTACATAAATTCTTCAGACTCCCTCCTCCATTTCACAGCTGATCGATGGAGACATTACATTCTCCAGTAGTAGTCTAATTGCCATAAAGCTCCATTATAGACACAGTAGTCAGTCTATGAAGGCAGTGATGCAAGCTGCTACAGGATTTAAGTATCAAGATATTTTATTTATTTATTTTTTATTTTACCACTGTTATTATTAGAAGAGAGAATATTAGAGATATAATACAGTGGTGTAACGCTTGTATTTTCTCATGCGCCACATATTTTCAATGTTCCACAGTATATCATTAAAAAATCAATCTTTCATTTACTACAAGTATTGTTACTGCTCATAAATATCAATATGAGTTGTCTCCACAGAGATATGTTTAAGGCCATATTGTGCAACATTTCAGGCCAAGTAATAATCACCATTGAGACAAGCAAGCAGTGTATTCTTTTCCAGAAAAGTTACACTGTGCACCTTAAAGTATTAACTGTTATTTTTGTGTTAATATATCCTCCTGAGACCCGGCCCATTCATTTGTGTCCTTTATAGTGGACATTGAGTTAACCAGTCGATCTGTGTGTGTTTTGAGATAGTGCAGCCACAAACTAGTCTATGGTAAAAAAATAAAATAAAATAAATAAATAAATAAATATGAGGCGACTGAAGAAGCTTGTCAGAGATGTTGATTATAAAATAATAAATAAAAATAAATTGTTTTTGTTGGGTTGTTAAAGGAAAAGTAACGTTTTTTACAATTTGAGCCTTATTTCCGTAATAAAACAAGTTGTTTTACTCACCCATAGCACTTTGGTGTCATATGGAGCACTTCCGGAGATGTTTTAGATTAGCGATAGCCGTAGTGCGACTTCTAGCCGTAGCTCGGGGCATATAATATATTCCCCAAGCGGGCTCCAAATAACACAAACTTTAGCACTTCTCAAATCATAGAAGCTCGATGTCTTAGTCTACGATTTCGTTTGAATCAAAAGTGGCCTGTAATCCGAGATTTAGCCATAGTTTACAGCTTTGCGTTTCATGTTTGGGTCCCGGGAGCTGAGAGCACAGTCCGCACATGCGCACTGGCGTCCTCATCTACTCGAAACTGCTTTGTAGTTTTCCGCTCCTTGGAAATTACGCAGTCTCACGCACGACCCCGCTCAAAACTTGAGAGCCCTGGTCATAATGTAATAGTAGATATCTATTATCAAGTTATAGATACCTTGAAATGAATTCTGATTAGAGATATATGACATTGGAGATATCTGTAACGTTCATTCTGCCTAGTCAAAATATAATTACAGATATCTTGAAATGGAGTTTTGACTCGGTGAAACGACGTTGCAGATATCTGTATATTAGGCGGGAGCTGAGCATTTCCACACGGCCTGTGGAAATGCTCCTGTCGGCTGTTAATGGAAAGTTATTTTATCAGTAAGAAAGCCAAAATGCATCTAAGGGTCACTTTGTTTATGCACTTTAGTGAAACATTCGTTGAAAATTATATTAACAACAAAAACTTATTTTAACACTGACGGTTGTTTAACTTTAGGGACAAATGGCTTTTTGGACGGATTGGTGCGCTGCTCGTAGCTCGAGACAACGTGATGCTTCCTGTGTCATGATGATATCTTTAACTTTCATTCTGCCTAGTCAAAACGGAATTACAGATATCTGCAATTGTCATTTATGATGAGTGAGGAGTTGAATGTCGTTTTCAGTGATGTAATTGCAAAAAATAATTCTGTTTTGCCTGGTCAAAACTGAATTGCACATATCTCTAGCTGCCGTTTCGTCTAGTCAAAATTACGTTACAGATATCTCAAATGACAATTCCCACTATCCAAAATTAAATTACGCCTAGTTGGAAAGACGCTGTTCATATCGACGATGTTAATTCCGGATGGTCAAACTTGTTTAAATGTTAAAACGGCTTGCCATACGAACAATTCCATGGCTGAAATGATCCAAATGATTCTAGTGAAGGTGAAGAGAGTTTCAAAGCACAGTGGAGCACTTCCTGTATTACCACTAGGGGTGTGCAAAATAATTGTCATGACAATGCATCGCGATATACTTCACTTTCACAATATACTGCATCGATTCTTGATGCCAAAAAACGATCTTTCAATTTAAAAAATGAATAAATAAAATTGAATGGTTGGTGAACCTCGGCCAAAAACAAGTACAATACAACTTCCAGTCCTGTAGATGTCGTTGGAGTTGTTGGCGCCCACTGCCTTCACGCCAGCGGCATTTCCGGAACAGCGTGCACGACATGCTGGAGCGGCACAACAACCTGCCATTCGCGCTGCGCTCCTGTCTGCCGAAATACGGAAATCTGAAGGACATCTGCACCCTTACCGAGTGTGACATAACGGCTGCTGAGGAGGTCGTCGGTGCAAAGAAACCTATGAAAGTAGCTACACTCGCAATATCAGAGGAGACCAGTCCAACGCTGTCTATTTTAGCGTTTAATAGCATAAATAAATAATAAATAAATACATATTAATACATAAATTCATGAATAAATAAATCTATCGTAGGTAAATGCAGTTGCCATTGGAAATAGATAAACGCATTCACAATTGGATTGTGTTGAACTGATTTCCAGCAATGGACTTCAGGCAGTATCAAGGAAGGATGGTTTATTTGTTTTTGTTATTCAATAAATTCAATTATGAATTGAGTCGCTCAGAGTTATGTATCAACTGAAGACACTACCCAGATACACAGCCACTGATATTTAAGTTATCCTCTTTTTTTTTTGGTACATTTTCACTGAAGTATGTCGAATATATTGCAATGCATCGCAATAATTCAAGTATCGTGATGCATCGTGATAGTATCGCATCGTGGCATATGAATCGTGATTTGAATTGAATCGTGACTTCTTTGCCAATACCCACCCCTAATTACCACATGACATCACAAGGTGGAACATAGTGTTTTCTGCTTGAGAGAAGAACTTTCAGGGATTGTGTTTTAAAAATGCGTGAATGAAACAAAACACCACACCAGGTATGTTTTTAATGAGGAAACAACATTATAACATAGATCAGAAAATAATAGTAATATGGGCCCTTTAAAGGAAAAGTAACGTTTTTTTACAATCTGAGCCTTCTTTCGGCAATAAAACAAGTAGTTTTACTCACCCATAGCAGTTTGGTGTCAATTGGAGCAGTATCGCAGAACTTATGTTGAGCCGTTCTGTTCTACTAATGATCCCGTATCCGTTAGCGTGAGTGCTCGGGGCACTGATTTGCGGTGTCCAAATAACACAAACTTTAGCACTTTTCAAATCACAGAAGGTCGCTGTGTCAGGGTAGACTTTTAGTAGATTCCAAAACGGCCTGAAACCCGATATCGCAACAGAAAAGTAAAGTTCAGAGCGGTCAGCGGTGTTAGCTTCTTTCGGACTAGCGGTGTTTACAAAACAGCTGAGTTCACGCATGCGCACTGTCCTCTCTGATGACGTCATCAAATGAAACTATAGCTGGATATCGGGTTTCAGGCCATTTTGGAATCTACTAAAAGTCTACCCTGACACAGCGATCTTCTGTGATTTGAAAAGTGCTAAAGTTTGTGTTATTTGGACACCGCAAAGTAATGCCCCAAGCACCATGTTAACGGATACGGGATCATTAGTAGAACAGAACGGCTCAACATAAGTTCTGCGATACTGCTCCAATTGACACCAAACTGCTATGGGTGAGTAAAACTACTTGTTTTATTGCCGAAAGAAGGCTCAGATTGTAAAAAAAATGTTAATTTTCCTTTAAACCATCAACTTAAAGCTGGTCTATAACTGCAGTAAGGTTGTGGGTTAAATTCTCACATCACATCATGCAAATTTAGATATTCCTCCCCATTGCACACCTTACACAATATATTTCACTGTTTCCACCACAAAAATAACCATAGTGTGGCCCTATATATGCCCACATGATTTCAGCTTCCTCCCCTGACACGTTCTCCACTCCCTGTTCAAAAGTCTGTTATTGTTTGCGACAATAGAGTTCAGGAGTCCCCAAAGAGCGCGCGGAGAGACGATAAGCAAAGTAGTGCGACCGAAAAAGGGAGGATTTTACCATATGAAAGGAAAGAAATAGCAAAGGAGATAGAGCTGATGGCAGACTGAACGCAGAAAGAGAAGAGAGGGAGATAAAGCCAGCGTTATACTTCTCTTGTGGCTTTTTGCAACTCAGAGGATTACTGCATTAACACTTTAGCTTAAAATAGAGCTATGATAATTTATTTAGCTTGCACGCGCCATCCGGTATTGTGTTCCCATAGAGGAAGGGATTTTTTTTTCCATCTTAGAAAGCCTCTCTACTTGTCTTGCAATCTCCCTGCCTCTCGCCGTACTATATTTTGGCTATCCGTTTGACTTTATCGTCTTTTTATAACACAAGTCCCTATAGGAGAACAGCGGTTGGCGCCAGTCATGTTCTTGTCACGGCCTAATTAGTGTGTTGTGAACATTTCCCGGCCTTTGAGACTTAAACGCTAAAAATATATGAACAATAATGTGAGATACAGGCATTTTTAGACAAGAGAAGGAGACAAGAGTTTCAAAAGTTTCATGCGGAGAGCAAAATAACAGAAGATAACAGAAGAACTACATATGGCACATTTTGTTTAACATCAGAACAACTGTTTTTTATAGAATATATGATTACATTTTACTATTAAATGTAGAACCATATTGTTAAAGTATAAAGTATTTTCAGAACTGGAATCAAGGGACAAAGTGTTAAAGGTCCAATATTCCACAAAATTGACTCTTGTGAGCTTTAAGCCATGTTATAATGTTGTTACCTCCTCAAAAACATACCTGGAGATGTGTTTCATTCACATATGTTTGAGTAAGCCGTTATTATTATAAGGCTACGTTTATACGGCGACGATCAAAACAGAAGACGCAAAAGTGGCGTCTCGTCTTCAATTTTTTATCCGCGTTTAGACGAGCGTTCTCAACAGGAAATGTTTGTTTATATGAAAAGTGGACGCAAAAACCAGCGAAGGGAGGCGCTGTAAATAACTGGACTGAAAAAAAACAAACAAATAAAAACAAAAAAAACATCACCACAGCGTCAAGTTACATTTCTAACCACGACTGTACCGGAAAAGAGAAAGGTAAAACTTCAAAATAAAATGTTCTAGTTGCGTTTTAAATGAGTTGTTAAGTTCCGCTCCAAACATTTCAGTGACTTTTGTTTACATGTTTTTGAATATTGTACTGAAAATAGTTACATTACAGGAGGATTACAGTGAATTAGAAAATATAAAATCACATCAGGTTTTACATTTGAAGTGCCTCATGCGGAAGTCGCTTGTCTTGGCGTCTGTGTGGCTGTGAGAGTGTGAGAAAGACTTGTACGGGAAGAAGAGAAAAGACCGTAGACGTGTGTGGGTGCGATTTATACAATTGTTGACATGACTCTTGTATGTTGACTAGAGCTGCTTGAACATCCGTGGTATCAAGGTATGCCGCATCTATGTGACGTAAACGCATACGCGACGTGAGCAGATCTGACCAGTTTTGCGTCTTAGGCAGTTTACACGGAAACGCTACAGTATTTAACTTTTCCACTCTGGAGGGTGGTTTCAGATTTTTGCGTTTTTAGGCCCCAAAAACGCCGTCACCGTGTAAACGAAAGACACTTCCAATAAAATATTTTGTCCTTTTTACCCGTAAGCATTCTCGTGTAAACAGGCCCTTAGTCTGCCTACATCTCCAAAGCTCAAAATGCTTTGTTCCACCTTGTGATGTCATGATGTGATGGGATGTTTTTGAGTTAACAGCTAACTTTTATGTTTTGTTTAGAAGAGATCGAAAATTTCAGGGCTGAAATGGTCCAAATGATTTTAGTGGCGGTGTACGGAGTTTAAAAACACAGTGGAGCGCGTCCTGTATTATCGCATGACATCACAAGGTGGAACAGAAGAGAAGAACTCAGTCTAAATCTGCAGAGAGTTGAGTCAGGGAGGGCATCTGGCATGAAACATCAAGTGCCAAATATGAATCAATTATTTGTTATGGAGTCTCAGGAAACCCCCCATAGAAAATGTGTTAAAAGAGCTCGACCAAAATATACAAAATGGAAAAAACTACACATTACTACTACTACTACTTCAAACTACAACTAAATCATGTACAAAATATGTCTATACAGTACTGATAAAATTACCACAGTAACTACGAGTCTTTGAAGGGTGATCTGTTGTTAATTAAAAGACCTGACTGATAGAATAAGGAGGCTGTAATTTTCCCCGAGTCGAGTTTGAACACTTGTTTTCATTCAAATCTGATGAAAAAAAAAAAAATGAAAAAACAACAACAGCAGTAATCCGTAGTTAAAGGTCCCATGGCATGAAATTTTCACTTTCTGAGGTTTTTGAACGTTAATGTGAGCTCCCCTACCCTGTTTAGCCCCCCCCCCCCCCCCCATGGTTAAAAGTTGCGAAATGTCTAAACTGAGCATTTGCGATCCTTTTCTGCATTAGAAAAAATCGGAGCTCAAACGGGCGATTTTGAACAAGGCACCTTATTGACGTCAGATCGAAAAAAGAAATGCAAATGCAGTTCCACCCCCGTCTGTCTGTACTCAGCGTCTCTGTAAATCACGCCCAGAGAGTTTGGACTGCGAATGCGCTAGGCAATGCGAAATGTGTTTTTTTATTTGCCTGGAGGCACGTCCGAGTGTTTCTAGGCTCGGAAGTCCTTTATCTGAGCCTCTGGACCTTTGAACAGCAGTGGTTTAATTTTATTTTCTGTCGAAATGTGTTTATTTTTCAATGGAACGCTTCAAATCTCTCCCCCTGTGCAAAAACAAGGAAATGGATCAGCTGAGAGCTCAGAGCCGAGAGCGGAGAGTTTGGCCACGCCCCCACCCTCTACTATAGGCCAGCTCTTTTCTCCTCATTTGCATTCAAGCAACAACGCCCAGAATAAAGTGTTTGAGAGAGATATTTATGACTCTCTCATCTTATCTCTGTTTCTCATGCACTGAGTGTTGATTTTGAAGAAGGATTCATTTACAGTATTAGGGAACTATTAAGGAGCCATATAAAAGCATCAAGAAGTACCATGTCATGGGATCTTTAAAGGTGCACTGTGTGACATTCTAAGTGGAGAATCCGCCACCACATCCGCTTATCTCCACGGAAATGTTAGTGTTTTGTCTAGAATGTGCCACAGGATAGATTAAACCAGTCCATCACGAGGGAGACAAGCAGGTTTCAGCCCTACGCTACATTACAAGTCAGATCTGTGGAGCGCTGCCCCTATTTGCAGGAATTATTGTATTTTTCAGCAATAGGAACAGCTGTAATGAATAAAAGCTAGATCAGGGGTGTCAAACATGCGGCCCAGGGGCCAGATCCGGCTCGCCAAGACCTTTAATCTGGTTCTTGGTTGATTTTTTTATTAAAATATTTTACAGTATATTTTAATTTTCTATTAAAATATTGGTAATTTTCTGCACCTCTTTTCTGCGCAGTTTAGCATAGCAGCGTCTCCAGCGCATGGCCCCTCCCACCAGCGCCTCTGTGCGTGGCCCCTCCCACCAGAGCAGCACAAAAGAAGACTCGCCTCTTTCCAAACGCTCTTAAAGGAGCATCGTTTTGACTGTTGACCGTGACACCCTCATCAGCAAAATGTCAAAAATGAGAAAAGTGGACGCCGAGTGCAGGATTTTCCAAGAAAAATTGACTAATCCCTATTTGTTCACGGAGGTGAATGGGAAACCTGTATGCTTGTGTTGAAATTGCATTTTTCTTAAAGGGATAGTTCGGGTTTTTTGATGTGAATGGCATCCCCCTCAGCAATGTCATACATTAACACTGGCTTACCCCTGACAGTGTACTCTGAGCCGAGTTCTGCCCCGGTTCTGGCGCTGACGAAAGTAGGTGACGCAAATATATCACTTTTTGGACAAATATTGTTTTGAGAAGAAAAACAAGCTTTATGTAATGTCCCGGCTAACTTGCCGGGACATTAAATAAAGCTTGTTTTTCATCAGCGCCAGAACCGGGGCAGAACTAGGCTCAGAGGACACTGTCAGGGGTAAGTCAGTGTTAATGCACGGCACTGCTGAAGGGGATGCCATACAGATTCACATCAAAAAACCCAAACTATCCCTTTACAGTTTCAGGTGTTCATAATATTACAGTGGTCCCTCGCTCTATCGCAGTTCACTTTTCGCGGCCTCGCTGTTTCATCCAACGGCACTGCCACGTCGACGGACGCGCAGGTTCTGAACTGTAGTGAGAACGCTTCCGTGTGCTCTCAGGACTGGTTCCGCCGCCTGGATTCCAGGTTCCACCAGTTCGTTCTGCGGAAACAGACCGTGTTTGTTCTCGGGACCGCGGCCTTGGACTCGTACTCGCAGCCCCAGGTGAGGCGCACAGATTTGACCACGATGAGCAGGTGCACGTGTCCGCGCGTACACTTCTCCCGGTGGTCAATGCGGGAAGTAGCAGCAGTGTTTCCGCAGAACGAACTGGTGGAACCTGGAGTCCAGGTAGCGGAACCAGTTCTGAGAGCGCATGGAAGCGTTCCCACTACAGTTCAGAACCTGCGCATCCCAAGACGTGGCAGTGCTGTGGGATGAGCCCGGTGCTTCCTGCTCGTCCCTCTGTGCTCACACTGTGTTTGAATGAGAAGCAGTCCGAACCGCACCGGGCCCCGGGGCCGGATGCACGAGGAGCGGAGACATGAGTCACTGGATCCGTAGGAAGTCCAGACCGGGACTAAGACATGAGGACCAGACTGGGGCCAGACCGGGACTAGACCGGAACTAGACCAGGACTAAACCAGGACCAAACGTGGACTAAACCAGGACTAAACCAGGACAAAACCAGGTCTAAACCAGGTCAAAACCAGGTCTAAACCTGGACTAAACCAGGACTAGAACAGGTCTAAACCAGGATTAAACCACCGCATGTGGCTCTTTGCCTTGTTTTGTGACCACGTGTGCATGTTGAAAATCTACAAAGGTTTGAGTGTTTAAACAAGAGAGAAATGTGAGAAAATGTCTGAGAAAAGTGTATGATATGTGTGGTGAGGCATTTACAGCCTTAAAACATGTATAATAATTGTAAAATATAAAGTTGTCCTACTTCGCTATTTGGGTTATTTCTGGAACCTAACCCCCGCGATAAATGAGGGACCACTGTATAATATTTTGTAAAAGAAAGTTCATCAAACAAAAAGATTTCTGTAATAGATTTGCGATTCTCTGCACAAATATTTGGATTTATTGCTATTTTTAGGGTATATGCCATGAGTTTAGTGATCCGGCCACTTTGGGATCAAAGTAGGTTGGATACGGCCCCCGACCCAAAATGAGTTTGACACCCCTGTGCTAGATGGGTCTGTTTAATGTCATACCATGGAGCATTCCAAGCAAAGCAAGAATATCTCCATGGAGACAAGTGGGTAGTGGATCCTTCACCAGAAAAGTTTCACAATGCACCTTTAACATAAGAGTTAAACGTCAAAGAGTGTACTACTATGAGACTGGACCTTCAAGCTATTAAAATTGCGGTACCTGATTTTTTACCACCAAATGAGCTAGTTCATTTTCAACTGTTTGCAATGATCCTAAGTTATTCCTCACTTACCTTTTGCGTACATAGCGTCCTAATTAATGAGTTTATAAGAGCTTTTCATAACGCATGAAAGTGTGAAGTTTTGCTGACAGAACTAGGACTCTTGTTACAATAATGAAGCAGGAAGTGTCTTTGAAGGGTGATTGGTTGTTAATGAAGTGGCCTGATTGATAAAGTAAAGAGGGCGTGATTTCCCCCGAGTCGAGTTGTTGTTCTCATTAAAATTTAAGTCAAGAGTTAAACATCAAACATCTGTTAGTATAGCCATGAAACTGGACTTTGAAGCTATGGCAAGTCCCCCAAAGTAAATAGTCAAATACTGTTCAGATAACAGGCTAGCGTGACTGACGCAAATTTGGTAGGTGACTGAAATTGGGAGATGACAGAACTCACAGAATCTTTCAAAAGAGGAAAGAATAATTTACACAAGCTGTCTTTTTAGTTTCTATTTCACTGGAAAACATGAAAAATGGGACTGGTTCATTTCAAACAGTTTGCCGAGGTCCAAAGGTTTTCCTAATTTACCTTTTACATTCAAAGAATCCCAATTATTCACTGCCATGAGTTTATAAACGCTTTTCACAACTTTTAAAGACCAGTTCTGAGCTTTGCTGTCAGAGTAATGCTAATACACTCATCACAATTTTAAGACCAGTTGAAAAATTGCAAGAATTCACATTTTGCACAGTTGGATCTTAAGAAGGTTCTAAGTAGTGCTTCAAAATGCAAAAAGAAGAAATGGGACTAAGAAAAGAAAAATAATTGAGTAACAACCATTAAACTGAAATAGGCTGTTTATCAGGTTGTTTATCACCTTGTTAAGATCCAACAGTGCAAAATGTGAATTCTTGCAATTTTTCAACTGGTCTTAAAATTTTGATCAAGAGTGTATAACGAGAATGCTAACATGGGCTTCCTGATTATTTGACAATACAATGCTTTCTATTCAGATGCAGGCCGTACACAGCTGACATACTTTGACCTCAAGAGCTGCTTATATAATGCATCTACTAGAGCACACATTTAGCTAAAATACACGGGCTGCATCACTGTGTGGTACGGCAGCACTACTGTGAAGGACCGCAAACGCCTGCAGAGAGTGGTAAAGACGGTCACAAAGATCACCAGGACTCCTCAAGCATCTCCATCGCAGAGTCTACAAGAGAGTGACCCCACCCACCCCCAACATGGACTATTCACACTCCTACCTTCAGACCGAAGGTACAGGAGTGTGGAAATCAGGACTACTAGACTTAAGAACTCTTTCTTCCCAACTGCTGTCAGACTCCTGAACCACTGAGCAATAGCCCCGACCAATCGACCATGTTTACACTTCCTGTTTGCACTATATCAACCATGTTTACACTTCCTATTTGCACTATATCAACCATGTTTACACATCGTTTTTACTACTGACAGATGCACATAAAACAAATGTTGCACATTATCTGTAAATATGTACATAGCACCAGCCTATATTTAGCATACTTCCTGTGGTTTCAAAAGTTGTGGAGAGTAATTGCTGAACAATTAAAAGAACACCTCTCCAGAAATAATTTGCTATATCCCATGCAATTTGGATATAGAAAACACCATTCCACCGAAACTGCATGCTGTTTTTTTATAGAGTCAGTAAAGGCAAAGCTGGACAAGGGCGGTGTTGTGGGTGCCGTATTTTTGGACCTAAGTAAAGCTTTTGACACGGTCAACCACTCGGTGTTACTGAGAAAGCTCATCCATTACAATCTGTCTCACAGTGCACTGCAGTGGATAGAATCCTATCTTAAAGACCGTGTCCAGTGTGTACGTGTTAACTCAAAGCTGTCAACATCTAAGGCCAATGATATGGGTGTCCCGCAAGGCTCTGTCCTTGGGCCATTGCTTTTTACAATTTATATAAATGATCTCCCTTCAGTTTGTGGTGATGTGGATATACAAATGTATGCGGACGATACCGTCGTTTATGTACATGGGAGTGAAGCGACCAGTGTGGCAAAAAAACTAACTGATGTCATGGAAAACATCTCACGCTGGCTACAATCTGCTTCTCTCACTTTGAACACAAACAAAACGGTGGCAATGTATTTTACTAAGACACAAAAACAGAAGTCTTCCTTTCCATGTATATACATAAATAAGAGCCAACTCAAAACAGTAGAGGAATTCAAATATTTAGGAGTTGTTCTGGATCCAATTTTTAGTTTTAAAAAGCATGTTAAAAAAGTTTCTAATACTTTAAAATATAGTCTGTCTGTGTTTAGACACACTCGAAACAAATTTAACAATAATGCTGCAAAGGTTTATCTGGATGCAATGATTACCTCACATATTAATTATTGTATAACTTGTTGGTCTCAAGCATGTGAGACAACAACAAAACCCTTAAAGTCCTTGTATAATCAGGCCGTTAAGATACTGGACAAAAAGCCACTGCGATATCATCATTGTCCAATATTTGCACAACATAAAATGCTAAACTTTGACAATTTAATCACCTATTCAAATGTGCGATTAGTCTTTAAAATCTTAAATAACACAGCGCCTCCTCCATTGAAAAAATTTGTACAGCTCTGCTCTGAACAAACAACCAGGACCTCCAGGTCCACAAGTCACAATGACTGTAGATTACCTAAACGGAGCTTGGCCTTTGCACAGACAGCTTTTTCTTTCAAAGCCATCAAAGAATGGAATAAATTGCCACAAAGTTTGAAATTTTCCTCTGACATGAAAAACTTTTCATTTAATGTTAAGAAATTATTATTAGAGAATCAGCAGTGTCAGCATTAAGAATGATAACTGGTATGTTATAATCTGAGTGAGATTTTATTGTAATATTTTATTGTGTAATAATTGGTAATTTGTAGTGTGTGAGTGTGTATTGATTATATTGTTTACGTTTTATATTGTATTTCTCATCTGCTCAGGGACTACAGATGGAAACTAGCTTCAGCTATAATCTGGTGTAAAGCATCTTTAATGTTTTTGCACATTGTCCCTGTCAAATAAACTAATAAAGAAAGAAAGAAGATATTTTTCATAGTGTATATTCGGTAAAGATTGTTTCTATCTGTTTCTTCGATTATATATATATATTTTACATGCTTCTCTTCATCTTATTTATCTATTTTCATTTTTTGCATGCTCTTGGCATCCAGGGTGGGCAGCAAAGTAAGAATTTCATTGTACAGGGTGCATATGACAATAAAAGCTTTGAATCTCTCTTGAATCGCTTGAATGGGGTAAATAAATCAATCAATCAATCAAATATTTATAAGGCGCTTTTCATACAAAATTGTAGCACAAAGCGCCTTACAGTGGTCAAGGATTAGAAGATTGACCTTTATTGATCTCGCACAGGAGAAGTTGTTTCTATATTTGACCCGGGGACCATCCCCATGATTTTGTTTTGTTATTTATGCTTTGGTCAGGCCCTAAACTGGAGGATTTTACCTATGGCGCATGTTTAGTCGGTATAAAGGCCCTTTAAAAGTGTTATAAAATTGCAAACTTAATAAAAGGATAAATTAGGAATTTTAACGCAGGCAGAAAAACTTTTCCATACCCACTTGTTTACCACCTTTTCAGTTTCAAAGCCGTGAATAGTGAGCTTAAAGGAAAAGTAAAGTTTTTTTTTTACAATTTGAGCCTTATTTCGGTAATAAAACAAGTTGTTTTACTCACCCATAGCACTTTGGTGTCATATGGAGCACTTCCAGAGATGTTTTAAGATTTGCGGTTAGCCTAGCGCGACTTCTAGCCATAGCTCGGGGCATATGATATATTCCCCAAGCATGTAATATGCCCCGCGCGGGCTCCAAATAACACAAACTTTAGCCCTTTTCAAATCATAGAAGCCCGATGTCTTAGTCTACGATTTTGTTTGAAGCAAAAGTGGCCTGTAATCCGAGATTTAGCCATAGATTACAGCTTTGTGTTTCATGTTTGGGTCCCGGGAGCTGAGAGCACAGTCCGCACATGCGCACTGGCCTCCTCATCTACTCGAAACTATGGCTAAATCTCGGATTACAGGCCACTTTTGACCACACGAAATCGTAGGCTAAGACATCGGGCTTCTATGATTTGAAAAGGGCTAAAGTTTGTGTTATTTGGAGACCGCAAACAAGTGCCCCGAGAACTCACATGATGGAGATCGCAAATCTAAAACATCTCCGGAAGTGCTCCATATGACACCAAATTGCTATGGGTGAGTAAAACAACTTGTTTTATTACCGAAATAAGGCTCAGATTGTAAAAAAAAGTTACTTTTCCTTTAAGCCTGCCCTTATGTCCCTGAATAGATGTACTACAGCTGCCAGTGCGGACACAGAGAGAGGTGTCACCACTTGTGCTAAACCAATGATATCCTCCTCACAAAGAGAACACCAGTCTATTACCACGCTCTGTGTTCAGTCTGCCCTTGGGATGTGCCTGCTGAGTGCTGCTGGAGTGCTCTTGAAGAAAAAGACCTGCTTAAGTCTGTGATAGTGCGAGCCTATGGAGACTCCCCATTGAAAGTCAACAGCTCTTAAATGCAGAGATATGAGCCGTCTTCACGGGAGCACCAGGCAAAGTGACTGTGTGCGATTTCAGGATGAAGGGAAGTGCTACTGTGGTTTAGGTTAAAGGGAATCATCCATCTTTGTGACAGAGAAAGTATCATTTTTAGTCAGAATGTGACGAGTGGAGCGCAGAGGGACAGTGGTTCGAGAGGAGATCACAGGAGTGGGAGAACTACTGTACAAGCACTCTTGGAATGTAAAAAAGTAAAGTAACAGTACTGTACATAAGTATTTCATTTTAGATAAGATAAGACTTTATTGATCTCACACAGGAGAAATTTACTTGCCACAGTAGCTCCAGGACATTTGGACAAGAACGAAAGTGCATGCAGGCAGGGATGGGATAAAGTAAGTAATAATAAAAAAATAGTAATAATAATAAGTCAGCCGAACCATTCGGTGCGCACCTGACGGTTCCGGGCATGCGCAATGTGTACTTGCCTCTGGCATGCCCGTGTGTAACCTCGGCTCGTGTTTCCTTTTCGCGAGAAAGATGAATGAGTGCGGTAAATAAAGTTAGATAGAAATGGCAAGTGAGAGTGGAGATAGCGGCAAGGACATAGAGGATGCACCAGTGTCATTTAAGTCCGGTGTCTGGGGAAAAGCGGAAAGTCACGGACTCCCCCCTCCCACGCCGCCGCCGAAATGCCCTCTAATCAGAGGCATTGAGGAGGGAGCTTATGCTATCAGAGAAGCTAACAGGAGGAGAGAGCGCGTGAAAAGTCGGTGAGTGAGGCACGGACAGATGTTTTATAAAGTTGATCCTGCCCTGTGATACACGTTATACGTTACACGTGCGAAAGAGCTGCGAAAGAGATGTGCGGTGTCCGCAGCTCCAGACGGAGCGCGGCCCGCACACCGGTAGAAGTTTAATACGAGACACGTACTTTTGTTTCTGTTTCCTTCAATAGTGAATAGTGAAAGGGTTTTTTCAACAGCAGGTGACATAGTTACTGCCACCAGATCGGATCCAATAATGGGCTTAAAGTCATGTCAAATTCAGATTGTGTGATTATTACATTGTATTAAGATTTTACATTAGATTATTATATAATCTTATAACCTTTTTAATGTTATATCCTGTTATTGTGGATTATTAAGATAAATGGATATAAGGTGTATTTTGAAAGAAACCAATAAGAACCGTATAGAACCGAAAACCGTGACCCTTCAACCATGATACAAACCGAACCGTGAATTTTGTGAACCATGCCACCCCTAATATTCAAACAGGTACTTTAATACTTTAGTAGATTTTTTCATGTAATACTTTTACTTGAATATTTGTTGATCCAATATCTTTACATTTACTTACTAACAAAAGTGAGTACTCCACCACTGAAGAGTGAAGTGAGAAAGTATGATTACGTATAAATTGTCCTTGTGTTTTGGAAGGACCAGATGTTTAATGACATAGGTAGTGGTACGCAGTTTCAGAATTCACTACTTCTTCCTCAAATTTTGTACTTTTCTTCTTAATTTTCCACAAACTACCACCTGTCACATGCACTTTAAATTTGATGAGTCCACTACAGAAAAGCAGTGGTCAGACAGGAGGACGCAGAAGTTGGCTGTAGCTACAAATGAGACATATACCTTATAAAGCTGCTCTAGGTATAATCTGTGACACTGTGGATCATTACGTTATATTATGGACATTTTAAATCACAATATTTAGTTAGAATGACTTAATAAAAGAAACTGATTTCTGGGTTGGTTGCTTTCAAGGGCACTGGGCGTGTATTGGACCAGTAAAAATGCGTTGTTTAGATAATGGAGCCTTGAATGTAGAACAAAGATTACTCAAACACACATGAATCACTCTAAATACAACTTTGAGTGGGTAAATAAGAAGGGGAAACTATTACAACACGGTTAAAAGCTCTTGAAAGTCCATGTTGCATAATGCTGCCCTTTTAATGAAGCGCTCCTCTCCACAGAAATCAGCTGGAGATTTATAATGACCTCACTCTCTCCCCTTTGTGACAGAAGAAACAGGATCCCAGCACAGATCGGATATCTGCGAGCACTTCAGAGGGCCATTACCAGCTGTCAGACTCAATAAGGACCAGACAGTGATTCAGCTGTATTTACCTCAAGAAGTACACCTTTGGCCCTTTGGTAGAGTACAGATGATACCTGTAATTGTGTCCATTTATCTGATCTCTGCACGGTTACAAATGGTTTACATTACACTGCAATCTGGACTGTTTAAAAGTGTGTGATTTTGTGATGTTTGAGTCAGAGCCAAAAGGAGAAGTGGCTCTACGTTGGGCTGTTTCCAGATGGTCGAACACCCACTGCTGTAGAGAAAGCTCAGATACAGACTGGTGAGAATAGTGCCACCGTACCCTTCAGACTAACAGCAAAAGAAAGTTAAAAAAAACAAAAAAAAAACACTTTGTAAATGCCTGATCTGGTCGGATCTCTAATGCTAAGCAGGGTTGGGCCTGGTAAATACTTGGATTGAAGGCCACAGATACAGTGGTCCCTCGTTTATCGCGGGGGTTAGGTTCCAGAAATAACCCGTAATGAGTGAAATCCACGAAGTAGGAAAACTTTATATTTTACAATAATTATACATGTTTTAAAGCTGTAAACACCTTAAAACACTGGAATTAACGTTTTCTCACATTTCTCTCTCGTTTAAACACTCAAACTTTCGTAGATTTTCAACAAGATGTATTAATAGTGAAGCGTGGGAGCCCCGCCGGACGCGCGAGGGGAGCGGAGACATGAGCCACTGGATCCGGACGCGACGCGCACCAACCCCTTGGAGAAGTGCGCGTAGTCAAATCCGTGAGAGAACAGCAAGACCGGTGCAAGGCCGGGGCTGCGAGCACGAGATCGAACCGCTGCGCCCGGACCACGTCCTCGCAGCCCGAGCCACAAACCGAACACGCACAAACGAACGCAAGAGCCGCACGAAACCAGCAAAGAGCCACACGGGGTGATTTAATCCTGGTTTAGTCCTGGTTTAGTCCAGGACCAGTCCAGGTTTAGACCTGGTTTAGACTTGGTTTAGACCTGGTTTAGACCTGGTCTAGACCTGGTTTAGTCCACGTTTAGTCCTGGTCTAGTCCCGGTCCCCCCCGCGTCCCCCATCTACAGTCTCTTAGCCAATCAGGACGCAGAACACAATGTTACACTATAAAAAAAAAGTTACACTATATTAAAAAAAAAAAATCCGCGAAACAGCGAGGCCGCGAACAGTGAACGGCGATAGAGCGAGGGACCACTGTAATACCAGGTGCCACAGTGGGACAGCAGTGGCTCTAATGCATCTAGTTGTTGTGTTCTTAGGTTAAACATTTCACCGTGTATTTATGGATGTGGTACATGAGTGATCGGTGGTGGTCAGAGAGGCTGACAGAACACTGACAGCCTTGTGACAGCTGCATGGCTCTTTATTGTAAGGACATATGCTCCAATTGGGCAGCACAGTTTTCTAACGCAGAAGTCAGCAGACATGGTTCTTTTATTAAACTGTTTATAATGAAGATTGCAATTTAAAATGTGGAAATTACAGCATAATGATCCACAGATTATTACTAGAATGCTCAAGCAAAATAAGTTTTCTTTAAAGTCAACTGGACAACAAAAGCATTATACAGACATCTTTCTGAAAAGGTAAGACTGACATTACATACTGTACATTAAATATAAAAGTGCAAAATACAGCGATAAAAGTAAGTATTAGTTTCATTTGATCCAACATTATTTTCTGTGTCTGGAAACACTAAATGCCTTGTGTAGGCGTGTAAAAGGGCATCATTAGTTTAACATTTGTCAGCACATAAGCTCCCCCACTTAACACTACAATGCTACAGAATCTTCTTTTGTTGTTAAATCTGTGCTCTGTCCCTGCAGGCAGCGCTGTGATGACATCATTATCCTGTGACAGCCACACACTGCAATTTCAGCTTTAAACGCTCCTCAGAGAAGCTCCATAGAAACACATTATGTCCTCTGTGCCTCTGCATGGGGAGAAGTGCATTATGGGAGACACTTGCCTTAGGGCTGGACTATCTTGATGTATATTTAATATATATTATTTTTGCAATCCATCAGAAATGGGCTAAAACACAAAGCAAAATATGTCATAAGAAGGTTGGTGGTTCAAATCCCGCTCTTAACATTATTGGTGTAGCGGTCAGACCCACTGGCCCACAGTGTGAATGTGTGTGAATGTGTGTGTGAGTGTGAGTGTGAATGTGTGTGTGAATGTGTGTGTGAATGTGTGTGTGAATGTGTGTGTGTGTGTGTGAATGCGTGAGTGGCTCCTTGATGCTTTGAGGACCTTGAAGGTTTTGGAAAAACACTATAGAAATGTGACCTTTAATAATTTATTTATACAATGGAATTATTACATTCCACTATTATATTTTCTGTCTGTGTTTTATCTTATCTTTCTTTGGACAATTTTCTTATTATTGATACTTTGCAGTGACATAGCGCTGTGGGGTATTCTACAAGTATCTCTACAGAGGAATGTTCGGCAGTTACCATGGAGACACAAAGCACACATGAAGCACAGTGGAAAAACTCAAGAAAAAATACAAAATTGATGTAAACAACACATTTTCTGGAGCCTGTGATCAATGCGTTCATGGTCCTGTTTAGGAGTTTGATTTTCAACAAAAAGTGACTAACTAAAAAACTGTTGGCTAATGCTAACTAGCGTGTGACTGTAATGTTATTTGAGAGCAGGCCTGGACTGGTAATCAGGCATACCGGGCATTTTCCCGGTGGGCCAACAGTCCTAGGGCTCGATGCTGCTGTTTACTTAGAGACTGGCCCACAATTTAGAGGAGGCAGCCAATTGGTCCATCTTCAATATAGATAGTGGACTAAACCAATCAGGATATAGAAGCTTACGAGGCGATCCCCGCCAGGTTCAGTGTTGAGCGTGGAAACATGGAGAAATGGCAGAAAGGGGGTGCAGAGAAGTTGAAAGTGGCTAAAAGATGAAAAAAAGTTTGCTATAGACGCTGCAAAATGTTCTAAAATAACAGACATATTCTCTGGAGGGGCTACTGGAGCCTCCACATCCTCTGCAGCCCAGGTTGAAGGTGGACAGGGAGAGGAGCAGCCAGAGACTGTGGACAGGGAACCCGAGGGAACCTGAGGGACCCCGAGGGACCATGAAATGTTGCACAGGCACAGCAGGTAAGCTGGTAGTAATGTTAGGATAATACTGGGACTTTTAGGTGATGGAGAGAAATGAAAATTGCTCACCTTTCAGCGCAATTCGCCTTTTTGAAGCCAAAACAAGTGACCTATGTGAATTGTGTAGATTCGATGAGATATTTTTTTTTGAATGTGTAGTGCGAGTGCGAGTTTGCTGGTGATTTTTGGGAGCTGGAATTTTTCCTTTAAATGTTGTGCCCTAGTTTCCCCTAGGCCAAGACGTAACAATAGTAAAATATACTCAATATAGACGCAACACTTTTGTTTTTGCTCCCATTTTTCCTGAGATGGACCTAAAGATCCAAAATTCACTCCAGATACACAACACTACCATTTCTCTCAAACATTGTTCACAAATCTGTCCAAATGTGTGACAGCGAGCACCTCTGCCCCACCGAGACAATCCACCCCACCTCACAGGTGCGCCAAATCAAGATGCCGATCCGACATCATGACCAGTGCACAGGTGCGCCCCAGACTGCCCACAATAAAAGGCCACCCCGAAATGTGCTTTTTTTTTTTGCTTTATTGGGGGTCTGGGGACTCAGAACCAGTCAGTATCTGGTGTGACCACCATTTGCCTCATGCAGTGCAACACATCTTCTTCACATAGAGTTTATCAGATTGTCAATTGTGGCCTGTGGAATGTTGGTCCACTCCTCTTCAATGGCTGTGCGAAGTTGCTGGATATTAGTGGGAGCTGGTACACGCTGTCGTATACACCGGTCAAGCATATCCCAAACATGCTCAATGGGTGACATGTCCGGTGAGTATGCTGGCCATGCAAGAACTGGGACATTTTCAGCTTCCAAGAATTGTGTACAGATCCTTGCAACATGGCGCCGTGCATTATCTTGCTGAAACATGAGGTGATGTTCATGGATGTATGGCACAACAATGGGCCTCAGGATCTCATCACGGTATCTCTGTGCATTCAAAATGCCATCAATAAAATGCACCTGTGTTCTTCGTCCATAACAGCCTCTGAAGAGGAGTGGACCAACATTCCACAGGCCACAATTGACAATCTGATAAACTCTATGTGAAGAAGATGTGTTGCACTGCATGAGGCAAATGGTGGTCACACCAGATACTGACTGGTTCTGAGTCCCCAGACCCCCAATAAAGCAAAAAAAATGCACATTTCGGGGTGGCCTTTTATTGTGGGCAGTCTGGGGCGCACCTGTGCACTGGTCATGATGTCGGATCGGCATCTTGATGTGGCGCACCTGTGAGGTGGGGTGGATTGTCTCGGCGGGGCAGAGGTGCTCGCTGTCACACATTTGGACAGATTTGTGAACAATGTTTGAGAGAAATTGTAATGTTGTGTATCTGGAGTGAATTTTGGATCTTTGGGTCCATCTCAGGAAAAATGGGAGCAAAAACAAAAGTGTTGCGTTTATATTTTTGTTGAGTGTACTTTGCTTCAGGGAACACAAACATAAAGGTCTAAGCCAAAAATGTCAGGGTTTTTTGTCCCAGTCCAGCCCTGTTTGAGGGGGACTTGTTTAACAATACAAATCATCTCACCTGTTGTAATTCCAACTAAATCAGCTCTTTTTGCTCAGATAGTGTTAAAGCAAAGCTCAGATTAAAGCTTCACATTATCATCACATCCCAGAAAACATTGATATCAGCTGCAAAGTATCAACTGATGATATAATGTAATTTTCAACTGTAAAAATAATAATTCCAATGTGATCTTTTTTTGTACTTTCCATGCCAACGAAATGCTGCAATATTTTCATCAACATTTTAACTCTGTGTAATAGTTACTTTTTAATTGCGTGTGTGGTAATTGCATAATACTGGGTTGAACAAACATTGCATCGAGAGTGTGTATTGAGTTTGAGCACAGTGCATGTTGTGTGGGAGTAATGGAAACACTGTTGTTCCTTGAGAAATAAACAGACCTGAGTTTAACTGTGGAACACTCTGTAGGCAGACTGCATTATGCATTCAACAGAAATAATACAAGTTGGTGAGGACATAAAGTCACTAATACACCCACGCCCTCTACCTGACAGTCACAGCTCCAGCTCTGCCATCATTAATCAAATCAAATACTGTGAAAAGTTAGGTCCTTGCAATGAATTTTTTGGAGTTTTTTGGCTTATTAAAGGGTCCATATTATGCTATTTTCTGATGTATGTTATAATCTTGTTTCCTCATCAAAAATATACCCGGAGTTGTGTTTTGTTTAATTCACATATTTAAAGGAAAATTAACGTTTTTTTTTACAATCTGAGCCTTCTTTCGGCAATAAAACAAGTAGTTTTACTGACCCATAGCAGTTTGGTGTCAATTGGAGCAGTATCGCAGAACTTATGTTGAGCCGTTCTGTTCTACCAATGATCCCGTATCCATTAGCGTGAGTGCGGTGTCCAAATAACACAAACTTTAGCACTTTTCAAATCACAGAAGATCGCTGTGTCAGCGTAGACTTTTAGTGGATTCCAAAACGGCCTGAAACCCGATATCCAGCTATAGTTTCATTTGATGACGTCATCAGAGAGGACAGTGCGCATGCGTGAACTCAGCTGTTTTGTAAACACCGCTAGTCCGAAAGAAGCTAACACCGCTCTGAACTTTACTTTTCTGTTGCGATATCGGGTTTCAGGCCATTTTGGAATCTACTAAAAGTCTACCCTGACACAGCGATCTTCTGTGATTTGAAAAGTGCTAAAGTTTGTGTTATTTGGACACCGCAAATCAGTGCCCCGAGCACTCACGCTAACGGATACGGGATCATTAGTAGAACAGAACGGCTACAACATAAGTTCTGCGATACTGCTCCAATTGACACCAAACTGCTATGGGTGAGTAAAACTACTTGTTTTATTGCCGAAAGAAGGCTCAGATTGTAAAAAAAAAACGTTAATTTTCCTTTAACAAACTAAATTGGGTATATTGGGTTCTTCTGTCAAACTAAAACACATGTTCCACCTTGTGATGTCATGCGGTAATACAGGAAGTGCTCCACTGTGTTTTCAAACTGCATACACCTGTGCTAGTATAATTTGGATTCAGCCCTGGAATTGCCAGTCTCTCCTGAGCAAGAAGGAAAAGGCAATTTGAAAGCTACTGTTTCCTGACCTTTGGAGATGTGGACACAGACTAACAACAACCATGAGATGTGTGAATGAAAGAAAACACAAGTCCAGGTAAGTTCTGATAAGGTAACAGCGTTATAACGTGGCTTAAAACTCACAAGAGTCAATTCTGTGTAATATAGCCTATGTATATGATATATGAAATAATGATTTTGTATTGGTGGTTAATAGCAACACTTATAATTACGTATATGTGTTAGTATTTTGATTTAAAGGCCCTGTACCCATTTTGTTCATGTATCTGACTGAAATCTGTATTACCCCAGCACAGATAGAATGTAAAAGCAACTCTTGAGGTCAAAACAAGTCTGGTGTGTACTGTCTGCACCTATATAATTAGAAAACACTTCAACATCTGATGATCAACAAGTGCACATTGTTAGCATTACAGTGATAGCAAACTCCACCCTGGTCTCCGAAAGTTGTGAAAAGTGCTTATATATGAATTAGGGTGTTTGGAATACAAAAGGTTAAGTGAGGAATAAGTTTGGACCCCTGCAAACTGTTTGAAATGAACTAGCACTGTCATTCACTTTCAGTTTAGTTCAGCACCTTTAATTATCTACTTATATCTACGATGATAAAATATTGACTCTTTAGTTCCCCAAATGCTGTATGCATTACCTTTTATGTTTAGACAGAAAAAATCTCACAGACTGCTTCATTTTATGCGTATGATATTGGGGTTTCTTGCATTTTGGAATAAAATAAACAGTATTGTATATAGGGGGGGATAATTTGGGAAAAACATAAGTGTTGTGAATATTGCAAATGTGAATAGATATTTAAATAAATTCAGTGCATGCATTTCAAAAGAAAAGGTTTGCAGAGGCCCAGACCAGAGTATACAAGGTTTAAACATATATATATATAAAAAAAAAAAAAAAAAAAAAACAGACCCCATGGACACTAAATATTTTGTTAGATTGTAACCTATAGTTTGAGAATTAGTGGTTTTCGCATTCTAGAATGTGATCTGTCATACCTTCAGAGGGGGAATACTGCACTTTCTACTTACTGCTAACTACTACTGAAAAGTAAAAGTATTTTTTTGAGACCTGCTGAAAAGCCTGAAGGCTTTATTTTTAACATGTTTGTAATTTGAGCAAACAGAATATGTAAATAAAACAGTTAGAAAACAGACCTATTCATTTAAGTGTTTATGTTGAACAAAATTCTGCCTAAATCTGTAGAAAAATCACTCATTTGAAGCTTTATTAGATCTGAAAATCTGCACGCAATACTTTTACTTTTTACTCTTTAAGTAAGTTTTTCATGTAATACTTTTACTTGAGTATTGTTGTACCCCTGTATCCAGGGATGAAAGAGTTCTGTCTTTTAGCAGATCTCCGCTTTATTTTCAGCCGTGGGGTCATTTTTATTTATTTTTTTATATCTGTGCAAATTCGTTGAGAAAGATTTTGGGTGTATATATATGTATAGTTGTGTTTAGGGTCGCCAACTGTCCCTTGAAAAACAGAATTGTCCCGTATTCAGAACAAAAGTCTCGTATTAAACTTCGTATTAAACTGCGGGCCCGCGCAAGCCCGTGTCTGGAGCCGCGGAGCGAGCGAGCGAGCAAGCGCAGCTCTTTCGCAACAGCGTGTACCATTGCGTACCAACGTGTATCACAGAGCAGGTTAAACTTTATAAAACATCCTATACCTCATCCTACCTGCCCGTGCCTCACTTAACGCGTCGCTCCTCGCTTTTTCACCTGCGCCTTTTAGCGCGCATAAGCTCCTCCTCAATGCGCTCTGATTAGATGAAGTACAAAGCAAAAACAAATCCAATATATACTACTAGTACCTGTTAATAAAATGTGGGGTTTTTGTACTTTTATGTACAGTTTTACTTTATTGCTAACATATAGCATCTAGAAATCCAAATTTCAGAAATTTAAAATTTTGGCCGTGACTTTCCGCTTTTTTCATGATTGGCCACTTTCATCCCTGTGTATCTGTACTTTTACTTTAATAACAAAACTGAGTACTTCTTCCACCACTGACTAAATGCAAGAACTCACTGTGTTACAAGAAAAATCTGCACTTGAAATAATATTTTTAGCTGCCCCCATCTGTATTAAATATTATTGACTGTTGTGATGTCATCTGAAACACAGCAAGGTTTCCACGTTCCAAATAGGAAGTGACTACGGGCACGATTCCGGCTCCATCGACTATGGCTCCAATTCACTTTGTATTGAAAAAACGTCACTTCTCTCTGTAACTGCCGACTAACTACTGTCAGGCTTATCATCTTGGTCTTAAAATGTTTGTATTAATCCGCTCTACATGATTTTACGTTGCTATTTTGTCCGTAAATCAATTCCTATTTCGAATACTTGTCTCCAAATTCACACCTATAACTGCTAGCATCATGATTCAAACACATTGTGATAATCTTGCAGCCTTATCACAAATCTATGGGACTTTTTTCAACAATTACACTTTTAGTCTGATATTTCCTTGCGTGGTTTGTTTTGGCTTCCCCGCAGAGTTCCCACAGAGCGCAGGATCAGCCGGCAGGAGCAGACTTGTTGCAGTAGTTGGGAGTGTGATGATTGTCAGAGGTAATGAGACACAGTGAATATCTGCAGGCTAAAGCAGGGCTGTGTGTGATCTGAACATGTGAGCCCTGTGCTGAAGGAGCCGGGGCTGTTTTTATGCACAGACGTGTCATGGCGCTGGCTTTGTTCTCATTGTTCTAAAGGAAAAGTGTGAGAGATTTCCCCTGAATGAGGTTGGTTTCGTGCCTGCTCTTTGCCTGGTGTGAACATGAGATCAGGCAGAGAAATCACAGGTTGGACCATTGTTAGTGGAAGGTTTAGTTGTTTTTTTGTAAAAGAAGTAAAAAAAAAAAAAAAAGGGGCGATTGATTTGTGATTTCGTTTTTAACATTTTGACTCTGTAATTTGCCATGCGTGTTTTTCCACATCAAACTTAAGACTAAACTTCCATGATACCAGGACTAAAGCAGGACTAAACCAGGACTAGGCAAGGACTAAACCAGGACTAGGCAAGGACTAAACCAGGACTAGACCAGGACTAGGCAAAGACTAAACCAGGACTAGACCAGGACTAAACCAGGACTAGGCAAGGACTAAACCAGGACTAGACCAGGACTAAACCAAGACTAAACAAGGACTAGACCAGGACTAAACCAGGACTAGGCAAGGACTAAACCAAGACTAAACCAGGACTAAACAAGGACTAGACCAGGACTAAACCAGGACTAGGCAAGGACTAAACCAGGACTAGACCAGGACTAAACCCAGACTAAACCAGGAATAAATCAGGACTAGACCAGGTCTAAACCAGGACTAAACCAGGACTAAATCAGGACTAGACCAGGACTAAACCAGGACTAGACCAGGACTATACCAAGACTAAACCAGGACTAAATCAGGACTTGACCAGGACTAAACCAGGACTAGACCAGGACTAAACCAAGACTAAACCAGGACTAAATCAGGACTAGACCAGGTCTAAACCAGGACTAGACCAGGACTAAACCAAGACTAAACCAGGACTAAACAAGGACTAGACCAGGATCAGACCAGGACTTGACCAGGACTAGACCAGGACTAAACCAAGACTAAACCAGGACTAAATCAGGAATAGACCAGGTCTAAACCAAGACTAAACCAGGACTAAATCAGGACTAGACCAGGACTAAACCAGGACTAAACCAAGACTAAACCAGGACTAAATCAGGACTTGACCAGGACTAAACCAGGACTAGACCAGGGCTAAACCAATACTAAACCAGGACTAAATCAGGACTAGACCAGGACTAGACCAGGACTAAACCCAGAATAAACCAGGAATAAATCAGGACTAGACCAGGACTAAACCAGGACTAGACCAGGACTAAACCAAGACTAAACCAGGACTAAATCAGGACTAGACCAGGACTAGACCAGGACTAAACCAGGACTAAACCAAGACTAAACCAGGACTAAATCAGGACTTGACCAGGACTAAACCAGGACTAGACTAGGACTAAACCCAGAATAAACCAGGAATAAATCAGGACTAGACCAGGACTAAACTAGGACTAGACCAGGACTAAACCAGGACTAGACCAGGACTAAACCAAGACTAAACCAGGACTAAATCAGGACTAGACCAGGACTAAACCAGGACTAGACCAGGACTAAACCAGGACTAAATCAGGACTTGACCAGGACTAAACCAGGACTAAACCAGGACTAGACCAGGACTAAACCAAGACTAAACAAGGACTAGACCAGGAGCAGACCAGGACTAAACCAGGACCAAACAAGCAGTAAACCAGGACTAGACCAAGACTAAACCAGGACTAAACAAGCACTAAACCAGGACTAGACCAAGACTAAACTGGGACTAGAACAGACTCCACAAAAGATAATGATGCCGAGTTAAGATTCAAACTTTAACCGAAGTCTGTACTGGAAAGAGAGAGCTACATGCCCTGGGGCAGAAGTGGGGCAGCCATGCCAAGTGGATGACAGTGCGTCTCCAGGACAAATTATAATTCAGTTCTGTGGAGAGGTGAGCCAGCTCAGAGGAACAATGTTTTTCCAAGACTTTTGTCAGCGCTTACACCCACATGTCAATTTAAATGTACAAATTAGTCATGTCAGGATACAAATTAGGCCTAGTTTATTCTGGCTTGTGCAGTAAAATAACCTCTCCACAGATCTGACTTGGCCTGGTTGTCTCCATGTATTTAGAGCTATACATGGAGATATTCCAGACAAAGTTATAACATCCACCAGAAAAATTACACAATGTACCTTAGGGCCCATATCATGCTGTTTTCTGATATACAGCTCTGGAAAAAATAAGAGACCACTGCATTTTCTTCTGAAATCAGCATCTCTACATGTATTACAGCCATTCCATTCACACAAACACAAAGCTGAGCTACTTCAGTTCTTGCACCAGGAGTGGAATAAAGTCACCCAAGAACAATGTGAAAGACTGGTGGAGAGCATGCCAAGACGCATGAAAGTTGTGATTAAAAATAAGGGTTATTGCAGGGTTAGGGTTAACTCTTCTTAAGTGTAAACATTAGTTTTATGGGTGTCAAACTTATTTTGGTCCGGGGGCCGTATCAAACCTACTTTGATCCCAAAGGGGCCGGATCAGAAAACTCATACCATATACCCCCAAAAATAGCAATAAGTCCAAATATTTGTGCAGAGAAAAATAAATCTATTACAGAAGTCTTTTTTATTTGATGAACTCTTTCTTTTACAAAATATTATAATATTATGAACCTGAAACTTTAAGAAAAATGCAATTTCAACACAAGCATACAGATGTCCCATTCACTTCCGTGAACAAATAGGAATTAGTCAATTTTTCTTAGAAAATCCTGCACCCAGCGTCCACTTTTCTCATTTTTGACATTTTGCTGATGAGGGTGGCCACACACAGAGGCGCTGGAGATGCTGCGATGCTAAGCTGCACAGAAAAGAGGTGCAGAAAATTACTTTTAATAGAAAATAGAAATATAATTAAAATATTTTAATAGAAAATCATCTGAGGGCCAGATTAAAGGTCTTGGAGGGCCAGATCTGACACCCCTGCTCTAAATGATAATATTTTTGGGGGAATTTGGGGGAAATGGACCGGCTGGTTAGCTCAACTGCTAAGTCACTGACTTTCCCCAGGGGGATGTGGGTTCAAATTCCCCCCCTGGCAATGAGCAAACCAGTGTGGGTCCTTGGGCAAGACCCTTCACGGTACTGCCCCCCGGGTGCCAAAAGATGGCTGCTCACTGCTCCTGAAAAGGATGGGTCAAATGCAGAAGACAAATTTCTCCCATGTGTCACTGTGTGTCATTGTGTGTGAGACCAAATAAAGACTTAATCTAATCTAATCTAAATGTTGTCAATAGTTTATAGACTCACAAAAATTTTCCTTTTGCCCAAACACATAGCTATAAGTAGAAAAAACAGAAAAACTTATCTTTCTCTCTTTTTTATTTTATTTTCCAGAGCTGTATGTTATAATGGTTTATAACAAACCTGGCGTTATGTTTCACTTCAACACCACCCCTGCATATTTTGGCTGAGTTCTTTCAACACTCCACTGTTCCAACTTGTGATGTCATGTGGTAATACAGGAAGCTCTCTAAATGGTCACATTTTTATACAGCGCTTTTCCACCTTCAACGCACTCAAAGCGCTTTTACAATAAGGAACCACTCACACATTCACACACCAGTGTACGCAGACACTTGGCGAGGTGGGTTAAGTGTCTTGCTCAAGGACACAACAGCAGCATTCATCTATGGGAGCTGGAATCGCACCGCTAACCTGTGGGTCAGTGGATAAACGCTCTACCAACTGAGCTACTGCTGCCCGCCTACTGTGTTTTTAAACTCCATACACCTTCACTAGAATCATCTGGAGGATTTCAGCTGCGGAATTGCCCATCTCTAGAACTAAAGGTAAACAATAGCTGTTAACTTTGTGACATCACAAGGTGGAACAAAGCATTTTGATCTTTAGAGATGTAGACAGACTAATAATAAAATGTTACTCACACGTGTGAATGGAACAAAACACAACTCTGGGTATGTTTTTGACGAAGTAACATTCTAACATGACTTAAAGATCCCATGACATGGTACTTCTTGATGCTTTTATATGGCTCCTTAATGGTTCCCTAATACTGTAAATGAATCCTTCTTCAAAATCAACACTCAGTGCATGAGAAACAGAGATAAGATGAGAAAGAGTATTTTTTCTCTCTCTTAACACTCTATAATGGGCGTTGTTGCTTGAATGCAAATGAGGAGAAAAGAGCTGGCCTATAGTAGAGGGTGGGGGCCTGGCCAAACTCTCCGCTCTCGCTCTGTGCGCTCTCTGATCCATTTCCGTGTTTTTGCACGGGGGGAGAGATTTGAAGCGTTCCATTGAAAAATAAACACATTTCCACAGAAAATCAAATTAAACCACTGCTGTTCAAAGGTCCAGAGGCTCAGATAAAGGACTTCCGAGCCTAGAAACACTCGGACGTGCCTCCAGGCAAATAAAAAAACGCATTTCGCATTGCCTAGCGCATTCGCAGTCCAAACTCTCTGGGCGTGATTTACAGAAACGCTGAGTACAGACAGACGGGGGTGGAACTGCATTTGCATTTCTTTTTTCGATCTGACGTCAATAAGGTGCCTTGTTCAAAATCGCCCGTTTGAGCTCCGGTTTTTTGTAACGCAGAAAAGGATCGCAAATGCTCAGTTTAGACATTTCGCAACTTTTAACCATGGGGGGGGCCTAAACAGGGTAGGGGAGCTCACATTAACGTTCAAAAACCTCAGAAAGTGAAAATTTCATGCCATGGGACCTTTAAATCTCACAAGAGTAAATTTTGTATAATATCCTCCTGGGACCCGAAGAAAAAAAGTGTATCTAAATTATTATTATTATTATTATTATTATTATTATTATTATTATTATTATTATTTTAATTTTCTATTTGGAGGTAAATGAACACCTTAGCATTTACATTTTGTTCATTTTATTTTTATTCATATTTTTGTAACATGTGTGTTAAATCCATGTCAAGTTAACCTAACCTAAACCTAAGAAACATTTTTTCGGTCGTTTTTACAGTCGCCTCAAAAAGTTTTTAGACTCCTTTTAAATGTATTATTTATTTATTTGTTTATTTATTTATGTATTTTTATTTATTATTTTTAATATTTTATTTTAATATTTTATATAATATTTATTTATTTACTTATCCATGTATTTTATTTATATATTTTTGATTTTATTATTATTATTATTATTTTATTATTATTATTATTATTATTATTATTATTATTATTATTATTAATGTATTTATTTATTTTTATTATTTATTTATTTTTATCATAGTGCAGCCACAAACTATCTCAAAACTTAAAGGGACAGTGTGTAAGATTTTTACCCATTAATTACTGAAATTGAAGATACCCATTCAAAAATACATTGTTTTCCAAGCCTTTTCACTTCCATCATGAAATCAAAGTATTCTTTTGGACTTAGATATAGTCACATAAAAGGGGGATCTTCCCCATGCAGAGGCAGCCATTTTGAATACGAGAGCCGCAGAAGGACATTTGGGCTCCGCCTTCGCCTTCGGCAAGGCTCGTGGTTTTGGGTAAACAACACAAGCATGCTGCCGGATCAGACGTCGTAATGGATCTAACACGTGTTTTGGACTAAATTGTTTTACTGGATTTTATTCGCTGGATCCTTATGGACAAATTGAGAGCAAGTTTATGGTGAAATACAGAGTTTGACCTGTGCAAAGCCTTCTAAGGTAAGCTAACCTCGTTTTGTGCTTTTCCGTATAAAAGCCCCATGTGCTCGGGGAGTGATTGTTTTGCAGGGAAATGAATTGCACAGTCAAAAAGAGGAGACTGTAAGGTTTTATTTGATGTGTAGAGTGTCATGGTACATGATCGGGAATGTGTGTTGCCGTCTGCCGTAGCTAAAACAGAAAGTGCAATAGCGACTATCCACCTATGCGCCACGAATCCTACACACTGGGGCTTTAAAAGATGTCCACTATAAAGGACACAAGTGAATGGGCGGGTCTCAGGAGGATATAGGCCCTTTAATACTATGTGTCTATGTCCAAAACTATACAATACTCTCTGAAAGCCCCCCTCACTACTGCCTGCTCCTGCATTCAGCACCTGTCTGTGCCCTGTCAGCTCCCCGGCTCTAAACTTGTATTTACCAGCTGGAGGTAGAATACAGGAGGAATGTGAGGCTTCCCATAGGCGTTATACCTGGCAACCCCCCTCCTCTCTCTCTCTCTCTCTCTCTCTCTCTCCACCCTCAATCCCCTATCACCACCACTACTACCCCGCTCCGACAGTGCCCTTGAGCTTGCATGTAAACGCATATAATGCCAGTATCAGGTGTTTGTGTCCCAGTGGAGGTGCAGGGGGCATTTTTGGAAGTCAATGAATATTAATGATCACATGTTCTGGTGAGTGCGTGAAGATGCGCAAACACTACAGGGAATCTACTATCTCTTCTTCATTAGCCTTGATATAAGCTATAGCCAGGAGTAACATGGCCATCGCATGTGTGTTCCGATTACACGCACATTTACACAGCAGAGGGCAGCGGGGGGGCGTTGCGAGGGGGGAAGTACTTTACATAGATTTCGTATGTCTCTAGAGATGGCCCATGGCAATGAAACAGTTTAGGTCAACAGACATGTGGAGAGCCAAGGGAGGTTAATGTGCATGAAATAGCAGGAGTGGCCATAGAAAGATGCTTTATACTGTACAAGGGGGTACAGGGCGATTCAGGAAACAGCACGGATACAACTGATGCTTATGTTGGTACGCCACATAAAGGAGACTGAAAAAGGTCAGTGGTCTGTTCCAGATTTTAAAGAAGAGCCAATCTATGGTTTACTGTAATGTTTTAAGTACATTTAAAGGTTCTACATGAACAAAAATGAATTCTTGTGAGCTTTTTAAAGATCCCATGACATGGTACTTCTTGATGCTTTTATATGGCTCCTTAATGGTTCCCTAATACTGTAAATGAATCCTTCTTCAAAATCAAGACTCAGTGCATGAGAAACAGAGATAAGATGAGAAAGAGTAATTTTTCTCTCTCTGAACAGGCCATTATGGGAGTTTTTGCTTGAATGCAAATGAGGAGAAAAGAGATGGCCTATAGTAGAGGGTGGGGGCGTGGCCAAACTCTCCACTTTCAGCTCTCAGGTGTTCGCGCTGATCCATTTCCGCGTTTTTGCGCGGAGAAGAGATGAGAAGCGTTCCATTGAAAAATAAACACATTTCCACAGAAAATAAAATTAAACCACTGCTGTTCAAAGGTCCAGAGGCTCAGATAAAGGACTTCCGAGCCTAGAAACACTCAGACGTGCCTCCAGGCAAATAAAAAAACGCATTTCGCATTGCCTAGCGCATTCGCAGTCCAAACTCTCTGGGCGTGATTTACAGAGACGCTGAGTAGACACAGACGGGGGGCTGCATTTTTCGATCTGATGTCAATAAGGTGCCTTGTTGAGAATCGCCCGTTTGAGCTGTGTTTTTTTCTAACGCAGAAAAAACAGGGTAGGGGAGCTCACATTAACGTTCAAAAACCTCAGAAAGTGAAAATGTCATGCCATGGGACCTTTAAGTTGCGTTTTGCTTCCTTCACACATATCTGATTCAGGCTTTATTATTTATCTGTCTACATCCAGTATCCAAAGCTCAAAATGTTCTTTTCCACCTTGTGATGTCATGAAGCTGTAGTTTTCAAGGTAACAGCTACCTTTTATCTTTTTTAGTAGGGATTAGCAATTGCAGATGATTGGCATGTCAAGATGAAGGTGAAAACACAGTGGAGCACTTCCTGTATTCTCTTCTCTTTCCCGTTTAAGAGAAAAAAACGCCTAAATATACAGGATTTGTGTGTTAAACATGTGAGAATGAAACAAAACACAACTCCAGGTCTGTTTGTGATGAGGAAACAGAATTATAACGCAGATCAGAAAATAGCGTGATATGGGCCCTTTAGGATTTACTGCTGTCATAAGTCATTGTAATCCACTGTGCATTATTTAGTTAATTAAACTTGAACAGATTCTGACGTACATTATGAGAGAAGGAATGATAATTACATGTATAAAGTATTGTGATACTTACAGTAATCATAGGGTGATTACTCTCATAAAACATCTTCATTAACCATACATTAATTATATTGTTCCTTACAGACATCAGTCTCACAGGTGGGAGAAGCCCCATTTCTCTAAGATTTGTTAAATAAGAGTTGCTGAGAGAAAAGCACTGGGGGACCACCACTATTAGATTCAGTAATATACTTTAGATAATCATGTAGTGCATATACAAATATTGAATTGCTGTTCAAGTTGTTTTACTCACCCATAGCACTTTGGTGTCATATGGAGCACTTCCAGAGATGTTTTAGTTTAGCGATCTCCATAACGTGAGTTCTCGGGGCACATGTTTGCGGTCTCCAAATAACACAAACTTTAGCACTTTTCAAATCATAGAAGCTCGATGTCTTAGTCTACGCTTTCGTTTGAGTCAAAAGTGGCCTGTAATCCGAGATTTATCCATAGTTTCGAGTAGATGAGGAGGCCAGTGCGCATGTGCGGAGTCACAGCTTATTTCACTCTCAGCTCCCGGGACCCAAACATGAAACGCAAAGCTGTAAATTATGCTATTACGCTATTGCTCATCTAAAACATCTCTGGAAGTGCTCCATATGACACCAAAGTGCTATGGGTGAGTAAAACAACTTGTTTTATTACCGATAATTACAGATTGTAAAAAATGTTAATTCTCCTTTAATCACCGTCCCACAGTAGTGACTTTTCCATGAGAAGAAGCGCATTCATCTCAGACTGAGCACAAAGCAGCGTGGTTCATTTTAAACACGTGTCTATAGGTCTCAGAAAAGCTGTTGGGTTGAGATGGTGATTCAGGAAACAGCACGGATACAACTGTCGCTTATGTTCGTACACCGCCTAAAGGAGACTGCAAATGGTCAGTGGTCTGTTCTAGATTTTAAAGAATTGCCTATTTATGGTTTAGTACATTTAAAGGTTCTATTAACAAAATGAATTCTTGCGAGCTTTTTGAGTTGTGTGTTGCTTCATTCACACATGTGAGTCAGCCTTTATTATTTATCTGTCTATGGTAAATGGTCACATCTTTATATAGCGCTTTTCCACCTTCAAGGCACCCAAAGCGCTTTACAACAAGGAACCAATCACCAGTTACTACTACTAGTTACTTACACAACTGAGTTACTACACTATAAAAGTAACTAGTTACCTAGGAAAGTAACTAATGCGTTCTTTTTTTTTTAGTTAAAAAATAATTTGGATTTTTTTTTGACAGTGCATTATACAGCTTTTGCTGCTTGGCTGGTGTGGCTCCGTCACCATGGCCTTCATTGTTAACGGCACCTAGCATGCGATTATCATCATGGGGCCTGCTTCTTCTGCCCCTTCTTCTCCTCCTCCTCTCCTCTTCCTCCTCCTTTCCTCTTCCTCCTCTCCTCCTACTCCTCTCTCCTTCATAGCATGCGATTATCATCATGGGGCCTGCTGGGGGCCACTAGTTTAACAGAAGCGTGCGCCGTCCAGACATGCTTGTGTCGAGTTAAATTCGAGTTGCTTAAAATTGGACGTGGACAAAGTCTTTGGTCTTTGACACAATGTGCACGTAACATGTACGTTTTTACCTTTTACCTCGACTTGGGACTCGCCATCTGACACCGGGTGTGTGGATTGTGTGTGTGCGCTACTACTGTGTGCTGGGATTGTGTGTAGACCCCGCCCACCGCCCACTGGGTGTCTCTGATTGGCTCAACATGAAATCTTACTCTGCTTTAGCCAATCATCATTACTTATCCCGCCCTTACCAAAGGGAGAAAAAAATTCCCCTGTGCCTATCAAATGCAGGGTCAAATGCAGAAGTCAAATTTCTCCCGTGTGTCATTGTGTGTGTCATTGTGTGTGTCATTGTGTGTGTCATTGTGTGTGTCATTGTGTGTGTCGTGTGTGAGACCAATAAAGGCTTAAGCCTAAGCTTAATCATTGTAATCCACTGTGCATTATTTAGTTAATTAAACTTGAACACATTCTGACGTACATTATGACAGAAGGAATGATAATTACATGTATAAAGTATTGTGATACTTACAGTAATCATAGGGTGATTACTCTCATAAAACATCTTCATTAACAATACTACTAACCACATTAACCACATTACTATTAGATTACACTTTAGATAATCATGTAGTGAAGCCAGTTTTACATGGCATATACAAATATTGAATTCATAAAAATAAAAAAATACATACAAAAAAAAATACACTGCGTAAAGGAGACTGCAAATGGTCAGTGGTCTGTTCTAGATTTTAAAGAATTGCCTATTTATGGTTTAGTACATTTAAAACTTCTATTAACAAAATGAATTCTTGCGAGCTTTTTGAGTTGTGTGTTGCTTCATTCACACATATGTGAGTCAGCCTTTATTATTTATCTGTCTACATCCAGTATCCAAAGCTCAAAATGCCTGTTTCACCTTGTGATGTCATGAAGCTGTAGTTTTCAAGTTAGCAGCTACCTTTTATCTTTTTTAGTAGAGACTGGCAATTGCAGATGATTGGCATATCCAAATAACTCTCGTGAAGGTGAATGGAGTTTAAAAAACACAGTGGAGCACTTCCTGTATTCTATTCTCTTTCCTGTTTAAGGCTACGTTTATACGGCGACGATCAAAACAGAAGACACAAAAGTGGCGCCTCGTCTTCAATTTTTTATCCGCGTTTAGACGAGCGAAATGTTTGTTCATACGAAGACGCAAAAGTGGACGCAAAAGCCAGCAAAGGGAGGCGCTGTAAATAACTGGACTGAAAAAAAAAACAAAAACAAAAAAAAAAACATCACAACAGCGTCAAGTTACATTTCTAACCACGACTGTACCGGAAAAGAGAAAGGTAAAACTTCAAAATAAAATGTTCTAGTTGCGTTTTAAATAAGTTGTTAAGTTCCGCTCCAGTGACTTGTTTTTGAATATTGTACTGAAAATAGTGACATTACAGGAGGATTACAGTGAATTAGAAAATATAAAATCACATCGGGTTTTACATTTGAAGTGCCTCATGCGGAAGTCGCTTGTCTTGGCCGTCTGTGTGGCTGTGAGAGTGTGAGAAACACTTGTATGGGAAGAAGAGAAAAGACCGTAGACGTGTGTGGGTGCGATTTATACAATTGTTGAAATGACTCTTGTATTGCCGCATCTATGTGACGTGAACGCGTACGCGACGTGAGCAGATCTGACCAGTTTTGCGTCTTGGGCAGTTTACACGGAAACACTACAGCAGAGCGTATTTAACTTTTGGACCCGCTGCACATTGCCTACAAGCCAAACGTAGGAGTAGAGGACGCCGTCATCTACTTTCTGCAGCGGGCGCTCACCCACCTTGAGACCGCCGGGAGTGCTGTGAGAGTCATGTTCTTTGACTTCTCTAGCGCCTTCAACACCATCAGGCCGGCGCTGCTGCGGGGGAAGCTGGAGGACGCGGGAGTGGATGGACATCTCGCTGCCTGGACCATCGACTACCTCACTGACCGTCCACAGTACGTGCGGCTGCGCGGCTGTGAGTCAGAGGTGGTAGTCTGCAGCACGGGGGCCCCCCAGGGTACTGTCCTCTCACCCTTCCTCTTCACCATATATACCTCGGACTTCACATACAACACGGACAGCTGCCATCTCCAGAAGTTCTCCGAAGACTCGGCCATTGTGGGCTGTGTGTCTGAGGGGAACGAGCTGGAGTACCGCTCGGTCATCAGTGACTTTGTAGACTGGTGTGGGCGCAACCACCTGTGCCTTAACACCAGTAAGACAAAGGAGCTGGTGATCGACTTCAGGAGGAGACCACTACCTCACTCACCGGTGAACATCCAGGGGCAGGACATAGAGACTGTGGACAGTTTCAAGTACCTGGGTGTTCACCTCAACAATAAACAGGACTGGTCCCACAACACCGACGCCCTGTACAAGAAGGGCCAAAGTCGCCTCCACCTCCTGAGGAGACTGAGTTCCTTTGGAGTGTGCAGGCCTCTGCTCAAGACTTTTTATGACTCTGTGGTGGCCTCTGCTCTCCTCTACGCTGTCGTCTGCTGGGCCCCGAGCAGCACAGAACGGGACAGAAAAAGACTGACTAAGCTGGTCAAGAGGGCCAGCTCTGTCCTGGGCTGTCCTCTGGACTCTGTAGAGGAGGTGGCTGAGAGGAGGGTACTGGCCAAATTCATGTCCATTAAGGACGACACCTCTCACCCTCTGCACCAGACTGTAGAGGAGCTGAGCAGCTCCTTTAGCAGCCGACTAAGACACCCCCAGTGCAAGAAGGAGGGCTACCGCAGATCCTTCATCCCCACCGCCATCAGACTGTATAATTCTAACATATAGGCCAGACGTGCAATATCCTCCTTTTTCATGTTGATGCTTGTTTTTACTATTATCATTATTACTATTTTCCATTATTATTATTATTATTATTACGTATTACTATTTGTATTATTTATTACTTACTTTATCCCCTCCCTGCCTGCATGCACTTTTTCCCTCTTGTCCAAATGTCCTGGAGCTACTGTGGCGAGTAAATTTCTCCTGTGTGAGATCAATAAAGGCTTATCTTATCTTATCTTATCTTTTCCACTCTGGAGGCTGATTTAAGATTTTTGCGTTTTTAGGCCCCAAAAACGCTATCACCGTGTAAACGAAAGGCACTTCCGTTTTTACCCGTAAGCGTTCTTGTGTAAACAGGCCCTAAGGGAAAAACCGCCTAAATATACAGGATTTGTGTGTTAAACATGTGAGAATGAAACAAAACACAACTCCAGGTCTGTTTGTGATGAGGAAACAGAATTATAATGCAGATCAGAAAATAGCGTGATATGGGCCCTTTAGGATTTACTGCTGTCATAAATCATTGTAATCCACTGTGCATTATTTAGTTAATTAAACTTGAACACATTCTGACGTACATTATGAGAGAAGGAATGATAATCACATGTATAAAGTATTGTGATACTTACAGTAATCATAGGGTGATTACTCTCATAAAACATCTTCATTAACCATACATTAATTATATTGTTCCTTACAGACATCAGTCTCACAGGTGGGAGAAGCCCCATTTCTCTAAGATTTGCTAAATAAAGGTTGCTGAGAGAAAAGCACTGGGGGACCACCACTATTAGATTCAGTAATATACTTTAGATAATCATGTAGTGCATATACAAATATTGAATTCATAAAAATAAAAACATTAATGAAAAGACAATGTCCATCAATGGGGGAAAAGTTGAAGAAAATGGCATCTGGTTTAATCCCATTGGAAACAAAACAAACTATACTGAGAAAGACAAAGGGCATGACACATTGACACAGATTTGTTTTGGTCCCATTCTAGTCCTTCTTTAGTTCTGGTCTAGTACGGATTTGTGTTAAGTCACAATTTTGAGGAGGTGATTGTGCAAGTGTGAACGCACCCTAACAGAAAAGGCCATATGAAGCTCACTTGTCATTTCCTTACACTTTAGACTGACATCTCAAACACAAACAGCCAATGTCATATTTAATCACCGTCCCACAGTAGTGACTTTTCCACGAGAAGAAGCGCATTCATCTCAGACTGAGCACAAAGCAGCGTGGTTCATTTTAAACACATGTCTTTGGAGAATAAAAGTGAAAGAACATTTGCACAAATCGTGACTAATCTCAGAGAATCAACTGCGCTTCGCTCTGCAAATAAACGTGTCACCTGCTTTCGCCGCCCACCAAACACTGAGTAACCCACAGTGAGAGACGGAGGGCCACGTGATCGGCCAACATGACCAATGCCTGCATCTGATCCAACCAACCAGAAACCAGGACACCGCCAACAAAAGGGTACATTTACATGATCAAACACAGCACATCAAAACTGACACTAAAGTAGGACTTAAAGGAGAATTAACATTTTTTTACAATCTGAGCCTTATTTCGGTAATAAAACAAATTGTTTTACTCACCCATAGCACTTTGGTGTCATATGGAGCACTTCCGGAGATGTATTAGATTAGCGATAGCCGTATTGCGAGTTCTCGGGGCATATAATATATGCCCCGAGCGGTCTCCAAATAACACAAATTTTAGCACTTTTCAAATCATAGAAGCTCAATGTCTTAGTCTACACTTTCGTATGAGTCAAAAGTGGCCTGTAAACTGTCAGTTTCATAAAATGGGTCAGAAGGAGGTCTGAAGGAAGGCATTAGTCGAAATTGAGGTTATTCAGCATTTTAATGTAAAAATAGCAGAATACAAACGAAATGGTGACATCAGACATCTCCAGCATCCATGTTGTCAGCAATAGCAGAGAGACGTCGGCCGTGAAGAGGGACGTAGTGGGGCCCTCCCCAGTGGGGTCGGATCACACACACACACACACAACACCACAAGGGTCTCTCTTTAAATACAGTACAGACTGTTGAATATTTATGACATCAGCAACAGCTAACCTATAGGAGAATAGTTTAGCTATGCAGACCATGTAGAGAACTCCCCAGCTTTAGCTAAGAAGACCAGTTTTCCCAATAGTCAGCCAAAATATTGATGGATAGGGAGCAGGTGATGTCAACACAGCCCAGGATAGTCTATGTATGTATTAAGTTACGCTTAGCTGTTCACAGGACACTGGGTTAAAACACAGAAGAACAAGTAGTATACAGAGATTACAGTTTTCATATGTAAGTACACCTGTAAATTAAATATGAGATCCCACAAAACCGAGATTTATCCATAATTTAGAGCTTTGCGTTTCATGTTTGGGTCCCAGGAGCTGAGAGTGAAATAAGATGTGACTCCGCATATGCGCCCTGGCGTCCTCATCTACTCGAAACTATGGATAAATCTCGGATTACAGGCCACTTTTGACTCAAATGAAAGCTAGGGGTGTGCAAAATAATCGTCATGACAATGCATCGCGATACTAACTTTCACAATATACTGCATCGATTCTTGATGCCAAAAATCGATTTTTATTAATTAATAATTTAATATTTAATAATTTAATATTTAATATAAATAAATACATACATTAATTATTAGTTAATTTTTTTATAAATCTGATGCACTTTTTTCTTTGTGAAAGGGTATTGTTTGTGATGATGGTAGCTACCTCCAAAATGGCAAATGTTTGAACATCATTTTTTGTTTTAGAAAAAATCCTATGCACTTTTTTTGTTATTGGTTTGGTTTATTTGTTTTTGTTATTCAATAAATTCAGTTATGAATTGAGTCACTCAGAGTTATGTATCAATTGAAGACACTACCCAGATACACAGCCACTGATATTTAAGTTATCCTCTTTTTTTGGGTACATTTTCACTGAAGTATGTTGAATATATTGCAATGCATCGCAATAATTCAAGTATCGTGATGCATCGTGATAGTATCGCATCGTGGCATATGAATCGTGATTCGAATTGAATCGTGACTTCTTTGCCAATACCCACCCCTAACGAAAGCGTAGACTAAGACATTGAGCTTCTATGATTTGAAAAGTGCTAAAGTTTGTGTTATTTGGAGACCGCAAACATTTGCCCCGAGAACTCACGTTACGGAGATCGCAAATCTAAAACATCTCTGGAAGTGCTCCATATGACACCAAAGTGCTATGGGTGAGTAAAATAACTTTAGTTTTATTACCGAAATAAGGCTCAGATTGTAAAAACGTTAATTCTCCTTTAACTTGCAACTAACCTGAACTACCCCAGAACTAAACCAAGACTAGAACAGGGCTAAACCAAGTAAAAGTGCACTGTCATTATTCTGGTAGATTGCCAACTGCTTGACTCCATGGAGATACCATTGATACTTAACAGCTGATGTCATCAACATTCCCTAAGGGGTGTGATGCTAACTGTAAGCATGCAAGCAAGTGTTTCAGGTTTGCAATTATTACAAAATTCAGCAGCACATGTCCTGATTAGGACCAGAGGGCAGGACCACATTACAAATCACTGCATTGACTCCCTGTGAGTTCCAGGATCAATTTTAAAGTTCTTTTACTAGTTTTTAAATGCCTTAATTGCCTTAAGAAGGTAAGAAGGCCTTCTTATCTTTCAAAACTGCTTTTACCCTTGCTTTTTTATTGCTACTTATTTAGAAGTTCATTATCATTTACTCTGTGTTATTGTGATATAATGTGATGTCTGAGCTACTGTGTCCAAGTAATTTCCCCTGTGGATCAATAAAGTCTAAGTCTAAGTTACCCTACAAACCCTCGCGGACCCTGCGCTCCTCCGGCGTCAGGCTCCTGGTCATTCCCAAAGTCAGAACACAGACTCACAGATCTTTCAGGACCATAGGAAACGGCAGGCTCAAGACCCACCCTTTTTTTTCAATTATACATATTTTATTATATACTCAACAAAAATATAAACGCAACACTTTTGTTTTTGCTCCCATTTTTCCTGAGATGGACTTAAAGATCTAAAATTCATTCCAGATACACAATATTACCATTTCTCTCAAACATTGTTCACAAATCTGTCCAAATGTGTGACAGCGAGCACCTCTGCCCCGCCGAGACAATTAAGATTAAGATTAAGATTAAGCCTTTATTGGTCTCACACACAATGGCACACAGTGACACACGGGAGAAATTTGAGTTCTGCATTTGACCCATCCTTTTCAGGAGCAGTGAGCAGCCATCTTTTTTGGCGCCCGGGGGGCAGTACCGTGAAGGGTCTTGCCCAAGGACCCACACTGGTTAGCTCATTGCCTGGGGGGGATTTGAACCCACAACCCCCAGGGGGAAAGTCAGTGACTTACCAGTTGAGCTAACCAGCCGGTTAGCCCACAATAAAAGGCCACCCCGAAATGTGCATTTTTTTTTTTTTTTTTTTTTGCTTTATTGGGGGTCTGGGGACTCAGAACCAGCCAGTATCTGGTGTGACCACCATTTGCCTCATGCAGTGCAACACATCTTCTTCACATAGAGTTTATCAGATTGTCAGTTGTGGCCTGTGGAATGTTGGTCCACTCCTCTTCAAAGGCTGTTATGGACGAAGAACACAGGTGCATTTTATTGATGGCATTTTGAATGCACAGAGATACCGTGATGAGATCCTGAGGCCCATTGTTGTGCCATACATCCATGAACATCACCTCATGTTTCAGCAAGATAATGCACGGCCCCATGTTGCAAGGATCTGTACACAATTCTTGGAAGCTGAAAATGTCCCAGTTCTTGCATGGCCAGCATACTCACCGGACATGCCACCCATTGAGCATGTTTGGGATGTGCTTGACCGGCGTATACGACAGCGTGTACCAGCTCCCACTAATATCCAGCAACTTCACACAGCCATTGAAGAGGAGTGGACTAACATTCCACAGGCCACAATTGACAATCTGATAAACTCTATGCGAAGAAGATGTGTTGCACTGCATGAGGCAAATGGTGGTCACACCAGATACTGACTGGTTCTGAGTCCCCAGACCCCCAATAAAGCAAAACAAATGCACATTTCGGGGTGGCCTTTTATTGTGGGCAGTCTGGGGCGCACCTGTGCACTGGTCATGATGTCGGATCGGCATCTTGATGTGGCGCACCTGTGAGGTGGGGTGGATTGTCTCGGCGGGGCAGAGGTGCTCGCTGTCACACATTTGGACAGATTTGTGAACAATGTTTGAGAGAAATGGTAGTGTTGTGTATCTGGAGTGAATTTTGTATCTTTGGGTCCATCTCAGGAAAAATGGGAGCAAAAACAATAGTGTTGCGTTTATATTTTTGTTGAGTGTATTTATTTATCTTAGGCATACTATTAGCTTCAGCTCATTAGTCCTTGAACATTTTTAGGATCTGTCCCGTGGGTTCCTGGTGCTTGGGCCTCATCTCTCCCCTGGGCCCTGTGGCGGTTCCTGGTGGCGGTGGACGGCTCTCTGCTCCTGGTGTAGACGGCTCCTCTGATGGTGCTTTCTCAACTGGTACGCCTGTGTTCAGCCTCACGTTTTACTATGTGTAGTTTTATGTACTTTAGCATGTTAGTATGTGTGTGTGTTTCTGTGTGAGTAGCAGAGTGCGTGCATGCAGGTGAGACGGTGCATGTGACCGTCTGGATTGTTTGGTTGTGTGAAGTCGGGCGGCTGTGGGGGTACGGTAGGTAGGTGGGTAGGTGGGTGGGTAGGTGGGAGGCAGGAAATGTGGGATTGTTTTTAATCACAAGTTCGATTGAGTTTGATTGATGCTCAGTCTGAGGCTTTGTTAGTCTGAGCTTTAGTTTAATGTCAGAAATAAGTAACTTAGTGAGTGAGACTTAGTGTGTTTTTAAACTCCATACACTGTGACTGGAATCTTTGGGATTATTACCTCCTTGGAATTGCCATTCTTTTCTGAACAGAAAATAGCTGTTAAGATGAAAACTACAGCTTCATGACATCACAAGGTAGAACAGAGTATTTTGAGCTTTGGAGATGTAGAGAGAATAATAATAAAAGTTCACTCAAACAAGTGTGAATGAAACAAATCACAACTCCAGGTATGTTTTTAATAAGGTAACAGCATTCTAACATGGCTTCAAGCTCACAAGAGTCAATTTTGCGTAACATAGGACCTGTAATAAATTATAGATGGATATGTTTTAATTAGGACTGTCAGTTTAAAATGTTAATTAGATTAATTAATTACGCTGCAAATTAATGCGTTATGAAAATTTCCGCAATTAATTATGAGAGACAATTCAATGTGCGCATTTTAAATTTGACCCCCTGAAGGACCTGTAGGCCAGTGTTTCCCAACCAGGGGTACAAGTACCACTAGAGGTACGCAAGCACACTGCAGGGGGTACTTGGCAGTGTCGCTGCCAGGCGCAGGGGGAGATTGTTTTGATTTTTTAAATTCTAATTTGAGTAAATTTGAGTTAAAGAAAAGAGAGATGCCTGAGAATTAAATTTTCAAATTAAGGAGATTATAAAAGGAGAAATTCAATTTGTCAACTGGACAAAGTTTGTTTGGTCGAAAACGTTTCGCCGCTCATCCGAGAGGCTTCGTCAGCTCTGGTTCTCATGCTGGTTAGACCCTGTTTATATCTAGCTGCAGGGAGGAGCTACCTACACTGAACAAAAAGCTCTGAAACTATCCCAGCTCCTCTGTCTCTTTTGTTTTACGAATTCCTCTGGCGTCTAGTATTAGCATATCTATAAGCCCTAGGAGGCGCTCACTACACTGAAATAGCTCTGAAACTATCAACGTTAAACAGAAATGGGGGAGTTAGACACAACTTGTCTCCCATCTATAATTCGATACTCAAACCAAGTCAAAAACAGACAAAGAAACATTAGGACAGACAAGCCATTGCAGAGGGGTGGAGAGGGTCGTTTGTCTTGAATAGGGAGACGAAAATGGATGCCAGAGAAATTTGAAATACAAAGAGACAGATTAGTTGATAGTTTCAGAGCTATTTCAGTGTAGTGAGCGCCTCCTAGGGCTTATAGATATGCTAATACTAGACGCCAGTGGAATTCGAAAAACAAAAGAGACAGAGTAGCTGGGATAGTTTCAGAGCTTTTTTCAGTGTAGAGAGCTCCTCCCTGCAGCTAGATATAAACAGGGTCTAACCAGCATGAGAACCAGAGCTGACGAAGCCTCTCGGATGAGCGGCGAAACGTTTTCGACCAAACAAACTTTGTCCAGTTGACAAATTGAATTTCTCCTTTTATCATGGATTCTACCTGGACGACTGAGGGACTCTTCACACAAATTAAGGAGATGAAATAAAATGATTTTCATTTAATAATCTGTTGTGTCACATTCTACTTTTGGAGAATTATCAACACGTATGAGTGAGGGGATACTCGAGGTATGACAAAAAGGCTCAGGGGGTACACAAGAGAAAAACGGTTGGCAACTTGGCAGTGGCGCGTCACTTCCACCTGCATCGCTAATCAAACAAATAAAGCCTGGAGGAAACTGACATGGACTCAACTCAAAGCGAGCAAATCGCTGCCAGGGCCTTTGAACGGCAAGTTTATTTATAACAAGAATGAAGACTAGGACTAGGACTATCGACAAGAACGCGGTGATTTGTAGCTTTTGTCAAAAATAATTTTCCGGTCACTGAAGCTGCTCCAGCCTGACGGATCATTTGAACAATAAACACGTCCGGACAAGTTTCATTGTTACCGGTGATAGAGCGAGCATGAGCGCACTTCACCAAACCACCAAACCAACAAACCACCAAACCACCAAACCAACAAACCACCAAACCATGCTTGCAGAATTTGGGTTCTCTCTCTCTCATACACAAGATTAAAATGTGATTAATTAGATTAATTAATTACAAATCCTGTATTTAATGTGATAAAATGTTTTAATCGCCTGACAGCACTAGTTTTAATGCTATACTTTGGAACGTTCCAAGCAATGCATTTATATCTCCATTGTGGAAAGGTTACATAATACACCTTTAATTCTAGTTAGAGATAAACAGCTGTAGCTTTTGAACAAACAAAGTAAATGAAAAATGAAGCCAAACTATACCATTCAAAGCCAGTACTCAATCCTTCTTCATTAATCTCATTAAAACACATGGCCCCAGATCCCTCTTCACTCCTTGGCTAGGTTATTTTCAGTAAACTGTCAAGTAAGAGCTTGGCAGGGGTACAGCACCACACCTGCTCTGGGCATGAAGAACTGAGGAAGAACAATTCAAAGTGAGAACTGAAAACTATGATATCTTTGGGAGAAAAATGATGAGCAGGAGGAGAGGAGGAAGGATGACAGGAGAAGACAAAAGGAACATAATGACATAGTCAAAGCTGTGGGGAAATTGCTATTTTGTAACCAAGAATAAAATGTGTTTCATGGGAGTTTTTTGTGTGTTAAAAGCATGGGTGTGTTAATAAAGTGTAGGGTGGGGGTGTCAAATATCTCCAGTAGTACTACCAGATACTTTTGGTTTGCATATTTTTCTGCAGTTTCAGTGTTTTTCATGTTGCAGTTGTATTCATAACTATGCAACTATGAGCTAGACAGCATTTCTGTAGTTCTTTTTTAGACCTGGTTTAGACCTGGAATAGTCTTGCTTAATGCAGGCTTATTCTGCAAAATTCAGAGAGTTATAGTTGTTTCCCCTCACCATTTACTCTCCTGAGTAGATTCCTTCAAATTTTTCAGACACTTACATTTGAAACATTTCTTTAACAATAGAGGACACAGGTCCATATGACCCATTCGGTAAATTTAAGAAAAAAATCTACTTTTATACCACCGGGGGCCCCCAACCCCACCTTAGCCACGTTCAGTAAATTGGTGGAGAAAGACATTGAAACCAAATCAATCAAAAAGAAAGGTAATACACAATAACATCACCTCTCTAGAAAGAAAGGCTTTAAATGAACTGCAGAACAATATGAACATTGTGATTAAACCAGCTGATAAAGGGGGCGCTATAGTTGTACAAAATACACAAGATTACATAACAGAGGTCCATAGACAACTCAAAGATATTTCATTGTATAAACAGTTAACACAGAACCCCTTAGAGATGTTTGTAGAAGAGAGGAATAACATCTTGAATGAAGCACTAGAAAAGCACTAGATAACAGAGACACAGTTTGAGTTTTTGAAAGTGGAATACCCAATGACTCCTGTTTTTTATTTACTTCCCAAAATACATAAACGATTAGTGAACCCACCGGGCAGACCCATCGTGGCAAGTAAAAACTCTCTGACGGAACCGTTAAGCCAATTTGTGGATGCATTTATAAAAGACACAGTGAAAACTTTACCTTCATACGTGGCTGACACACTCTTTCCTTGTGCCATTTGATGTAGAGACACTATACACCAACATCCCACATGAAGGGGGGTTGAAGGCCATGGGTTTTTATTTACAAACAAAAAAAGATGAATTGCCATTTGAATTCCTGATGACATTGACCAAGTTTATCTTAAAATTCATGTTTGATAAGAAATATTTTCTACAATGTCAAGGCACCAGCATGGGATCACCATTTGCACCTAATTATGCTAAACTATACATGGGATTGTGGGAGGAAAGATACATTTTTAACAACACCCCCTTTGCCAGTAATGTTTTGTTTTATAGGCGATTCATTGATGATATCCTAATGGGTTTTGTAGGCAATGAAAGTGAACTCACGGCTTTTAAGGACTATATTAATGACACGTACCCCAACCTACATTTTACAATGGAACACAGCCAACAGAGCATCCATTTTCTGGACCTCTTAATAACAGTAAATAGTGAGAGACAATTGGAAACCTCAATTTTTCGAAAAGAAACAGACAGAAACACAATACTACACGCCAGTAGCTTCCACCATAACCATCTTATTGACAATATTCCCTATGGACAATTCATTAGACTCAAAAGAATATGTAGTAGGGAAGAGGACTGTGTGTTAAAGGCTCAGGAAATGTCTGAACGGTTCAAACAAAGGGGGTACAGTCAGTCTTGGATTGACATAGCCATGGAGAAAGTCAACCAAAAGAAGAGAAGAGAACTTTTACATCCTCAACCTGCTCATTGTCACCTTTGTATCACAGTATTTGACGGCATCAAAACAACTTAAAAAGATCATTAATAAGCACTGGGGTATACTAGAGTGTGATCCAACATTAAATCACTTATCCTCCCACAAACCACGTTTTTGCTTCAAAAGAGGAAAAAACATTAAAGATATAGCAGTGAGCTCCATGTACCAGCAACCTACCCAACACAGTTGGCTCTCCCAACAAATCCGGGGCAATTATAGATGCAGATGTGCACATTGTGCTAACACGACAAACACGACAAACACAAAAACAACCATCCACACTCTGGAAAGACATATAATATTAAGGACTTCATCAATTGTTCTACGACCCATGTCATTTATGTGCTTATATGCCCTTGTGGCCTTATGTATGTGGGCCACACTAAACGTAATCTTAAATTAAGAATTGCTGAACACAAGGCAGCTATTAGAAACAACAATTCTGATTACACTATAGCAAGGCATTATATCGAAAGAAATCATGGTTCTGCTGCCTCCCTGAGGTTTGTTGGCATTGAAACAGTGCCACCTAATCCTAGGGGTGGTAACAGGATCAAACAACTTTTAAGGAGGGAAGCCTACTGGATTAATGAACTGTCAACTATTGAACCTGGTGGACTAAATGAAGCACAGGATTTGAGTTGCTTTTTGTAAATAATTACTTGTTAATATTGCTTGTGGGGTGTGTAAATAGTGTCTTAGTATATTTATGTTGTGGTTGTATGTTTGTTCATTCCTGCAGATTCTGCACTGTCAGCGTGGTGTAAGGTTTACTTGTGTTATTTCTCAAAAAAATAAAATAAAAATAATTCCATATATATTATGTACACTGAATATTATGTCTGTTTTCCAACTGTATATATGTAAGATATATTGCTATATTGCATTTAAAAAAATATGACTTTAAGTGAAGGAAAATGTGATCAGATGGTATTTAGTCACACCTGGCACTACTCGGGCGAACCTGATGACGCTGTGGAAGCGAAACACGTTGTTCGCTCTAAGCTCAATAAAGGAATAAGAGTAAAGTGTGCGGTAAACTTCTACTTTTCTGAAATTATTCATTGTTCCTGTTGTTACCAGCACCTGGAAGCTGTGCGTGGAGTTTTGAACTTTTTCATTTGTCATTGAAAAAGCTAGAAAAGTGGTACTTATTGTATAAAGTATAAATAACAGTAACAGAAGCAGAAGCACCCGTAGAGACAGAGGCAGCAGCGGCATGTTCCTCAGTGGTTATAAAGTGTTATCAACAGATGCGCATGCTATTGTTGTGTCCTAAGGCAAGACACTTCACCCAACCTGCATATAAATGAATGTATGATTGGCAGTGGTTGGCTCCCTTGCTTCCATTTCCTACCCCTGAGCAGCTGTGGAAACATTTTGAGAATTTTGACGGGCGTAAATTAATTATCAGTAGCTGTAAGAAATAATAACATGCTTTGATAAAAATTTGCAAAGATGAGTGAGTTAGGAGCAGTATCCTGTCTGCCCCATTTCAGAAAGTGTGACTGACAGGCAAATTAACCAATCGGACGTGTGGTCATTGCAATATAGGAGTAAAAAAGGGGGGAAAAAATAACTCTTTTTGCAAAATGTAAAGGTCCTCTATTTAGCCAGGTGATAATGTTGTCTTGTCATCAAAAAACAAATGTTTGAGTGACCTTTTATTATTATCCATCCATTTTCTTCTGCTTATCCGGGGCCGGGTTGCGGGGGCAACAGTCTAAGCAAGGACTCCCAGACTTTTTCCACCCTGGACACTTCCTCCAGCTCCTCCGGGGGGACCCCAAGGCGTTCCCAGGCCAGCAAAGAGACAAAGTCCCTCCAGCATGTCCTGGATCTTCCCCGGGGCCTCCTCCCGGTGGGACATGCCCGGAACACCTCCTGAGGGAAGCTTCCAGGAGGCATTCAGAACAGATGCCCGAGCCACCTCAGCTGGCACCTCTTTATTTTTAGTCTTTCTCAAAATGCTCTGTTCTACCTTGTGATGTCATGTAGTGATAGTTTTCAAGTTAACAGCTCCTTTTACCTTTTGTTACCACACCGTTTGCGTGTTAAACATGTGTGAACAAAACAAACCACAACTCCAGGTATGTTTGTGAAGACGGCAGAAAATAGCGTCAAATAGATTCATATCATCAAAGCAACAATGACAATCCATACTTTTTATTCATGCTTGCAGAGTTCACATCTCATATTGATAATTTTGATACCAGCAGACAAACGCAGCTTCTTCACACGAGCTATTTCACATTGCAGTCTTGTACTTTCGCTTTCGGGTTAAAATAGTCTTTGGAAAGTGAATCCTCTAAAGTGCACTCCTCCTTGGGCACAGCTCAGATCAACAGTCTTTTAGTGCATAGACTTTGACTCCAGTTACACAAGTCTAATTAGCAGGGGCCGCTCACAGTCGGATGGAGAGTTCTTGTGTTAACCACTCTGCTCCTCTCACTCTCAAGCACTGACATAAATGCTAATGTAATGCTAATCCAGTCAGCTGCACAGAAAGAGCGTGTCTTTTTCTTTTCAAGACAAAAGTCCCGGCAAATGCACGATATTGACACCGCACAGTATCGTGATTCTTATTCAATATTACAAGCACATACATGAATAGTATAGTAGTAGAGATGTATCAAACTGTATGAAGAAGCAATACATAAATAAAGTCAAGTCAATCAAGTCTTTTGCTTATTCTGCAAGAAGATAGATATAATTTCGCTTACTATTTACCTGTCCACATGCTTTGACAAACCTTTACAAAGACGAGTGCATCTGCAGCCGCATCATGTTAACTTGATTTCAGTGTGGTCGACAAGCGGATAGACCAAACACAGAGGTGCAAAAACAACATAAAGGACAGTGCAGATTTTAAAGAATCAACAATCGAAACAACAAACTATTACTTATCTCAGGTAAAAGAAGTTATATATTTTGTTCTGAATGTTATAAACATGGGGAGGCAGTAGCTCAGTTGGTAGAGAGTTTGTTTTGTCTAGTGATCCAGGGGTTGGCGGTTCGAATCCCGCTCTTGACGGGTTGACCGTGTGTGTCCTTGGGCAAGACACTTAACCCCACCTCGCCCCCAGTGGCTTTAGACACTGGTAGCCCCCATGGCAGAAGATACAACAAGGCCTGTTGTGACGTGAGCCGTCCTCCTGTGGACCCACCACCCACGGGAGGATTCATGGGGGCTGGTGCATTGTGTTCTGGGCAGCAGATCTGCTTGGACTGCTGCCCCTGTGACGCAGAAAATGGAAAAGCGGAAGAAGATGAATGAATTCATGAATGAATGAATGAATGTCCTCTGCATTGGAGACACGTGCTAAAAAATAGCAGCTGTGGTTGGACCATCTCAAGTTTGGACGAAGGTTTTTCACGCTCTATGGTCTGGGTCCAGGCCCTTCTGGATTCGAACAGAATGTAGAAGGGATTGGCTGCTCAGATAGGGTTACTATATGGGCTATTCAGGTTTAAAAATTGTGTAGAGGTGGTGGTTTGCATGTATCGTCTACATTGGCTTTACCCCATCAATTTAAAGCACAACAGATAATCCTCCATCTTGGACGTCCTAACCAAACATAGCTAAAGGTACAGTATGTAGATGAATTCTGCTCCAGTGGCATTGAATGATGGGTCAAAATGTTCCAATGGGAACAATACAGTGAATCTTATTTAAAGATCCCATGACATGGTACTTCTTGATGCTTTTATATGGCTCCTTAATGGTTCCCTAATACTGTAAATGAATCCTTCTTCAAAATCAACACTCAGTGCATGAGAAACAGAGATAAGATGAGAAAGAGTATTTTTTCTCCCTCAGAACAGGTCATAATGGGCGTTGTTGCTTGAATGCAAATGAGGAGAAAAGAGCTGGCCAATAGTAGAGGGTGGGGGCGTGGCCAAACGCTCCGCTCTCCGCTGTAGCCCTCAGCTGATCCATTTCCTTGTTTTTGCACGGGGGAGAGATTTGAAGCGTTCCATTGAAAAATAAACACATTTCCACAGAAAATAAAATTAAACCACTGCTGTTCAAAGGTCCAGAGGCTCAGATAAAGGACTTCCGAGCCTAGAAACACTCGGACGTGCTTCCAGGCAAATAAAAAAACGCATTTCGCATTGCCTAGCGCATTCGCAGTCCAAACTCTCTGGGCGTGATTTACAGAGACGCTGAGTACAGACAGACGGGGGTGGAACTGCATTTGCATTTCTTTTTTCGATCTGACGTCAATAAGGTGCCTTGTTCAAAATCGCCCGTTTGAGCTCCGATTTTTTGTAACGCAGAAAAGGATCGCAAATGCTCAGTTTAGACATTTCGCAACTTTTAACCATGGGGGGGGACTAAACAGGGTAGAGGAGCTCACATTAACGTTCAAAAACCTCAGAAAGTGAAAATTTCATGCCATGGGACCTTTAAAGACTATTCACTCTCACATTAATTCACAATAAACTGACTTACTGATTTACTATTGATACTTGCTGGGGGTGTTCTATGTGCTACTCTACTGGCAAAATGTTCAGCAGTTACCACGGTGACACAATAGAAATGTAATTCAAAATGGAAAACATAGACAAAAAAGTTTAAGATAGTCTGAAAAATCTGTTTAGGTGAGAGACTGAACAAAAAAATTGTTGGCTAATCCTAGCTCGTGTGCAATGCTATGTGTGAGAGACTTGTTTAAACGCACAAATCAGCTCACTTGTTGTAGTCCTGACTGTGTTAAAATAAAGCTCAGATTAAGTCCAACTTGAGTAACAGAGCTTCTGACAGAGTAGTGCTTTCAGTTAGCTTCACAGCACAAACATATGAATACTAACTAAAAAAACAACAGTAACACAGGGGGACATGCAACTGACCCAACAGGTCATTCATTTGATCATATTTAAAACACTATGAGACTCCAGTGTATTAAAATGGATGTGTTCTTACTGAGGCAGAAATGCAGAGGGTCTGGTAAAGTAGGGCAAAAGAACATGTTCAAATACGCCGTTTTTTTGCCATTGGGTATTCTTCTAATCTGTATGAATACTAATTAAACACTGAGACACTGTTTGGGAATTCAAATGCTTTTAATGAACATATCTTGAGCTGCAGTATTATTTATGCCTCTGTCTCCGCTGAGACCAAGAGGGAAGACTCAACAAATCACCTTGAGATGGTTATTACTGAAATGTGATTGAATTAGAATATAAACAAACATCTTATTTACATGTAGGCCTACAAGTGTTTGATGCTGCTGTATATTTATTGGTGGTATGCATTATTGTAATTAAAACTATAGGCGCATTACATATTTATGGGGTTCAGCTTCTTGTTACAGTATTTTGAGGAGTTCAAAAGATATTCAAAAGAATATTTAATCTTGAATTGTAAAGGGTCGCACTGATACAGCTTTTCAGTTCCGATATGATATCAATACTTTGGCCTTAAAGATCCCATGACATGGTACTTCTTGATGCTTTTATATGGCGCCTTAATGGTTCCCTAATACTGTAAATGAATCCTTCTTCAAAATCAAGACTCAGTGCATGAGAAAGACCCATGAACACAGTCAGAGTCAAAAATATGTCTCTGGAACACTTTATTATGGGCGTTGTTGCTTGAATGCAAATGAGGAGAACAGAGATAGGCCAGTGCAGCGGGTGGGATGGGGCCGGGCCAAACTCTCCGCTCTTTCCTCTTTAGCGGTGCGCTGGTGCGCTGTCACCCACTTCCGCGTTTAAGCACGGAAGAAGATATGAGATGATTTCCACTGAAAAATAAATACATTTCCACAGAAAATAAAATTAAACCACTGCTGTTTCAGAGGTTCGGAGGCTCGGATAAAGGACATCAGAGCCTGGAAACACTCTCACGTGGCTCCAGGCAAATAAAAAGACGCATCTCGCATTGCGTAGCTCATTTGCAGTCCAAGTTCTCTGGGCGTGATTTACAGAGACGGTGGGTAGACATCCAGACGGGGGGTGGAACTACATTTGCATTTTTGTGTGACATCAGAAATTTCCCTTGTTCAGAATCGCCCGTTTGGGCTGTCTTTTTTTCAAACGAGGAAAAGGAACGCAAATGCTCAGTTTACACATTTCGCAACTTTTAGCCATGGGGGGGCCCTAAACAGGGTAGAGGAGCTCACATTAACGTTCAAAAACCTCAGAAAGTGACCTGAAAGTGCTATGGGACCTTTAAGTATCTGTCAATATCTGGAATTCTTTTGTTTTTTTCTCAAAGCACACTTAATTTATGACAAACAGTGTTGGGAGTAACTCATTACAAAAGTAATTAATTACTGTAATGCATTACTTTTTGGTGTAACGCAGTAATGTAACGCATTACAGGGAAGAAAATCGGTAATATATTACTCGTTACAATGCCAGTAACGCACATTACAATGCATTTTTAACCTGCTTTGTTTTTGTGGGTTTTACGTTTTCTTCATACAAAGTTCGCGGGTCACCGCGAGATCAGCTACTGAATCTGATAAGTCCGCGCAGAACATTACATTTCATACAAAGTTCCGCGAGATCAGCTAGTGATATAAAAGTCCGCGCAGAACATTACATTTCCTTTTACTTCCTCTCGAACTGGCAGACGGACAAAGGATGACAGAACCAGAAGAATCGGACAGTGCTAGCTCCTTTTCAAGATGAGCATACGCCCACTACTTTCACTTTGTTCAAAATAAGGACTCCAAGAACATTTTAATTAAATGCACACTGTGTGTGAATCCCAAACCTCTTTCCACATCGAAATGCAGTACAAGCAATTTGACGAAGCACTTGCAGAGGTGCCATAGCACCACGGAATTAGTCAGGAAAGGAGGGGATGGGACAGGGAACGATACAACCCCAACAAAGCAGCCGAAACTTATGTTGACCCGACCAGAGAATCTCCAGCCACGAGAGGTGAGAAGGCTCGTTGCCGAGTATATTGTGTAGATTGCCAAATCCTTATTTCCAGTCATTTTGGCGAGAGTAACTAAAGTAATGCAAAAGTAGTGTAATGCCTTACTTTTTATTTAGAGTAATATTGTAATGTAAGGCATTACTTTAAAATGACAGTAACAAGTAATAAGTAGTGCATTACAGTTTTTGAGTAACTTGCCCAACACTGATGACAAATGGATCAATTTGTATGAGTGAAAATGGGGCCTGCATCAGCTAGTTAATTGTCTTATTGATAATAAAAGATCCACCCAGCATCAGCTGAACCAATATCATGGAATTGATCCAGCAAATGTTCCAGTGCAACCCTACTATTTATGTTTAGGATTGAATAGGGTTGTATGGTAATAACAGACGTGAGAGAATATTAAGAAGCAAAGAAGGCAGAGAAAATTATAGCTTGAGCAGTATCTGTGAATCAAGCAAAAGTGGAATCAATTTTCTATTACAATTACATTTTACATTTTTAATTTTGAAGGGATCATTGCCTCCTTGATGGACAGTTCAGTGGTCCAGGTCACTTAATTCAGTCACCCAAACAGATCCTTTCAAACTAAAGCCATTAAAATATTTTTGGACTAACTCACATTCAACTTTTCCCTTTGTCTCTTTTCCCTTTGTGAAAACTTAACATTGACACAGACCTCAAAGAAAATATCAGCTGCTCTTACTCAGATGGAGAGAGGGAGAAAAAGAGGCAAGAGAGAGAGAGAGAGAGCATTGATGGACAAATAAACAGCAGTCTTCCCCTCTTTATCTGCACTTGTGTTTTTAAAGAGTGATGAGTGAATACAGGCAGTAATTTGGAGGAGGACAGCCAGGGCGACAAAGGCTGACACGCTCAACAAAGCCAGAGGAGAGAGAAGAGAGAGAGTTAGGAGAGAGAAGAGGGGGAGAACAAAGAGGGTGAGAGAAACAAAGAGGGGTGAGGGAGGAGACAGACGATGCAGAGGTAAAAGAGGAAAGAGAGATTGGAGAGGGAGAGAGGGGAGAGAGAAGAGAAAGAGAGAGAGGGGGGAGAGAATGGAACAAAGAGAGGTGAGAGGAGATAGAAGATGCAGAGGTGGAAGAGGAGAGTGACAGGAGGGAGAGGGAGAGAGAGAGAGGAAGAAGGAAGAGAGAGAGAATCAAGGGGGAGAGTTGAGAGAGAAAAGAGGGAAGAGAGAGAGGGACGGAGAGGGGAGAGAAAGAGGGAGAGAGAGGGGAGAAAGAAGAGGGAGAGTGAGAGGAGGGAGAGAGACAGAGGAGAAGGCTGACACACTCAACAAAGCCAGAGAAGAGAGAGAGAAGAGAGAGAAGAGGGTAGGGGAGAGAGAGGATAAAAAGAGGGGAGAACAAAGAGGGTGAGAGAGAAACCAAGAGGGGTGAGGGAGGAGACAGATGATGCAGAGGTAAAAGAGGAAAGAGAGATTGGAGAGGGAGAGAGGGGAGAGAGAGGGGGAGAGAATGGAACAAAGAGGAGGAGGAGGAGGGAGAGAGAGGAGAAGGAGGAGAGAGAATCAAGGGGGAGAGTTGGGAGAGAAAAGAGGGACAGAGAGAGGGGAGAGAGGAGAGGGAACAGAAAGAGGGAGAGAGAGGGGAGAAAGAAGATGGAGAGTGAGAGGAGGGAGAGGGAGAGGGAGAGACAGAGGAGAACAAAGCCAGAGGAGAGAGAAGAAAGAGAAGAGAGGAGGAAAGAGAGACAGGGGAGAGAGAAGGAGGAGAGAGAAAAGAGAGAGAGAGTTAGGAGAGAGAAGAGGGGGAGAGAGAAAGGGGAGAGGATAGGGGAGAGAGAGGATAAAGAGAGAGGGGGAAAAAAGAGGGTGAGAGAAACAAAGAGGGAGGGGGTGAGGGAGGAGACAGAAGATGCAGAGGTAAAAGAAGAGAGGGAGAGATTGGAGAAGGAGGAGAGAGAATAAAGAGGGAGAGAGATGACAGAGGGGATAGAGGAGAGGGGAGAGAGAAGAGAAAGAGAGAAACAAAGAGGCAAGAGGAGATAGAAGATAGAAGATGCAGTGGTGGAAGAGGAGAGTGAGAGGAGGGTGAAGGAGAGAAAGAGAGAAGGAGGAGAGAGAGAATCAAGAGGGAGAGACAGCGAGAGGGGAGAAATGGAAAGAAAGAGAGAGAGCGAAAGCGGGGGAAGAAGGAAGAGAAAGGAGAGAGAAACAAAAAGGGGAGAGGTGAAAGAAGACGCAGAGGTGAAAGAGGAGGGTGAGAGGAGGTACCCAGAGAGAGGAGGAGAAGAAGGAGAGAGAATAAAGAGGGAGAGAGAAGAGGGAGACAGAGAGAGGGGAGAGAGAAGAGAAAGAGAGAGAGAGAGAGAGAGAGAGAGGGGAGAAAGAAGAGGGACACAGAGAAAAAAAAAACATATGTGAGAGGGAGAGAGAATCAAGAGGAAGAGAGTTTGGAGAGGGAAGAGGGAGAAACAGAGAAAGAGAGAGGGAGAGAGGGGAGAGAGAGGAGGGAGAGAGAGAAGCAAAGAGGTGGAAGAAGATGAGAAGAAGATAGAAGATACAGAGGTGAAAGAGGAGAGGGTAGAGAGAAGAGGGAGAGTGAGAGAAGGGAAAGAAAGAGAGAGAGAGAGAGAGAGAGAGAAAGGAGAATGAGGAGAGAGAATAAAGAGAGAGCGAGCTAGGAGACAGAAGAGGGAGATGATGTATAAAATTCTGAATAAAGTTGCTTACTCAATTTACTTTTGTACTAGTACTTTGAAATACACAATGGTTGATTTGTACTGTAGCCAACATAAAGATACTGCTACTACTAGATATTGCTTTTTCTTTCACTTGTTGGAACCAGTAATCCTCCTGTAATCTCCTGTCTTATTGTACACACATTTGCATTCATTAATCTAATTTTAATTTTTTAAAGAAAATTCAGTGGTTGAATCTATTAATCATTTTATGCAGGTCTAAATATCACTGAATCCAAACAATCTGTTTTTATTACTTCAGATTTGCTCTTTTTTCAAATCCAATGTCATATTTGTCAAATTTTAAAGGTTCTATATTACACAAAATTAATTCTTGCGAGCTTTTAGTCATGTTATAATGTTGTCACCAGGACGTTTGTGATAACGAAACAGCTTTATAACATAGATCAGGAAATAATGTAATGTGAGTCCTTTAAAGCAGGATTGTAAAGCCTTTATGTCACTTTTGCTGCTTGAAAAAAAGGAGAATTAACATTTTTTACAATCTGAGCCTTATTTCGGTAATAAAACAAGTTGTTTTACTCACCCATAGCACTTTGGTGTCATATGGAGTACTTCCGGAGATGTTTTAGATTTGCGATCTCCGTAACGTGAGTTCTCGGGGGCACATGTTTGCGGTCTCTAAATAACACAAACTTTAGCACTTTTCAAATCATAGAAGCTCAATGTCTTAGTCTACGCTTTCGTTTGAGTCAAAAGTGGCCTGTAATCTGAGATTTATCCATAATTTCAAGTAGATGAGGAGGCCAGTGCGCATGCGCTCAGTCACAGCTGTTTTGCAGATAAGAAGACGCAACTTTTCTATTGCGAGCGACACATGGCAGAAGATTCGGACTTTGAGGCTGAAGAGGACTTATGGAGGACTGAGGACTGAAGAGGAGTATACGGATGAGGAGACAGAATGGATACGGAAAGAGTTTCACATTACTTCTCAGACTCGCGCGCAGAATCCGCTGGCCTTCTTTCTTTTCCTTTGCTGGTAAAAAATCGTCCTGACTGAAGTAGGTACTGCAAACACGATGGTCCAAACGTCTTACAGCTTTGCGTTACATGTTTGGGTCCTGAGAGCTGAGAGCGAAATCAGCTGTGACTGAGCGCATGAGCACTGACCTCCTCATCTACTCGAAATTATGGATAAATCTCGGATTACAGGCCAATTTGACTCAAACGAAAGCGTAGACTAAGACATCGAGCTTCTATGATTTGAAAAGTGCTAAAGTTTGTGTTATTTGGAGACCGCAAACATGTGCCCCCGAGAACTCACGTTACGGATATCGCAAATCTAAAACATCTCCGGAAATGCTCCAAATGACACCAAAGTGCTATGGGTGAGTAAAACAACTTGTTTTATTTCCGAAATAAGGCTCAGATTGTAAAAAACGTTAATTCTCCTTGAAGTAAATATATTTTTAGGTAGTACACTGTTGATATCCTATACAGTAATTCATTCTCCCTTATCTGGCTCCAACCACACAATGTTTTCATTTTGCTTCTCGAAAAAGTCCGAGGAACGCTCACCTCCGAACACCTGACTATGACAACACACAAACACAGTGATTAGAGCAGCCGCACACAGAACTACACCGCAATCTAACCTATAATTACACAGCAGTCCTCTTATGTGAGACAGAGAGAGAGAGGAGAGGGGCTGTTTACGCCTATAGACACTCACGCAGAAGAGGAGGAAGAGGAGTGAACGAGTGGAGCACTACTGACGCTCTGATTAAGGAGCGATTACAGAGGCGTATTTGTAAAACACATTCGAAGGAGTAAGCACCTTGGTTTAACATCTGTAGTGCTTCTAAAGACGAGGATTCATTATTGCTGTTTATGAGAATATTTAAAGGGCTGCATCTGATTTTTACCTTGAGAAGAGGAAAAACATATTAGTGCATTTTGAACAGTTTTTAATGGGCCAGTTATTCCTCACTTTCCCAGTGTATCTGAGCATCCTAATATTGCTTTTCACAACTTTCAAAGGTCAGAGTTTTGCTGTTACTGTAATGCTAACAACAACTAGCATGGAAGAAAAAAGTTATAACCACTGGACCACATCTTTCTCCTCGATGGCGTGGTTTCACAGTCTGGCACAGTGGCACTGCAAGATGAGACTAAACCAAGTCAGATCATTCACTCAGGGATGAAAGTGGCCAATCATGAAAAAAGCGGAAAGTCACGAGCCGGAAAATTTTTAATTTCTGTAATTTCTGAAATTTGTAATTTTCTAGATGCTATATGTTAGCAATACAGTAAAATTTTACATAAAAGTACAAAAAAAACACATTTTATTAACAGGTACTAGTAGTATATATTTGATTTGTATTTGCTTTGTACTTCATCTAATCAGACCGCATTGAGGAGGAGCTTATGTGCGCTAAAAGGCGCAGGTGAAAAAGCGAGGAGCGACGCGTTAAAGGAAAATGAACGTTTTTTTACAATCTGAGCCTTCTTTCGGCAATGAAACAAGTAGTTTTACTCACCCATAGCAGTTTGGTGTCAATTGGAGCAGTATCGCAGAACTTATGTTGTAGCCGTTCTGTTCTACTAATGATCCCGTATCCGTTAGCGTGAGTGCTCGGGGCACTGATTTGCGGTGTCCAAATAACACAAACTTTAGCACTTTTCAAATCACAGAAGATCGCTGTGTCAGGGTAGACTTTTAGTAGATTCCAAAATGGCCTGAAACCCGATATCGCAACAGAAAAGTAAAGTTCAGAGCGGTGTTAGCTTCTTTCGGACTAGCTGTGTTTACAAAACAGCTGAGTTCACCCATGCGCACTGTCCTCTCTGATGACGTCATCAAATGAAACTATAGCTGGATATCGGGTTTCAGGCCGTTTTGGAATCCACTAAAAGTCTACCCTGACACAGCGATCTTCTGTGATTTGAAAAGTGCTAAAGTTTGTGTTATTTGGACACCGCAAAGTAATGCCCCGAGCACTCACGCTAACGGATACGGGATCATTAGTAGAACAGAACGGCTCAACATAAGTTCTGTGATACTGCTCCAATTGACACCAAACTGCTATGGGTGAGTAAAACTACTTGTTTTATTGCCGAAAGAAGGCTCAGATTGTAAAAAAACGTTAATTTTCCTTTAAGTGAGGCACGGACAGGTAGGATGAGGTATAGGATATTTTATAAAGTTTAACCTGCTCTGTGATACACGTTGGTACGCAATGGTACACGCTGTTGCGAAAGAGCTGCGCTCGCTCGCTCGGTCCGCGGCTCCAGACACGGGCTCGCGCGGCCCGTAGTTTAATACGAAGTTTAATACGAGACACGTATTTTGTTCTGAATACGGGACGATTCTGTTTTTCAAGGGACGGTTGGCGACCCTAAACACAACTATACATATATATATTAGGGCTGTCAAACGATTAATTTTCTTGATCGCAACTAATCTCAGAAATTTCATAGTTAGTTGTGATTAATCGTCATTTATTTTGCATGTTTAAAATTGATATTTTGCAGTAAGACCGTTCGAATCTAAAGTTAAACTCACAATGCAAAGTATTTCTCACCATTTTTTTTATTTCAAAAAAGTGCAGAGAAAGGAAAAAGTAACAATGAACCAGTAATAGTGCTTACTTTGAGAAATTGTAAATAAATGATTGAAGCCCGCTCGAGCTGCCTACGGATGCGTAGAAGGAACAAAATACTAGCAAACTCAAAATAGCGCGTTTAACCGACAATGAGTTTAAAAACCAAATGAGCTGCATATGGATCGTAGAATTGCGGAAAATGCTGGCAAACTCTGATCGCGATGAACAAAATTGTTCGCGATCATAACTCTAATCGCGATTAACCGCGATTAACGCGTTAATATTCCCAGCCCTAATATATATATATATATACACCCAAAATCTTTCTCAACGAATTTGCACAGATATAAAAATCAAATAAAAAATGACCCCGCGGCTGAAAAAAAAGCGGAGATCCGCTAAAAGACGGAACTCTTTCATCCCTGTTCACTGGTCTAATAGAGCGTTTTCACGAACTCGCAAAATTTCGCGATAAACCTTCCACATCGCAATCCAAAACTTCTGATACAGTTGACCAGTTGTATAGAGATAAGTTGGAGGCCAAAGAAAAGGAGCGTTATATGAACAAACTCAAATTAACTGGGCAAGAAGATCCATATGAGATGGATTCTGCCTGCTGGAAGCGATCCCGATATTGTCAACTACTGTACCTGCTTTTCTCCCTAAGCCCTTTTACAGTACAAGATCTTCAGAGCTCTAAAGGTCTGGAGGCAACAACCAGTTTGTTTGTGGCTGGTACGAGAGTGCAAAGTGCTGAAAAAGTGTATTGTGATGGCAAAGGTCGGCATACTTGTATCTAATAGAGCCACATGTGTAACGTGTTTAAGTACTAGTATATTGCTTTTTGCAAAGATTAAAATTTGAACATTGTAATACAATTTATTGTAGGAGCTAATGAAGCAAATGAACATGTACAGGTACAAGTATTTACAACTAACAAAGTTTAATAAATTACTGATGCATGGACCTAAAAAATGACAAATAAAAAAATGACAAAAGCTATCACAATGCACAGTATGAAATATCTACCGGCTGCGAAATGAGCTGAGCATATGTGAATGTTGTCATGATTTTTCCCATCCAAGTTCTGCTTGAGACTAGCGATCCACAATCTCCTCCTTTCCTTTGATAATCGCTCTGTCTGTTCACCCTGGCTGGTCACTACTTTAGGTAAACGATAGAACTGCAGGTGTTTCTCTCTCCGATCTATTGTGACAGCCTAGAACCTGACAATAGTTGACCATTTTGCTTTTTTAAAAACTTTGTGGCATAAGTGCACTGTTCGCTTTAGCCGTTTCCCGGTTCAGCGAGTGCACGGTTCGGAGCGTGCTTGGAGGGGGATGTGCGTCATATCCGGCGCGACAACTGCTCTTCCATTTAGTTTTTGTCCCATGCACAGTTAAGACGCGGTCCGAACAGCGCCGTCGTTTCCATGGAAATCGGGGCGTGGACCAAGCGTGCAAACATGCAAGCTTTGCACACTCAAAAGCCCCAGCATGCACAGCGCGGCAGGATATACGACTACATAGATGGACTCGCCAGCAACATCGCCATGTGACAGTTGCGACTTCACTATAAAATATACGTACTGGTTCACCTCACCTACAACTATGCTACATGAAACTCTTCATAAACTACACTAAACATGTGTGACGGTAGCCGTAACGGCATAGATCACGGCACCTGTATTACCGTTCACATGCTTTTCCCCTTACACTTCTATATTTCCTTTGCTGTTGTAATGCTGGATATTCTACAGTATAACCATGTCCCAATTCCAAGTATTACTAGTCGCAACAGAATAATATTTTTGTCTTTAGGGAACAAGGAGCAGACCACCCGACTCATTGAGCTGAGGCGGGACCTGTTCCATTTCGCAGACGCCCATGTGATCCACGGACTGCACTCAGGGCTGAGCGAGTATGCACCGTCTCGACTGCAGGCTGGGACCACGCTCCGAACCGTGCACTCGCTGAACTGGGAAACGGCTTTTGTTTCGAGTATCTCCGACATGGCCGACTTCCGGATTATGACATCACGTGAAAACGCTCTATAGGCTCAATGCTGCGTCCCAGCTGAGTCTTGAGGCCCTGTACCCATCCTCTATCCGCGGAGTCCCACCTCCTCACTTTGGGATGCAGGTTCCAGGTACCAAACTACATTATATTTTGAATGTAGTTATTACTAAATTGTGTGTTGTTATGTATGTGTACTGAAGCCAAACCTGAAAATTGCTGCAAAACAAATCCTACAGGTACAAATAAAGTCAACTGAACCTGGAGACTGTAAAGCAGAGGTCACTAAATCTGGCACAAATAATATTTTAATTTGTGAGAATTGTGAAATATTCTACATGGCCTGTAACAAATAAATATATTGTTCTGACCAGGTGCACAACAGCAGTATAACAGTGGCATAAATCTCTGTGTTGGTCTTTATCCAAACCAACACTGCACACTTAGAATACAAATTGAGTTAACATTGACTGTCATTTACTTTACTTATTGCCTCATTCCAATAATGGTCTTAACAGATAAACGACCCCTGTGGCTTTAACCTCAATGTCATGTTGTCAGGAGAGTTTTGAGCACCTTAAGCACGTCCTAACAGCTTTTCTAATGCCAATTCCCCACAAATCCTCTAAAACAGGTCAGTCAGGGCTCCCATGGGTGCTACTCCACTTGTGTCTGTGTGGCTGTAAACATTTAGTGCATTTGTGCTCCGTTGAGGCCAGCTCTGTGCTCTGGCTCTCAGCGTGAGTACATACACTCCCCGAGGACACCAGGGATGACAGCAGGACCCGGGGGTAGCGAGCAGCTAAAAATGAGATGCCACTATGATTAATCACCATGACAACATGAGCAGGACCGCACCCAGAGATCAACGGCGGATGGCTCATGCAGAGAGGGCACTTTATAAAGGCAAAAGAACTCAAAAATAGGGTAAACATTAAAAGATATTATTGCAACGTGAAGTTAAGAGTACACTGATAAACTTAAAGGAAAAGTAATTTTTTTTTTTTTACAATCTGAGCCTTCTTTCGGCAATAAAACAAGTAGTTTTACTCACCCATAGCAGTTTGGTGTTAATTGGAGCAGTATCGCAGAACTTATGTTGAGCCGTTCTGTTCTACTAATGATCCCGTATCCGTTAGCGTGAGTGCTCGGGGCATTAGTTTGCGGTGTCCAAATAACACAAACTTTAGCACTTTTCAAATCACAGAAGATCGCTGTGTCAGCGTAGACTTTTAGTGGATTCCAAAACGGCCTGAAACCCGATATCCAGCTATAGTTTCATTTGATGACGTCATCAGAGAGGACAGTGCGCATGCGTGAACTCAGCTGTTTTGTAAACACCGCTAGTCCGAAAGAAGCTAACACCGCTCTGAACTTTACTTTTCTGTTGCGATATCGGGTTTCAGGCCGTTTTGGAATCTACTAAAAGTCCACCCTGACACAGCGATCTTCTGTGATTTGAAAAGTGCTAAAGTTTGTGTTATTTGGACACCGCAAATCAGTGCCCCGAGCACTCATGCTAACGGATACGGGATCATTAGTAGAACAGAACGGCTCAACATAAGTTCTGTGATACTGCTCCAATTGACACCAAACTGCTATGGGTGAGTAAAACTACTTATTTTATTGCCGAAAGAAGGCTCAGATTGTAAAAAAAACGTTAATTTTCCTTTAAATATGTTTCAAAGTTGGGAAAATAGTTAGCTCCAATGTTCATTCATTCATTTCATTCATTTTCTTCCGCTTTTCCATTTTCTGGGTCGCGGGGGCAGCAGTCCAAGCAGTGTTCTGCTGCTCAGAACACAATGCACCAGCCCCCATGAATCCTTCCGCAGGTGGTGGGTCCACAGGAGGACGGCTCACGTCACAACAGGCCTTGATGTACTTCTGCCATGGGGGCTACCAGTGTCCACAGACACTGGGGGCGAGGTGAGGTTAAGTGTCTTGCCCAAGGACACAACGGCAGCGCTCATCTGTGGGAGCTGGGATCACATGCGGTCAACTGTCAAGAGCTCCAATGTTATTTTCATCAAATTTGACAAGATTTTAAAGTTGCATTATGTGACATTTCTTACTAAAAATACCTTGAAAAATATGCGCTTTTACTGTGAGCTGTTGTTCTGTCAATCTGGTTGTTTTTGAAAGCCGAATAGTGCTATTTTGTGTTTAAGTTTCACAAATCAATAATTAAAGAAAATTTGAGCTTATGACAAAGTCTCTTTTAGTTAATCTTACAAAAAATCTAGAACAGACTAAAGGCCACCACACACTACAAGCAATTTTTAATCGTGTAACAAAAAGCGCGCACCAGAGACTTATCAGAGGATCTTATGAGATTTTAAATCTGCGATCGCAAAGACTGCAGCGGGATACGGCTGTGTAAAACAAGACAAACAGATAGATGATTTTTAAAGCATAAACGATTGATGATAAAGTACACAGGAAGTAGAGTCAGCATCGCTAATCTGCAGCTTCACTGTGTGGATGTAAACAGACACAAGTGAGGAACTACTCTCGCCTTTTTACTTTTAAATAACACTTCAAACTGAATAAACAGCGCTGTTTTGTGGACTGGATGTCATTATTTTATTCATTTATTTCAAACAAGAAAGTGCACAGGAAACATTAAAGGTCCCATGGCATGAAATTTTCACTTTCTGAGGTTTTTGAACGTTAATGTGAGCTCCCCTACCCTGTTTAGGCCCCCCCCCCATGGTTAAAAGTTGCGAAATGTCTAAACTGAGCATTTGCGATCCTTTTCTGCGTTTGAAAAAAATCAGAGCTCAAACGGGCGAGTTTGAACAAGGCACCTTATTGACGTCAGCTCGAAAAAAGAAATGCAAATGCAGTTCCACCCCCGTCTGTCTGTACTCAGCGTTTCTGTAAATCACGCCCAGAGAGTTTGGACTGTGGACTGCGTTTTTTTATTTGCCTGGAGGAACTTGCGAGTGTTTCTAGGCTCGGAAGTCCTTTATCTGAGCCTGTGGACATCTGAAACAGCAGTGGTTTAATTTTATTTTCTGTGGAAATGTGTTTATTTTTCAATGGAATGCTTCTCATCTCTCCCTCCGCGCAAAAACACGGAAGTGGTTCAGAGCGCACAGGCACAGCTGAAAAGGAAAGAGTGGAGAGTTTGGCCACGCCCCCACCCGCTACTATAGGCCATCTCTGTCCTCCTCATTTGCATTCAAGCAACAACGCCCATAATGGAGTGTTCCAGAGTGACATTTATGACTCTTTCTCATCTTATCTCTGTTTCTCATGCACTGAGTGTTGATTTTTAAGAAGGATTCATTTACAGTATTAGGGAACCATTAAGGAGCCATATAAAAGCATCAAGAAGTACCATGTCATGGGACCTTTAAACTCAGACAGAAAAAATACTCTGTGCCAGATTTAGCTACAAGGTACTTTCTATCTGCAGTTCTTGGGGGTTACAAAATACATTAAAGAAACTATTTACATTAGACCAACTTTAACAACAACAGAAATGGGGGTCTCAGACATCATTTGTCTCCCATTTATAACTCTATCCTCAAACCTAAATCAAAACAAACAAAGAACAATAGGGCAGCAGGTCAGGCCCAGAGGTGTGAAAATACCCATTATGGCCCTGAATGGTTCTGCTAACCAAACTCCACACTCCACTCCCACTGCATATTTAACAGACCCACCGAACTAACAGAAACTGTAAACAAGTAGGTGGAGTAGTTTCAAAGTAATTTCATTGTATTTAGCTCCTCCCTTCAGGCAGATATAGGCAGTGTCCACCAGCGTCTGACCAGAACTGAAGAAGCAGCTTGGATGAGCTGTGAAACGTATTCGACCAAATAAACTTTTGTCCAGTTGAGAAATTGAATTTCTCCTTTTGTCATGGATTCTACCTGGACGACTGAGAGATTCTACACTACAACATTTCATCAGTAAAATAACCACTATCCAATTCATCATTTAACATTTAAAACAATCAACATGAATTCATTGTAATTTTCATAAATACAAGATTTCAAATTCATCATTATCTTCTAAAAAATTCATTGTCATCAATATCCTCTGAAATGTACATTTAAGATAAGGTAAGATAAGATATGCCTTTATTAGTCCTACAGTTGGAAAATTCCAATGTTGCAACGCACAGATCAAGAACAGCAGGAAAATGTAGCATGCAATAGAACAAGATAATAAATAATAGCTTAAAATAATTTAAAAATAGACTCTCGAATATAGCTAAATTCATCAGTATTATTTTCCTCTAAAATAAAATTCATCAACAATATTACCATCAAGACAAATGTCATAAGTCAAACACAAGACATTTATAGTAACAGTCATATCAGTCAGAATGTTCATTTTATGGACGACGTGGATGTGGTGTTGCGGTTTAAATGTACAACTTTACGAGAGGTGAGTAATAAATTTTCTCTATTTCCTGACTTTGTATCTTGCACCTCTGTCACCTCAATCACTCCGTCTGCTCCTGATACTTTGTTTTATTGGCTTTTACCGTAGCGTTGCTGATGGTTGCTGGTTGCGAAATGACAGCTCAGAGTCACACTGACACCACACACACACACACACACACACACACACACACACACACACACACACACACACACACACACACACACACACACACACACGAGGAGCGCAGCGGCTTCAAAACTGCACACGAAGTCACGCCTCCCGGAACTCAGTGAACTCAAATTGGGAAATTCTCCTGTCGTTTGCGGCGGCATTAAGGGAGCATTGCTGTTGATCTGCTTTAATTAAATGCCATAACAGCTTTATTTTACTAAATTAATAGTTTACTTTTTTTGATTAGGTTAACAAATAAAGGCGCTTTTCAACTATAAAATGTCAATGTCAAGAAATATAAATATGAATCATTTTATGGTCAAATCAGGCTTGGACTGGTAAGTGGGCATACCGGGCATTTTCCCGGTGGGCCGACAGTCCTAGGGGCCGATGCCCTTCTTTTACTTAGAGACCGGCCCACAATTTAGGACTGAACCAGGACTAAACCAGGACTAAACCAGGATTACATCAGGTCTGAACCAGGACTAAACCAGGCCTGAACCAGGACTAAACTAGGACTAAATCAGGATTGAACCAGGACTAAACCAGTACTAATCAGGTCTAAATCAGGACTAAATCAGGTCTGAACCAGGACTAAACCAGGACTAAATCAGGATTGAACCAGGACTAAACCAGGACTAATAACATCTAAATCAGGACTAAATCAGGTCTGAACCAGGACTAAACCAGGCCTGAACCAGGACTAAACTAGGACTAAATCAGGATTGAACCAGGACTAAACCAAGACTAAATCAGGATTGAACCAGGACTAAACCAGGACTAATAACATCTAAATCAGGACTAAATCAGGTCTGAACCAGGACTAAACCAGGACTAAATCAGGATTGAACCAGGACTAAACCAGGACTAAATCAGGACTAATCAGGTCTAAATCAGGACTAAATCAGGTCTGAACCAGGACTAAACTAGGACTAAATCAGGACTGAACCAGGACTAAACCAGGACTAATCAGGTCTAAATCAGGACTAAATCAGGTCTGAACCAGGACTAAACCAAGACTAAATCAGGATTGAACCAGGACTAAACCAGGACTAATAACATCTAAATCAGGACTAAATCAGGTCTGAACCAGGACTAAACCAGGACTAAATCAGGATTGAACCAGGACTAAACCAGGACTAATTACATCTAAATCAGGACTAAATCAGGTCTGAACCAGGACTAAACCAGGACTAAATCAGGGCTAATCAGGTCTAAATCAGGTCTGAACCAGGACTAAATCAGGATTGAACGAGAACTAAACCAGGACTAATCAAATCTAAATCAGGACTAAATCAGGACTAAATCAGGTCTGAACCAGGACTAAACCAGGACTAAATCAGGACTGAACCAGGACTAAACCAGGACTAATCAGGTCTAAATCAGGACTAAATCAGGTCTGAACCAGGACTAAACCAGGACTAAATCAGGTCTGAACCAGGACAAAACCAGGACTAAATCAGGATTGAACCAGGACTAATTGCATCTAAATCAGGACTAAATCAGGTCTGAACCAGGACTAAACCAGGACTAAATCAGGACTAATCAGGTCTAAATCAGGACTAAATCAGGTCTGAACCAGGACTAAACTAGGACTAAATCAGGACTGAACCAGGACTAAACCAGGACTAATCAGGTCTAAATCAGGACTAAATCAGGTCTGAACCAGGACTAAACCAGGACTAATTATGAGGGGCTGGTCTAAGCCAAAAATGCCAGGGCCATTTTTTTGTCCCAGTCCAGACCTGGGTCAAATTAAAATGTGACAATGCTGACCCTGAAATATGAATAATTCTGTAGCAAATTTGTAATTTGTGTATGAGATCAAGACTTAATCAAGAGTTTTCTTTGCTTCATGCTCTGACTAGCTGCAGTAGTGTGGGGCAAGGGCATCATATCGACACTACACCATCTCTTCACATACCTGACACACTGTATCTCCATCCATGGAGACGCAAACGTATAAAACCATATTGTGGAACATTCCAAAAGAATAACTATAGACCAGCAGGTGGAAGACCCTACACCAGAAAAGTCACTGTGCACCTTAGAGTTCACTTGTGCTTTAAACTGGACGAGCTCAAACTTCTCTCTTTTGCCTTTCTCACAAACCACCTCTCTCTTTCCAACCCCCCTCTCCTCCTTCATTCTTTTTTCCCTCTCTTTCTCCCTCCCAACTCTCTCTCTCTCTACCAAACAGCTCTCCCTCATCTCCTTTCTCACAACCCATCTCTCCCTCTCTTCTTGCTGTCTTTCCATCCCCACTCCTCCCTTTGTCCTCTCTCTCACCCTCTCTCTCTTTCCTCCTCCATTTCTTTAATTGAAGCCTGATCTGAAACACAGTCTGGTGCGACACTCTCTCTCCTCTGTCTCCGGACTCGTCTCTGTCACCAATAGAAACCGAATCAGACCTTTGGACCGGCTCGGCTCTGGTACAATCGCCATCAGCCAGGGCCCTCTCTCTCCTCTCCCACAATGCACTGCAGCGAGGGAGGGAGCGACTACAGCGAGACCCCAATCTCATATCACTCAGGCTTATTTTAGATCGATAGAGAGATGGGGAGGGATGGAGAAAGGGTTAGAGTGAGTGAGAGAAACAGACGGACTGAGAGAGAGGATGGAAAGAACAGAAAAGAAGAGGCAGAGAGGGGGAGAGAAAGAGAGAGGGAATGGAAGAAGGGGAAATAAACAGGGAGGGAGAAACAGAGGAAGGGGGCGAGAGAATGGAAGAGACAGAGGGTTGAAGAAGGTGAGGGAGAAAGGAGAAGAAAGAGAAGAGAAAAAATGAGAAGAGAGAGCAGGGGAGTTTGAGGAAAAGTGACAGAGGGAGAGAGGCAAAGAAGAAAGAAACAATAAGGAATAAAAGAGAAGGACAGGGTGAGTGAAACCAAGAGAGAGAAAGGGAGAGGGAGGGAAGAAGGTAGAGAAAAAGAAGTGATGTCAAGAGGAAGTGTCCGAGGTGAAGGAAGTCTGGGAGTCCCTGCTTAGACTGTTGCTCCCGCGACCCAGCCCCGGATAAGTGGAAGAAAATGGATGGATGGATGGGGAAGAGAAAGAGGAGGAGAAACAGAGGGAGGGAGGGGGAGAGAGGGAGGGAGGGAGAGGGGAAGAGAGGGGTGGAGAGTGTTAGAGACAGAGGGATACAGAGGGAAGAAGGAGGATAGAAAGAAAGGAGAAGAGAGAGGTGGAGAGAGAAATAAAGACTGACAGAGGAAAAATAGAGGGATACAGATAGATAAACACAGAGAGAGAGATAGAGAGGAGACAGTGAGAATAGAAAAAAAGGAAAAAAAGAAATGAAAAGTTGACCTCTTTGTGTTGTTGCTCTGAAATCACCAGCACAATTCTAGTTTTGTTCTGTTTACATAGTTCAGACTTATGGCAGTTTGTCAATAGCACTAAAAGCTGTATGTCTGAGTACTGAAGGTCATTTTGTCCTTTTGTCCAGTTGACAGAATTTAGTTTTCTTTCTTTAGCTATAAAAACAAACAAGGAATGACATAAAATGGTATTAACCTGCAGCTGTCTATAAATCTATAAATACTGCTAAAACTCTGTATGAATTTGTATTGATTTTAGGAATATGATTTCAGTTCTAGTTAATAGAATCTCTATTAAAAAACACAAATAATAACCGATGTAATAATTATTCACATTAAAGATCCTATATTTTAAGCCATGTTATAATGGTGTTACCTCAAAAAAATATACCTGCAGTTGTGTTTGGTTTCATTTGCACATTTGAGTAAATTATTTATTAGTTTATTATTAATCTGTCCACATCTCCAAAGCTAAATATGCTCTGTTCCACCTTTTGATGTCATTTAGTGGTAGTTTTTAGGTTAACAGCTATACCTCTACCTCTTCATTGGAAAGTATAAAGTTTAAAAACACAGTGGAGCACTTATTACCACATGACCTCACATGGTGGAAGTGTTTTCAGTCTGAGAGACAAAAAGTTAAACGTGTGTAAATGAAACAAAACACAATGACAAGTATGTTTTTCTGAGGTAACAACATTATAACGTAGCGTAATATGGGCCCTTTAATATAAGCATATAACCCATATATTCACAATGCCTCTTCTGTGCACGCAAATTATTTCTAAAACTTCAAACACAGAAATTCTACATAGTACGTAGTGTCAATTTACTGATCTATAAGAAGCCAGTGACCTATATGGTTCATTGGGTTTACATGTAGTCTTAAAGGTCCCATGGCATGAAATTTTCACTTTCTGAGGTTTTTGAACGTTAATGTGAGCTCCCCTACCCTGTTTAGCCCCCCCCCATGGCTAAAAGTTGCAAAATGTCTAAACTGAGCATTTGCGATCCTTTTCTGCGTTACAAAAAAATCGGAGCTCAAACGGGCGAGTTTGAACAAGGCACCTTATTGACGTCAGATCGAAAAAAGAAATGCAAATGCAGTTCCACCCCCGTCTGTCTGAACTCAGCGTCTCTGTAAATCACGCCCAGAGAGTTTGGACTGCGAATGCGCTAGGCAATGCGGAATGCGTTTTTTTATTTGCCTGGAGGCACGTCCGACTGTTTCTAGGCTCGGAAGTCCTTTATCTGAGCCTCTGGACCTTTGAACAGCAGTGGTTTAATTTGATTTTCTGTGGAAATGTGTTTATTTTTCAATGGAATGCTTCAAATCTCTCCCCCCGTGCAAAAACACGGAAATGGATCAGCTGAGAGCGAGAGCGGAGAGTTTGGCCACGCCCCCACCCTCTACTATAGGCCAGCTCTTTTCTCCTCATTTGCATTCAAGCAACAACGCCCATAATGGCCTGTTCAGAGAGAGAAAAAATACTCTTTCTCATCTTATCTCTGTTTCTCATGTGTTGATTTTGAAGAAGGATTCATTTACAGTATTAGGGAACCATTAAGGAGCCATATAAAAGCACCAAGAAGTACCATGTCATGGGATCTTTAATGTTCAAAAACTTCAGGAAGTGAAAATTTCATGCCATGGGACCTTTAAAAAAGTGTATGATTTTCTTTAATGATCCCCTTTCTTGCTATAATTATAATGTCTGCATATTGTATTCATTATCAACACATTGTTCTCCATCTGGTAAGAGCAGTGTACATTAGTAATGCCTTTTGATTAAGCCTTAACAAATGCACTGAAAGAATCAATGAATTATCTTTTATTCATTACTACAAACCCTCTGGTGTTTTTAGAGGGAATACATAACCTAGTACTGGTTTAGTTCTTGTTTTTTGTCAGACTTGGTTTAGAGTGCCTTCACATTTGTCCTGGTTTGGTTTGGGTCAACTTTGAGTCCTCCAGTAGATTTGGTTTACTCCCCTCCTAGTCTAGGTTTAGTCCTGGTCTAGTTTTAAGTTAAGTTTCAGGTTTAGTTTTAGTCCCAGTTCACACTTAACCCTTAGATCAATTTTACCTGCCTGGTTTAGACCAGATTTAGGACTTTTTTCATTGGTTTTCTGGCAAACATGCACCATGAGCAATGTCAGAGGCCATCAGCTGTTTAGTGAACTTATCTCCATGACACCATCCTTCAAGACACACACTAAGGCTGTTTATCTGAGCAGACAGAGGCAAGAGGAGACGGTCACTGATATGAACTTGACGAACGTGTCAAACAGCAGCACTACAGTGCACATTCATGCAAATATACAATAAATAAATAAATGAATTAATTAATTTCCAGGCTTATTTACTCCACTGACACTGTGGAGGTCAGCAGTGTTCACACCACACTTGACCCACTCCACAGTGTCAGTGGAGCCTCCCTAAGACCTCCTGTTTGAGTTTTTATTGTCAATCAGAAAGACTGTCATGTTCACACTCACCCAAACGCACCGCTCTCAGGGCGATTGCTCTTTGACCTACGTCCAAATAGTGACAGTATGAAAATGATCTTGATCTCTTCATACTGCATATGTTCATTCACTCCCCCCACTGATCACTCCAACTTTTATATGACCACCCATTGTCTTAAAACTCTGTAGAAAAATGCATATTAAATCCCTTCTATATTTCTCCTGTCAAACGAAAGATTATTTGTCTCCTAGATATATACCTTTTCATTTTAGTATGTCACACTATTTATAACTAAATAGCTCATGTAGGATCATAGTGAAGTAAACTCAAACTATGGACTAGTTCTATTACATTTTTAGCTGACACAATGTAGGTGGATTGGAGGTTGCACCATAGATTCTGTATTCAAATGAATCTCTTCTTGCAGCATTCACACCTTAAATTATTGATGCTCGGTGTATGGAACATAACTGCACTAAATCATATATTAGTCTTACATTAACACTTCCTATACACAATGCAGAAACTGTACATTTAAAATTCATTAGGCCTGACCCCAGGCTACGGCTACAATACACATGAGAAACATCCTAATAGCAAACCCAAGGACAGGCACGTAATGTGCTGCTTATGCGCTCACATTAGAAATCTGAGAAACGTACATTGGCTCTCATTCATAATGCAGAGACATTTCAATTACACCTGTGTGTACAGGAAGACAGTGGTCTCTTTGCCCAGTGGCATAGTTTTCAATATCAGCATTAGGAATTAAACTAGCAAGCTTCTTTTGGTGAAACATCTATTTGGTAAATATCTCTCCTAGTTAAAGGTCCCATGGCATGAAATTTTCACTTTCTGAGGTTTTTGAACGTTAATGTGAGCTCCCCTACCCTGTTTAGCCCCCCCCCCATGGTTAAAAGTTGCGAAATGTCTAAACTGAGCATTTGCGATCCTTTTGTTTGTTTTTGCTATTTTGTCCATAAATCAAGATATGAACGATAATAATAGACAATTCAGGCACTTTTTCCTTTGAGTGATTGGTTTGATCGACAGCGTTGCTAACAGCTCGCTCTCTGTTAAACCAGCAGTGCGGGTGGGTAGGGGCGTTACCTTCAAGAGCCTCGCTCCGGAATGACCCTTATTGGTAAATGGTCACATCTTTATATAACGCTTTTCCACCTTCAAGGCACCCAAAGCGCTTTACAACAAGGAACCAATCACACACACATTCACACACCAGTGTACGCAGACACTGGGGGCGAGGAGGGTTAAGTGTCTTGCCCAAGGACACAACGGCAGCATTCATCTGTGGGAGCTGGAATCGTACCAACCAACCTGTGGGTCAGTGGATCTGACCGCTCAACCACTGATGTTTCTTATGTCAAGAGCCGGATTTGAACCGCCAACCTTTGGATCAGTGGACAAACCCTCTACCAACTGAGCTACTGCCCTTGCAGTATATCTTGTTTTTCAACAGAATAGTCAATACACAATAAGATCCAACTAGGTCCTTTGTTGATTTTTAAGCATTGTAAAAGATAACAATTACTACAGAAAATGATACTTCTGAGCTTCAAATAGAATTCACTTTTTGCAAAACTCCCAAACAAAAGTTAAAGAATGAGACAATGGCTTTATGGCCCTTTTCAGTTTTATTCCTGAGCTTGGCTGACAGGCTGCTCTCTCCTGGTGCTTCATGAGCGGTTTGATTACCTCCTCTTCTGAGCGTGCTTTGTGAAAGCCTTCAGGTGCCCCACAGTTCACACTAAAACACTATCTCTATTTCACTGTTTGAGACAAGGAGGCACAACAGAAACTGGTTGCTTCAGTATTTTCTTTAGCCTAAGGAGTGCTGTGGTGTGAGGATAGCCAAAAAAGTGTTTTAAAGAGTGCTGTTACTTCAAAAATATGATTACTCAAGTGGGATTAAAAAGTAGTGAGGAAAGAAATTGTTCTAATAATGACTAAATTATTAAGTTTAAACAGAATTTGAGGGAAAGTACTACTCAAGGAAAGGTAACTGCGAGAGTGTGGATGTAGTAGGATTTTTGAGTTAACACTAGCTTCACATGTAAACCATCAAATACTGTAACTGTAACTAATTCAAATCTCATGTAATAATCAGACCCCCAGGATTTCGCGGGAATTTTTTGTGATTGTTGCGGGCTAAAATGCCTGAATTTGCGGGAGCTTTTCCAAAAAGTTGCGATGAAAGTTGCGGTGCTTTTAAGGTTTTTGTTGGGATTTTGTTGCGGGAGGAAGTGAAAGTTGCGATAAATAGTTGCGATTTTCCCTTTTTGTAATTAAAATTGAGAAATATTTTGAATACTGAGTTATTACTGACAAAGAATAATACAAGGACACAGAGATCACAGATATGGTCCTAAAACAACCTTACCAACATCGAAAATAAATTACTACTAGGAGGGGAACTGTTTCGCGCGGTCTTTTGCTGTTATTTTTGTGGGCAAATGTCGCCGCAGACATGTTTCTTTGCCATTAGAAGCCGTGTCCCAATTCCCAGAGTGCACAGTTCGGAGCGTGGTTTAAAGGGCATGTGCGTCATTTCTTTTTTGTCCCATGCGCAGTTAACGTGCGTTCACAGACCGCAGTCGTTTCCATGGAAATCGGGGCGTGGACCAAGCGCGTGAAACTGCACGCTTCGCACACTCATATATCCCAGCATGCACCGCGTGCTACTTCTACGGGAGAAAATGGAGTAGGCAGCTGCTTCCCGTAGTTGCAAGACCTGTCGCATTTCGCAGACGGCCATGCGGTCCGCGGACTGCAGTCAGGGCTGAGCAAGTGTGCACCACCTTGACTGCAGTCTGAGCCCCCTTCAAACCACGCGCCGAACTGAGGACACGGCCACAGTTTCGTTTCGTCACATGGAAGTAAGGCAGAAGGAAGTTGGTCGACGTGAGTTCAATACGTCGCCGATGATTGGTCAAAATTGGTAAAAACTGCGGGAAAGTTGCGGTGATTGGTCAAAATTGCAACACCGCCCTGAATTCACGGGGATTGGCTGAAGTTGCGTTGAAGTTGCAAATCGCAACATCGCAAATTCCTGGAGGGTCTGAATAATGGTGAATCATTATGTTATCTAAAACAATTTAATAAAAGAAACAAGTTCCGCAATAGAAAACTGAGGTGCCCAATGGGAGCCGACATTAAATCACAACAAAGAACCGTGAAGTTGTCAACACCTCCGACGGATAGCTACAGATCATGTTATCAAATAGTGGATTTGTTTCCCTTTGTACCAAAATGACTACACGACGCTGATGAATCAAGAAAATTAAAATTAAGAAAATAAAATTTGAGAACAAAGTAAGTATAGAACGGTGGGCATGTGAAAAATAGCGTGTGAGTAAATATAGTAAATGGTTGATTTTTCATAAAAGGTCTGCTTTAACTTACAATGGGAAGAGAAAACAATGTCTTATAGGTTATACTGACAATTTATTTTAAAAACATACTCAAATTAACTACTGTTATCCACTTCTGCATTCTTAATTTTTGGAGTATTAAATTAAAGGGATAGTGCGTTTTTTTAATGTTAATCTGTATGGGTTTCCTTCTAAAAGTTATGTGTGTTGACACCGGCTTACCTCTGACACTCTCAGCTGATCCCGGTTCGGCTCGCTTTCTCAAGCCCACGTAAGTAGGTCCGGTAACTTCTCTGGAACATGAAATAAAGCTTGTTTTTCTTCTCAAAACAAAACATTTGTCCGAAAGGTGATATATTTGCGTCCCAAACAGTTGTCAACGAAACATCCAGCAGCAAACTTAGCGATCGCGTATTGTGTCTGCCGACTCATATCACTGCGCCCATGTTAGCTGTATTAGCCTTTTAACCTTTAGCGGAAGTGTACGGCAGATGCGGTCCGCCGCAAGGGGAAGTTTACAAGTGAACAGGCTAATACAGCTAACGTGAGCGCAGTGATGTGAGTCGGCAGACACAATACGCGATCGCTAAGTTCGCTGCTGGATGTTTCGTTGATGTTTCGTTTTGAGAAGAAAAACAAGCTTTATATCATGTTCCAGAGAAGTTACCGGACCTACCTACGTGGGCTTGAGAAAGCGAGCCGAACCAGGATCAGCTGAGAGTGTCAGAGGTAAGCCAGTGTCAACACACGTAACTTTTAGAAGGAAACCCATACAGATTAACATAAAAAAACGCACTATCCCTTTAAGTAAATTGTCCACTTAGATTTAGGATTAATAAAAGTAAGCCCCATCTTGCTTTTATCCACTTTTACACAGGTATTAACTAGGGATGCACCAATCCAATGGACCATGGCTGAAAATTTTACTGGCTTGGATATTGGCTTCCAATTCATCCAGTATCCTATTTGGACATATAAACTGGTGTAAAAAGGTTGTAATCGGCCCAGAAATTGTAATGTTTTAACTTTTATTTATACAAAGCTTTTCAATAGTTAGATAACAGATAAATAATGACTCCATAACACATTTGGATCAGTTTGTCTTAGTTTATTTTTGTTTTAAGTAAATAAAAATGCTGTTTTCACTCTCTGCACTGGTACCTGTTGATATCGGCAGACACTTGAAGCCATAGTATCAGAATCAGTATCGAAACTGAAAAAGCTGAATTGGAGCATCCCTAGTCCTAACCCACACGCTGCAACCCACAGCCTCACTTTGAACAATGTGTTTTCAAACAGCTATAAACTTCCATTGTCTTCATATTAACCCCAATAACTGTCTCTAACCCATCTCACGTACTTACAAGCACTTTACGAGACTCAACCAGATCACAGGTCACTCTTTCTCAACGCTCCCCTCTCATCTCAAAAGTTAGGTCACCTTGTTCCTCATCTCAGGCCTCCAAAAAGTCAAACATGTTCTTCTTGTTTGCTTGATTGCACGGCCTCCCTTTTCAATAAGTCAGCTCCGTAATACCATTTTCGGCACTTTTTTGATCCAAAAGGGAGCTGAGGGCATATGCAGCCCTTAAAGAAATGCCAGGGGGAACCGAGCTCAATATCCTTGTCAGATAGTATTGTAATTGTGTGGGGCAAAGGTGGCGGTGTGCTGGGGTGAGGTTTGGATATTGCCTGTGAAGATTTCCCCTGAGTCTGATATGGTCTAAGTAGTCTCTGGATTCTCTTCTTTACTTTCTCTCTAAAACTGCAGAGTGTGACAAACATGGCACGCTTTGCATTTGGGCACGTCGATTTGAACACGAGATATCAGAGGAACTCAAATGGAAAATGTATGAAAGATGTATTGCCAGTCAGGAGAACGTGGAAGTGGGGCATATATCAAAGTTAGCTTACAGGAGATAGGACAATGAGATCAGGCGAAATGATCTACAGAATAAACATGTTTATGCTTCAAATACTTTTGTGGTCAGAAATGCATATCTTCTTTCAATTTGTTTTTAACGCCTAAACATAAGGAAATATTATATACTGCAGCTACTTTCTCTGGGGGTGTGATGCTAACTGAAAGCACTACTGTGTTAGAAGCTCTGTTTCTCAAGTTAAGATTAAGATTTAGATTAAGTCTTTATTTGGTCACACGGGAGAAATCTGACTTCTGCATTTCAATCAATCAATCAAACAATATTTATAAGGCGCTTTTCATACAAAATTGTAACACAAAGCGCCCTACAGTGGTCAAGGATTAGAAGATTGACCTTATTTGATCTCACACAGGAGAAGTTGTTTCTATATTTGACCCGGGGACCATCCCCATAATTTTGTTTTGTTATTTAGGCTTTGGTCAGGCCCTAAGCTGGAGGATTTTACCTATGGCGCATGTTTAGGTTGGTGGGGGAAACCGGAGTACCCGGAGGAAACCCACCCAGACACGGGGAGAACATGCATTTGACCCATCCTTTTTTCAGGAACAGTGAGCAGCCATTTTTCAGCACTCGGGGGGCAGTACCGTGAAGGGTGGGGGGTGGGGGGGGTTGAACCCACATCCCACCGGGGAAAGTTAATGACTTACCAGTTGAGCAAACCAGCCAGTAAGTTAGCTTTGTGTTAACATAATCTGACCAGGAAACAGCTGACTTGGTTGTAACTACAATAGGTGAGCTGATTTGTGATGTTAAACAAGTTCCTGTCAAATAACGACTAATTACATTAGTCACAAGCTAGCTAGCTAGTTAGCAGATCTCTCTCACCTTTTATTGAAAATCAAACACCTAAACAGGCCATGAATGCTCGTATTGATCACAGGCTCTTGAAAATGTTGCGTTTAAATCCATGAGTTTTCTCAAACTCTTAAAACTTTTTTGGCAGTGTGCATTGTGTCACCATGATAACTGCTGGACATTCTACCATGTCCCTGCAAAGTATGAGTGAAGATGGTTTTCCTGGGTAACCACTCCATAACACCTTGGAAATTTTGGACAATTTGCACTCTTAAAAAGGTGAGACGTATGGAAAAAAACAACATACCATTTAAATTTTAGATGCTAAGCAGAAGTGGGTCTGGTTATTACTCGAATGGGAAACCGCTGGGAATAATACTTGATTCATTTCTTAGGAGTGAAAATTCCTTCTCTGTATGTAACCCATCCTTGCCTCTGGGGTGACCAGACAGGAGCAGTGAGCTGCTTCTGTACAGCGCAGAGCACTTGGGAACCGTCTCCATATGTTGAGCTTTTTGGTGAGGACTACATGAGTGGGATTTATACCAGACATACCAGACATGAGGAGAAACATGGAAATGCCACAGAAAAGAGAGTCAAATCTGGAACGTTCTTGCTGTGAGACGAGGGTACCAACCACCCAGGAGTAAGCCATCACTTTATGAATTCTTATAGTGAGAAACAATAAGGTTAGGACAGATTTTTTGAGCCAGTACCGATATCTATCATTTACCCCAAGTAAATGTGAACCTTCATAAGTACAATGTGTCTAGTGAGCCTCAGACAGTGACAGCAGCAGTCACAGTATTCAGATTGAAATAGTGGAGAGACATTTGTTTTGGTGCTCTTTGGAACAGATCGCCCCCTCTGTTTAATGTCTGTACCAGCGTTGTAAATATGCAAAGTGATGAACAAGTCAATGCTGTTGGCGGCTTGTCAGGGATAATCAGTAAAATTTAATGTGGACAGAGGATGAGAACATAGAAAGGTCATATCTTGATGGATCACAGCTTTAAATTGATTAGCGAATTGTCTCCACTGGGCTGCCACCGAGGCCTTCCACAAACATTTATAGTAGCAGTGTGCTCATATGCTGTAAAGAGTCCTTTAATACATGGAGTTTATATCTGACAATGATACAGAACGTGGCGGATTCAGTTTAGAGAAAGCACATATACTATAGCTGTGTCCTGGCAAGACATTGAAACCACCAAGAGGACATCGAGCATCTACTAGACACTGACCAATAGGGTTAGAGTTCTGAGAAGCCGATATGTGGCGATTGTGACTCTTTTCCCTAAAGTATATAATATAAATTTACTACAAAGTTCCCTCCAGCCCTGCTTTGTCTGGGTGGGTTTCCTCCGGGCACTCCGGTTTCCCCCACCAACCCAAAACATGCACCATAGGTACTCCAGCTTAGGTCCTGACCAAACCGAAGCAAGAAGATCATGGAGATGGTCCCCGGGCGCCCTAATGTGTGCTGCCCACTGCTCCTAATATATGTATATATATATAGGATGGGTTAAAATGCAGAGAAGAATTTCTCCAGTGTGAGATCAATAAAGTTCACTTCTTCTTCTTCTTCTTCTTTACTCTTAAATGTAGCTAAGTAGTTTTGTGCAATTATCTCCTTACAATAGAGTGTACAAACAAGGCTTTGTGGGTACTCTTTAGGCAGCAGATCGGAAATTCAAGGCTGGTAGCTGATATGCTAAAAAGAGCAAATGCCGGCCCTGTAGATAAGTTGGTTCAGTCTATCTCTTGCATCACCATAATGTTTTTCTCTCTTTTCTAAAATTAACTCAGGGCTACAGCCCTCAGGCCAACCCAAGGACTAGATTTTCAAATAATTGTATCTGAACTACAAAGGTTTCTTCCCCTGGTGTAATAAGCATTTATAATGTCCATATATCAATTTTGTTGCAATTTATGCGTATTCATATACTTACTGTCACAACCATTTTCATTTGTATTAAAGGTCCCATGGCATGAAATTTTCACTTTCTGAGGTTTTTGAACGTTAATGTGAGCTCTCCTACCCTGTTTAGGCCCCCCCCCCATGGTTAAAAGTTGCGAAATGTCTAAACTGAGCATTTGCGATCCTTTTCTGCGTTACGAAAAATCGGAGCTCAAACGAGCGATTTTGAACAAGGCACCTGATTGACGTCAGATCGAAAAAAGAAATGCAAATGCAGTTCCACCCCCGTCTGTCTCTACTCAGCGTCTCTGTAAATCACGCCCAGAGAGTTTGGACTGCGAATGCGCTAGGCAATGCGAAATGCGTTTTTTTATTTGCCTGGAGGCACGTCCGAGTGTTTCTAGGCTCGGAAGTCCTTTATCTGAGCCTCTGGACCTTTGAACAGCAGTGGTTTAATTTTATTTTCTGTGGAAATTTGTTTATTTTTCAATGGAACGCTTCAAATCTCTCCCCCCGTGCAAAAACACGGAAATGGATCAGCTGAGAGCTGAGAGCGAGAGCGGAGTTTGGCCACGCCCCCACCCTCTACTATAGGCCATCTCTGTCCTCCTCATTTGCATTCAAGCAACAACGCCCATTATGGAGTGTTCCAGAGTGACATTTATGACTCTTTCTCATCTTATCTCTGTTTCTCATGAGTGTTGATTTTGAAGAAGGATTCATTTACAGTATTAGGGAACCATTAAGGAGCCATATAAAACTACCATGTCATGGGATCTTTAAGAAAAAAAAAAAAAGTCAAATGGCCTATAAATGATGACCTGGATTCAATCATAAACGTTGAGATTAGCTCAAAAACATTTGACCCAGTTTTGTAGTGAGACTGTGATCTCGGATGGGTGGTGTTCAGATCAGCACAACAAGTCTGCAGACTCCCTTCATTTGTCCAACAGAAATATGTATAGGAAGCTGCTGACTGACACTTTGCAGCTGATGTTAATTCCCTGGGGGAGTGATACTAACTCCAAGCACTGCTCAGAGGCTCCTGAAAATGAGTTGTTTTCTTGAGTTTCTTGAGTTGAGACTATCTCAAAACATGTTTGACAGTGTTTGCTGATGTGTTCACCATGGTAACTGCTGATGTGTTCACCATGGTAACTGCTGAACATTCCATCACTGAGATTCACGTAGAAGCCCCCAGCATGTTGTCACTGCATCAATATCTATCAAGTCCAATCCAAAACTGGCTTCAAAGTTGATTAGTGTGCCAATGAAAGACATCAATACTTGCAACACTTGGCAGACACTTGTATAATGTATTACCAGTTCACTTGTAAACACATTATCATCAGAAGCAACTTGCGTGGGTGTTCAAGCATCTTTACACATCTTGACAAGGCCAGAAAGTGGACAGCAGAATCGTTACAGCTCCTTTAATCACTCCGATGCAGCACTTTCTTATTTAAAACAATAAAATTATCTTATTCGAAAGTATACCATGGATAAAATGTCAATCTAATGCTTTCAATTTTTTGTTTTGTTTCATTCACACATGTTTAACACACAAACCCTGCATATTTAGGATGAGTTCTTTTCTCAAAAAACAGAAAACACTCTGCTCTACCTTGTGATGTCATGCAATAATAAAGGAAGTGCTCCACTGCGCTTTTAAACATCTTACATCTTCAATAGAATCATTTGTTTAATTTCAGCCCTGGTATTTCTACTCTACTGGACTCTACCAAACTAAAAGTAAAAGGTAGACAGACTAATAACTAATAAAGGGTTACAAACATGTGTGGATGAAACAAAACACAACTCCAGGTATGTTTTTAAGGAGTTAACAACATTATAACATGATTTAAAGCTAATCATCAAGAATCAATTTTGTGTAGCAGTGTTTTTTTATTTAAAACAATAATAAAAAAGACAGTCCATCCAATGCTTTAATTACAGCAGCATCCTGGCCTCTGCAGAAACCCCATCCCCAGACACAGGCATACATGTCTGTGGTGGTGTTTGAAAAGGCTAAGAATAGCAGAGAAGGTGTAAAAAAAGGATTTATCAGCATGCACAAACATAAATCCACAGACCGAGAAGAATATACAATTTACAAGGAAATCCCAAAGCACAGGGACTGCAGCGGCAAAACAAACTAAACCCACCGAGGAGCACGTCAGCATGCGCTGTTTTCAAATGTCTCACATTTAAACTGTACGAAAAGTTATCTTGGGGTGTAGGGGTGAAATTCCTTACAGTACAAAAGGTTAAAGGGAACATATTGTGTAAAATCAACTTTTGAGAGTCGTTAACCACATTGTAATTGTGTTTATTTCTTATTTACCCTTTCCAAGTTGTATTTAGAGTGATTCATGCATGTTTGAGTCATCTTTATTCACAATCAAGATGCCACTGCGCTGAAAACCTCTATGTTTACCAACCTCAGCAGCAGAATCTACACATGAATTAAGAATAAAGCTGCTGAATAAAGCTGCTTCTAGGGCGGTGGTAGCTCAGTTGGTAGAGCCTTTGTCCACTGATCCAAAGGTTGGCGGTTCAAATCCCGCTCCTGACATAAGAAACATCAGTGAGCGGTCAGTGTCTGAGTTAGGGTGACATTTCGTCCGGACAGTCCGGTTTTAGAGCTGTCTGTCACGTGTCCTCCTTTTTTACGTTTTGTCCTCCTTTCGTTGCATAAATCGTCATAAATCCCCACCCATTATTTACACTTGCTACTCTGCGATGTTCGCCGTTTCCCAATTCAGAAAGTACGGTTCGGAGTGTGGTCTCAGTCTGCAGTCGAGGCGGTGCAGAGGTGGAAAAGCGCTATATAAAGACGCAACCATTCTAGCTACTACTATCACTGATATTCCTAACTTGAGCAAAATATAATATACTAAATGTCAAAATGTAGTTCATAGCACTTCAGTAAACTGATTTGGCTATACTATGATCTGCTTTATTAAGAGTGGTGAGAATAGTTTTCAAGCAACACATTCAGGACTCTTGACTGACATTTTTAAGCTAGTACTGACAGCATGTAAACTTGGTATCAGCCTTTTGAATTATAAATCACCCGCAAACAACATAAGGGTGGTACAATGTGAATGCAGGCAAAATGTAAATGTGAGCTCCCCTTTGAGACCACACAGTGGAGCATTAATATTAACTTAAAGAAACCAGGGCAACTCCATGCATAATTTGGTTCAACAATGCACTCTACAAACACTGACTTCTATGTGTGTCCTACAATATGGAATAAGCAGCTACAGAACATAAACTGGCACAAAACTAAACTTATATTTGTAATCTATTACAAGAAAGCTAATTAAATATGATGAGGTGGTGTTTTAGGGAATCATAGGTGAGTCCATGATAGGGTGACCACCGGAATGACCCTGAAAATTAGAACACTTAGGGCCAAAAGTGAGGACAAAGGTGCAAAAGGCCCAAAAGTGAGGACACTATCGGAACCATAATTATGATTATATTATTATTTATTATATATTATTAGTGTTACGAGTATAATACTAATTTGGGACAAAAAGAAGCTAGCATTCTCCTTGTGGTGTTCTGTGTCTGCATGTCGATCTAACGCACCTTTACCTCGGCTACTCAAATCAATGTCAATGTCAGAGTTTACAGAACGTGTAGTATTCTCCTCTTACCTGGCCAGCCAAATGATATCTCTCTGTATTTCCTATACAGCGCGATACCATTTGGACACCCTCGCTCCACCCTCGCTCCTCCGGTTAACAACGGACTCCGCGATTCTGATTTGTTCAAAGATGGTGACGTCAGTGCACCCGCCTTTGCCCGCAAAGTCACTCTTAGGCAGCGGAAGTTCCTCCTCAGTTTTGAATCAAGATGGTGCAATCTCTGATTGGTTCACTTAGCTGTCTGTCTACGCGCAACCGCAGCGCATTTTGGACCAAGCGTTACCCGACTCACTCGCTGGTACAGCGATGAGTCATGGATTCTTCCAGGCAAATTCTCCTCTAAAATAAGGACAAAATGTCAGAAATGAGGACACATAACAGAGGTCCGGACAGAAGGCTCTAAAACCGGACTGTCCGGCCGAAATCCAAACGAATGGTCACCCTAGTCCATGACAATGTGCAAACATTTGTGGTCATTGATTTTGTGTATGTAGAATTCATCAGTCATCCAGGTAGAATCCATGGCAAACGGAGAAATTCAATTTGTCAACTTGACAAAAGTTTATTTGGTCGACCAAATAAGTCTATGTGTAGCTCATGGTTTGATCTGTAACTTGTCCTGGCTGCTTCCCTGTACAAAAAGTATATCATGCATGCATAACACATTTATAACTCATTCACCATAATTAGTTTTGATACTTAGTAGCCACAGCTGCCCTTAGGTAAACCTCCAACCAGCACAATAACTCCCACATAACTCACAAAGCCAGTCTGACCTTCAAGTTGATTTACAAGTGCTCTAATCACTAAGCCACTTTTGCCTCATCTGATCTTCGACAAACAGGCAGTGGACCATCTACCACAAAATTTACAGAGTGGATAGAATCATAGAACCTACAGTCTCTCAGTTGAAACTCCTCAACAGCTCTACCCCAACACAACCTGAGCTTAATCATCATTGTATGCCTGCTCTCCACTAGGGGCAGTAGTCACAAACACAAATGTACGCTATGGTAATGTCCCTAAAATATTAACTGCAAAACAAGACTGTGAATGAATGTTTTGGGTCTCCGGGGGAAAATCTCACTGATGAAAACGGAGCTCACGGCCGCCTAATATTTCAGACGGAAGATTTAACGCATGCATAATAAAAAATAATGTGCTCTCCATAAAATATCTCACAGGGCATTGGGGTGTGTGATCCAAGTGCGCAGTGTGTCTTGATATTACGGTTGGCAGGACTGCAAAAGATTGGCATAGCGTACAAACGACCAGCCAGTATCCTCCTCTCCTTATGGTTACTTTGGGTCCATTTTATACTAGCGGTACTTAAATGTTTGACATGCTATAACTCTACCCCAGCCATCGCCAAAAGTGCAAAGTATCCCAGGTCGAAAAGAGCCACTCGATTGCTTCGACGGACAAATCTTCCAAACACTGTGCGATACTGACTTCCTCTTTGGACACTTCTCTCTATTCTTTTGACAGAGTGGGCACATACCATGGCTGAATGCCCGTTGAGAAAGGGGCAGGAAGTTTACTGGGGCTAGCGTTGCATTGTGGGGCTCTAGGGAGAAATCGCAAAAGGCCATATCTCGGTTTATGTGCGGCGAGCTAGTGGTCGCGTGGGACTTCTATGGTAACGGATACTGAAGATTGGACCTGTTTGCTGTCTCTATATTTGTAGAGCCGTTTTGAAGTAACTGTGTGATACTGGGTCAGATAAATACCGTGTTATTGAAGCGTGTGGGAAGTTTGTGAAATGTGCTTTTGTTGTTCTTTGAAAGCTAGCCAAAGGGAGTAGTGCTTTATTAGGAAGTAGACTATATTAAAAGTTCTACATTCTTGTGAGCCTTAAGCCATGTTATAATGTTGCTACTTCACCTGGGGTTTTGTTTCATTCACGCGTGTTTGAGTAATCCTTTATTATTAGTCTGTCTGCATTTCCAAAGCGCAAAATGCTCTGTTCGAACTCTAAAGAACCCTAAATATGCAGGATTTGTGTGTTAAACATGTGTGAATGAAACAAAACACAATCCCGGGTGTGTTTGTGATGAGGAAATGTTACATAGATCATAAAATAGCATAATATTGGCCATTTAAAGATGGAGTTTTCCACATGGTTGTCTCCATGGAGATGCTATTGCTTTGCCTGGAATTTCCACAGTATGACATTAAACTTTTCTAGCTTGCCTTTATTCAATTACAGCTGCCTCTCCACAGATGTGACCCGTACCTTGACCTGGTGGCATCACTGGCTTGTCCCATGGAAATAGAAATGTTTAATGCCATACTGTGGAACACTCCTGGCAATGCAGTTTCATCTCCATAGAGACACCCAAGTGGCAGACTCTCCATTTATTAGCATATTGTATTATCATAATACAATGGTCCCTCGCTCTATCGCGGTTCACTGTTCGCGGCCTCGCTGTTTCGCGGATTTTAAAAAAATGTTTATAGTGTAACTTTTTTTTATAGTGTAACATTGTGTTCTGCGTCCTGATTGGCTAAGAGACTGTAGACCTTATAGATGGGGGATGCAGGGGGGACCAGGATTAGACCAGGACTAAACCAGGACTAAACGTGGACTAAACCAGGAGGCATGGTCCGGGCGCCGCGGTTCGATCTCGTGCTCGCAGCCCGGGCCTTGTGTCGGCTCCCGGCGGAGTCCCCACGCTTCACTATTAATACATTTTGTTGAAAATCTACGAAAGTTTGAGTATTTAAATGAGAGAGAAATGTGAGAAAACGTTAATTCCAGTGTTTTAAGGCATTTACAGCCTTAAAACATGTAGAATAATTGTAAAATATAAAGTTGTCCTACTTCGCGGATTTCACTCATTACGGGTTATTTCTGGGACCTAACCCCCGCGATAAACGAGGGATTACTGTATTCTTTAATACATCCAGTATTTTAAATGCAGATCAAGATAAATAAAGTGTATGCTGTTTCTTTCTTACTTTGTGAAATAAAGTTGGGATCAGAGCTATTTTTCACCCCGTAACATAAACGTGGTTGTTGTTTTATTGTTCAGTCTACATCGAACGCTTCTGAAGCATTTACACAGAGTACACACACTCACAGGTGACATTACACAGAGTACACACACTCACAGGTGACATTACACAGAGTACACACACTCACAGGTGACATTACACAGAGTACACACACTCACAGGTGACATTACACAGAGTACACACACTCACAGGTGACATTACACACAGTACACACACTCAGAGGTTATATTAGTTTTACATCTGAGAGCTTTTGTCATGAGTCACTGCCTCGGGTCAGAAAATTACAGTCAATGGCACAATTAGACAAACAGAGCTATTCAAATTAGCATGTGTCTCTCTCCCTCTTTCTTATTCTCCCTCTCTCTTTCTCACTCTAATTCCATCCCTCTCCATCTCTCTCTACCCCCTTCCCTCCATCTCTCTCTCTCTGTCTTGCTTTTCTTCCTGTCTCCCCACAATACCGCTCTCTCCCTCCCTGTCGCTTCCTCCCTTTCTCTCTTTCTCACTCTCTCCCTCTCTCCTGCGCCTCCTCCCTCCCTATTTCACTCCCTCTCCCTCCCTCCCTCTCTCTCATAATAACTCTAAGACCTCACGTGTGTTTTTACGAATATCAGAGGTGAAAAAACAGCTTTCCTTTGATTCGCCAAGGTTAGCGCTCCCACATAATCAGCATAAACATTACAGGATAGAGTAATTGAGCCAAAGCGACTGATGGAGTATACACGGCTCTTTACCTGAACAAAAGACCACTATATGAGCTTCATTCACAAGCACTAATGAAAGCACTGGACCTATTGGAGTCAGAAATTACAGCTTTGGTCCAACAGTCACAGGTGGCTGTATCATTAGCTGAATTCTCATTAAAAAGTCAAAGCAGAGACACACTATTACTGATGGACTTGGTAATAGCGTGTTTTCATTCAGAGAGAATTAGTCTCTTGTCCTCTAGCTACGTTATAATAAAAGTGTACGAGAGGTCAAATACATGGACTTCAGCGCTTATCCTCCTGTTTGAAATAAATTTGGTCAAAAGGATCAAGTGTGGTGAAATATATAGGAGACATGAAACTCGTAGATTAGAAAGATAGTCCTCCTTAGATGTTTGGGGGGGTAAGACAGTTTACATTATAGTGGCCAGAGAGTTGGTCTAACACATGAGCAATAAATCCTCAATCATTTGTGATAGTATTGACCATTCCAGTCTAGTGCAGTCCAGTCTGGCTATGCTTCTGTTGTAGGGAGTATTATACCTCTGGTGATGCAGGGCAAGATAACAATCCTACCTGCACCTTTGTACATTGTACCTTGTATTTTTATTACATTTTATTACATATTTTTATTATATTGTTTACTTCTTCCCCTGCACTTTTTGCAACACTTTTTTACTATGTACTATTATTGCATGTTATTAGTACTTCTGACTATCTTAGCGAGTCAACGGTTCTTCTGATCCTAAGCATTTCATTGCATTATTGACCCTGTGTTGATTCTGCATATGACAAATAAACAATCACTAAGCTGGCAGTGAGAGCCCTCAGTATAGAACAGAAATGGAATTACTCTAATAACTAGAAATACAATTTGCACTACAAAGAGTTAATTAAAGATCCCATGACATGGTACTTCTTGATGCTTTTATATGGCTCCTTAATGGTTCCCTAATACTGTAAATGAATCCTTCTTCAAAATCAACACTCAGTGCATGAGAAACAGAGATAAGCTGAGAAAGAGTATTTTTTCTCACTCTGAACACTCTATAATGGGCGTTGTTGCTTGAATGCAAATGAGGAGAAAAGAGCTGGCCAATAGTAGAGGGTGGGGGCGTGGCCAAACGCTCCGCTCTCAGCTGTGCCCTGTGCACTCTGATCCATTTCCGTGTTTTTGCACAGGGGGGTGAGATTTGAAGCGTTCCATTGAAAAATAAACACATTTCCACAGAAAATAAAATTAAACCACTGCTGTTCAAAGGTCCAGAGGCTCAGATAAAGGACTTCCGAGCCTAGAAACACTCGGACGTGCCTCCAGGCAAATAAAAAAACGCATTTCGCATTGCCTAGCGCATTCGCAGTCCAAACTCTCTGGGCGTGATTTACAGAGACGCTGAGTACAGACAGACGGGGGTGGAACTGCATTTGCATTTCTTTTTTCGATCTGACGTCAATAAGGTGCCTTGTTCAAACTCGCCCGTTTGAGCTCCGATTTTTTGTAACGCAGAAAATGATCGCAAATGCTCAGTTTACACATTTCGCAACTTTTAACCATGGGGGGGGGGGGGGCTAAACAGGGTAGGGGAGCTCACATTAACGTTCAAAAACCTCAGAAAGTGAAAATTTCATGCCATGGGACCTTTAAAGTTGCTCTTAATTTGCATTTGGAATGAGAGAAAAATTACATTCCACTTGAATTGAGAAAAAGATCCCTTGTCTAAAACTACTACTAAATAAAAAAAAGTCGTACTTCAGTCTTAACTTAGTCCAGTTGTTGTGAAGGATTTTTAACTATTAAACTTGCTTTTCTGATCTATGTTACAATGTTGTTTCCTCATCACAGACATACCTTGAATTGGGTTTTGTTTCATTTCATTCATGTGATTTCATGTGGTAATACAGGAAGTGCTCCACTGTGTTTTTAAACTCTGTTCACTCTGTGTTTCACATGTGAATGAAACAAAACATAACTCCAGGTCTGTTTTGGATGAGGTAGTACCATTTTAACATGACTAAAAGCTCACAAGAGTCAATGTTGTGTAATATATGTGTAATATATGTAATATGTGTATATTACACCTATATAAAAATATCTACCTTTGAATCATAATCCTAGCTCTTCAACAATATGTGGCTACCTATTATTTATTAGGCTTATTTTCTACATGTTTATACCAGAGGAGAAAGCACACACTACATTACCGTTAAACGTATGCAGCTATTACCATAAACTTTGAAAGAAACCCTACCTCAGATCTGAACCCCAATACATCGTGCAAAATACATGCATAGGCTCTTATTCATTATACTTATTTGCATGTTTAAAGCAAAGTAAACTTTGATATCTCAAGTGTAGCCAATTTCTAGTGGAGAAAGTACACAGCTATTTACCATCGGGGTATTTTAAGAATACCTACGTCAGTTTTGAATCGCAATACTTCAGGAATACATGGCTACTTATTATTTATTATACACATTTTCTAAGTTAATACCTGCAGTACTTTGATGTGTCATCCATATCTAATTCTAGAATATATCATCAACCATGCCACATCACTGTTATATTGTATGTACACAGCTACATTTGGAACATTTTACTGCACATATCAATTCTATAGCTCCGAACATTAAATTCACTTGTGAAGATGCCAAAGACAACACATTGGCTTTCTTAGATTGTGCAGTAACGATAGGAGGAGACCGGCGACTCCAAGTAGAAGTCTTCCGGAAGCCCACACACACAGACCAATACCTGCTTTTTGATTCACACCACCCACTGCAGCACAAACTGGGAGTTATTCGGACATTGCGACACAGGGACCAAGTGGTTCCCACAAGCACAGAGGGTAAGGAGAAAGAAGAACATGTGCAGAAAGCCCCCTCTGTTTGTGGGTATACTAAATGGACTTTCAACAAAACTAAGAGAGCCAAGAAACAAGACAACAGAGAATCAGAACCCAGGAGAAAGGGTTTAACTATTCTTTACCTGGCTGGTGTTTCTGAAAAACTACATGGATTTTCAACATGAAATCCCAGTCTATTTTAAACCCACAAACACTTTAAGACTTTAAGAAACTGGTCCACCCAAAGGACAAAACCCCGAGCCACAAACAAAGCAATGTGGTCTACTCCATTCAGTGTAGACTGCAGTGAGCGCTACATTGGAGAAACCAAACAGCCACTTCACAAGAGGATGTACCAACACAGATGAGAGAGCCATAGTGGACATCAGTCTGCCGTACATCTCCACGTAAAAGCCACGGGCCACTCCTTTGAGGACAGTGAGGTACAGATCTTAGCCAGAGTAAAGAACAGGTATGAGAGGGGAGTTAAAGAGGCTATTTTTGTCAAGAAAGAGAATCCTTCCTTGAACAGAAGGTCTCAGACATCATTTGTCTCCCATTTATAACTATACTCAAACCTAAATCAAAACAAAGGAAACAATAGGCCAGGTCAGGTCTAGAGGTGTGAAAACACCCATCATGGTCCTGAATGGTTCTGCTAACAAAACCCCACACTCCACTCCCACTGCAGATCTAATAGACCTACCTAACTAACAGAAACTGTAAACAAATAGGTGTAGTTGTCTCAGAGTAATTTCATTGTAGTTAGCTCCTCCCTTCAGGCAGATATAAGGCATCAGATCAGCGTCTGACCTGAACTGAAGAAGCAGCTTGGATGAGCTGCGAAACGTATTTGACCAAATAAACTTTTATCCAGTTGATAAATTGAATTTCTCCTTTTGCCACATAACATTAAAGCTAACATGGCTTAAAGCTGACAAGAGTCAATTTTGCGTAATATAGAACCTTCAAACTTTAAAAACACCCACCTGTTTGAATCACAATACCACCTCTGCAAGAATATATGACTACCATTACTGCTGTCATAAACTTGCGAAAAATCTGCATAACAAATAAGAAGTACTTTGACACCTCTAATTTCCACAGGGGAAAGTATACGCTATATCACGACTAAATGTATGCAGCCATTTACTATTGGTGTATTTCTTTCCCAAATCACCACGGGAACAGGCCCAGAGTAAACTCCATTATTAACTGCAGTGGTACACAGAAAAACATAGCCGCAGGTACGAACCAAGCAAAAATAAATCAAAGACTGAGGCAGCAAAGGGGAACAGGCATCCTCATTAGCGCTAGTGCTAAAGGAACAGCTTCTAGAGGAGGGCATAGGCCTATAGGGTCACACTGGATCTAAACCAAAGGGTGTAATTACAAGAGGAATGTCCCCCAAGCAGTGACCGGTGAGGAGATGACCACACAGGACAAAGTCAGTGAAGGTAGGAGTACGAAAACACGAGAGGACACAGGAATGTATAGTAGAGACCCAGTGTGATCTAAGCAAACACACTGGTATTAATGCTACTATTATCCTTAAAGATCCCATGACATGGTACTTCTTGATGCTTTTATATGGCTCCTTAATGGTTCCCTAATACTGTAAATGAATCCTTCTTCAAAATCAACACTCAGTGCATGAGAAACAGAGATAAGATGAGAAAGAGTCATAAATATCTCTCTCAAACTCTTTATTCTGGGCGTTGTTGCTTGAATGCAAATGAGGAGAAAACAGCTGGCCAATAGCAGAGGGTGGGGGCGTGGCCAAACGCTCCGCTCAGAGCTCAGAGCCCACAGCTGATCCATTTCCTTCTTTTTGCACGGGGGAGAGATTTGAAGCGTTCCATTGAAAAATAAACACATTTCCACATAAAATAAAATTAAACCACTGCTGTTCAAAGGTCCAGAGGCTCAAATAAAGGACTTCCGAGCCTAGAAACACTCGGACGTGCCTCCAGGCAAATAAAAAAACGCATTTCGCATTGCCTAGTGCATTCGCAGTCCAAACTCTCTGGGCGTGATTTACAGAGACGCTGAGTACAGACAGACGGGGGTGGAACTGCATTTGCATTTCTTTTTTCTATCTGACGTCAATAAGGTGCCTTGTTCAAACTCGCCCGTTTGAGCTCCGATTTTTTGTAACGCAGAAAAGGATCGCAAATGCTCAGTTTAGACATTTTGCAACTTTTAACCATGGGGGGGGGGGCTAAACAGGGTAGGGGAGCTCACATTAACGTTCAAAAACCTCAGAAAGTGAAAATTTCATGCCATGGGACCTTTAAAGGTCCTGTATTATACAAAATTAACTCTTGTGAGCTTTTAGTCATGATAAAATGTTATTACCTTCCCAAAAACAATTGTTTTCATGGAATTGTTTTGTTTCATTCACATATGCTTCAATAACCCTGTTTTAATAGCTTGTCTATGTCTTTTCATCCTTGTGATATCATCAAGTGGTATTTTCAAGTTAACAGTTCTTTTTACCTTTAGTTCAGTAGATTGTCAATTCCAGGGCTGAAATTATGCAAATAATAATAATAATAATAATAATAAATTTTATTTTATTAATGATTCTACTAAAGGTGTATGGAGTTTAAAAACACATTAGAGCACTTCCTGTATTATCATACATCACAAGATGAAAAAGAGTGCTTTCAGTGTAAGAAAAAAAAAAAAGCCTAAATATGCAGGGTTTGTGTGATAAACATGTGTAATGAAATTAAACACAACTCCAGGTATGTTTTATTGAGGAAACAACATTATAACATAGATCAGAATTTAATTATCACTATTCGCAAATCTGAAGGTCAGCAGTGTGAACCCCGCTCTAACCAGTGCATGCTGATGTTGTGTCCTTAGGCAATACACCTCAATAGCGTGACTGTAGTGCATGTTGTTTATAGGAACTGATTGATAATCTTAAGTAAATAAGTACATTTATTATTTCAATAGTTCTTCATTATGATCTAAATTACCTTTAAAAGATTACGTACAATTATAATTCAATCATCATAAAGACCTGTCATTATATAATAATAATTATTTTTCATGTGAGAATAAAAGCAGGTATTATCTTATTAGAGAGTCATAAAAATGCTGACACTTTTCCTGTAATACTGCGTGGTTAGTACGTAGTGATCATAGCTGGAGGAGTAGCCTGTTGGCCATGTTTTAAATGCAGAAATAACACTGACCTGTAACCTACTGTATGTTAAATGTCACCAAAATTGGGATAATAATTCTGATTTATGATTTGGTTTCAATATTATCATTTATCATCTATATTTTGTAATTCAAAATTTGTAATCCTGACATTGCAGACAAAGCAATAACATCTCCATAGAGAAAAACATTTGAAGGACCCTCCACCAGAAAAGGTACACAATGCACCTTTAACCATGATACCCAACAGAAAAAAATGAGAGAGAATTATGAGTTTGGAAAAAGAAGAGAAGAATGCAGAGGACAGGATCACAACAGAAACAGGAGGGGGGATCAAAACACAGATTTTGCCCAAGAAACCCAGTGCACCCTTGACAGCAAAGACACAAACAGACAAAGATGTTCATGACAAAGAAAGACAGGATAAAACAAACAGAAAGTGTGAAGAAGAGAGAGGGGGGGGGGGGGGGGGGGCACCGCTTTATAGTCTACGTCTGAAAGCAGCACGGAGTACAGGGGGTGGATCCAGATCACTCAAGTTTAAAATATGCTTTAATCTTGTGACAAAGAAACAAACTGCAGATGAAGTCAGATTTGTTTCTCGGCTGAACCCGGGCCCAGTGATAATAACTGTGTGAAGGAGTGCAGGCTTTAATGGAGGTTCAGGTTAAAGATGTTTCTGTCCCCTCAGAATGCACGGCTCTGTGTAAGAGGATGGACAGAAATTATGTCTGTTTCAAAAGTGAGACTAGAGGAATTCAAACAGAAGAAAATACAGAAAATGGAAGCTTTTATTTGTGTCTTTGACAGAACGGTGCATTGTGTAACTTTTCGGTTGGGGGTCCATCACATGCTTGTTTCTATGGATTTGCCATTGCTCTGCCTGGATGGCATTAAAGATCTTTATCTTACATTTATTAAATTACAGGTGATTTTACAGCTCAAAAATACCTTGAAAAACAGACATTTTGACAGTGAGTGCTATTGCCTCTCCACATATCTGATCTGTAACTTAGTCTTGTTTGGGCTCCATGAAGTTGGAAAGGTAATACCATACTTTGAAACATTCATGCATGCAAAGGCAAAAGGAGAAATTCAATTTGTCAACTGAACAAAAGTTTTTTTGTCGAATACATTTTGCAGCTCATCCAAGCAGCTTCTTCAGTTCTGGCCTATATTTGGTCACATCTTTATATAGCGCTTTTCCACCTTTAAGGCACCCAAAGCGCTTTACAACAAGGAACCAATCACCCATTCACACACACATTCACACACCAGTGTACACAGACACTGGGGGCGAGGCGTTTGTTTAAGTGTCTTGCCCAAACCGCGTAAGACACAACGGCAGACGTAATTCATCTGTGGGAGCTGGAATCGTAACCACCAACCTGTGGGTCAGTGGATCTGACCGCTGTACCACTGATGAAACTTCCATGTCAAGAGCGGGATTTGAACCGCCAACCTTTGGATCAGTGGACAAACGCTCTACCAACTGAGCTACTTCAGTTCTGGTCAGACGCTGGTGGACACTGCCTATATCTGCCTGAAGGGAGGAGCTAACTACAGTGAAATTACTCCGAAACTATCACACATACTTGTTTACAGCTTCTGTTAGTTAGGTAGGCCTATTGGATATGCAAAGAGTGTGGGGCCTTGTTAGCATAGCCATTCAGGGCCATAATGGGTGTTTTCACACCTCTGGACCTGCTGCCCTTTGTTTTCTTTGTTTGTTTTGGTTTAGGTTTGATGTCTGAAACCTCCATTTCTGTTCTGATTCTCTTTTTTGACAAAAATAGCCTCTTTAACTCCCCTCTCAAACCTGTTCTTTTCTCTGGCTAAGATCTGTACCTCACTGTCCTCAAATGAATGGCCCGTGGCTTTTAGGTGGAGATGTACGGCAGATGAAGGTCCACTCTGGCTCTCTCATCTGTGTTGGTACATCCTCTTGTGAAGTGGCTGTTTTGTTTCTCCAATGTAGCGCTCACTGCAGTCTTCACTACACTGAATGGAGTAGACCACATTGCTTTGTTTGTGGCTCTGTGTTTTGTCCTGGATGAGCTGCAAAATGTATTCGACCAAATGAACTTTTGTCGACGACTGAGGGATTGTACACACATTCCAGACAAAGCGATGCCATCTCCATGGAGACAAGCTGGCGACAGATCCTCCAATATACGCTTTTGTTGAATTTGATTTTCGTAGGACTTCTCTAGGTCTTTTAAAAGGCAAAAAGACAATCACTTTTAATTACTGACAGTTGCGAAAATGAAAAATGTAGGTGGAGGGAAACAGATAGGGGGACACTTTGGCAGGCAATCAAGCTTCCACAGACTAATGGCACCAATTACAACCAGAGCAGGGTCCACTGATCTGTGTTTTCTATGCAAGAGTTGCTTTTAATTTCCCTTTATTGAAATTATATTTTAGTGTCAGTCGCAATCCGTCAACTGCCCTCCGAAATACCACAGTTCTCTGTATCATATTTGCCAAATTCTTCCTCTAATGTCCTATATAGTTTTTCATGATTTATTTTTTGTAACTGTTTATTTAAAGGTGCATTAAAGGCATAACTTTTCTGGTGGAGGGTGTGTCACTTGCTTTTTTCCATGGAGATGTTATTGCTTTGCCTGGAATGTTTTACAGTATGCTATATTGCACCTGCCTATCTTCATGGAGACCAAACCAAACCCAAGTTACAGGTCAGATCTGTGGAGAGGCGATAGCGCTCACAGTCAGAATGTCTTTTTTTTAAATGTTTTTTTGAGCTATAAAACCACCTGTAATTGAGTAAATGTAAGGTAGAGTGTTTAATGTCATACTGTGGAACATTCCAAGCAGAGCAATGGCATATGGCAATAGAAACAAGCAGGTAACGGACCCCCAAACGGAAAGTTACATAGTGCATCTTTATACATAGATCAGGTACTTCAGATACTTCATGCAGTAGTGAAGGAAAACAAAAGCAAATGCAGAATGGGAAGCAGTGTGGAAGGTACTGGGATGATCCTGTCTTGAATATTAAAGCGTGTGTGTGTTGGTATGGATGTGTGTAAGCTATAATGGCATTCAGTGAGAGGAAAGGATAACAAAGTAGTAATAATAGTAAGATACAAAGAAATTAAGAAAGTGCATTTAATAATAATAATAATAACAACAATCATTTATATAATATATATACACTGCCATGCACCATGCAAGATAGCTCAGTGTGTCTCAAAGCTACACTGCCTGACAAAAGTATTAGAACGATTGTGTATTTCTGAACTTTCATAATGATAACAAGACGTATTGTAATGACAACAAATCAATTTATTGATATATTAAAGCAAATTTCATCATGTGTAAAGGTATATTATTGCAAAAATGCAACAATATCAAGTTAAAAAGCTTTTTCATCAAAATAACCACCTTTGGCTTTAATCACAGCTTTACAAATTTGAGGCATTCTGTCCAACAATTTTTCAAGATATCCATCCTCTATAGTTTTCCACTCATCCTGAAGACATTTCCACAGGTGTTTAACGTTAGTCGGATTCCTGGAGCGCACTTTAATATCCAAATAATCCCACACTTTTTGGATGGGTGACAGGTCAGGAGACTGGGGCGGTCATGTCATAACCTGCAGTCGATGACGCTGTTCACACGTCTCCAAATGACCCTTACACAGTTTGGACGAGTGTTTTGGGTCATTATCTTGTTGGAACCAGAAGTTTCGTCCAGAGTTCAGAAATACACAATTGTCCTAATACTTTACTTTTTTTTTTTTAAATCGTATAACATAAAATAAACACTTTATTACAATGAATTAAAATAAGCCTTTATTTTAATTCACTGTAATAGTTGTTTATTTTATGTTTTACTCAATTATTTAACCCAAAACATGCGCCATAGGTAAAATCCTCCAGCTTGGGTCCTGACCAAGCCTAAACAACAAAATCATGGGGATGGTCCCCGGATCAAATGTAGAAACGATTTCTCCTGTGTGAGATCAATAAAAGTCCGTCTTCTAATCCTTAATCACTGTAAGGCGCTTTGTGTTACATTTTGTATGAAAAGCGCTTTATAAATATTGTTTGATTGATTGATTGACGTTTTAATGTGGCTGCCAAGCGCTGTTATCTGCAATCGTGCTTTTTATGTCCACTGATAATAATATTTAGGTATTTTAAGTATTAATGGTACCAAACATTGTAGTGAAAAGTAAAGAAGAGGATTAAACAGGACTCGCAGGATGTCAGTGTCTAATCTGTGCATTAAAACATTTGCAGGCTTTTCATTAATTTTATTCATATAAAAAAAGGTGTCCAGCTCCAAAGCTATTCCAAAAACCAGCTCTTATAAAATTTGGAGTGTCACTTTTGTCGTAATATTGCATTCAAGCCAAAGTCATTAGCGGGTCCCTATCAATCAAGCGTGCTCTGGAAGTGAGGGAAGTTAGCATAATAATGAATGAGCAGGTGTGCTGGCTAACACCACTAACCATAAATCCTCCAGCTCTGATCTCGGTCCGCTATAAAATACATCATTGACTTTAATGTACCTGGTCCCACTCTATTAGTGCCTGTAGTAGCTGTCTTTGTGCTTAGCATTTTCTGATTAGCTTGAGATTGAGGATTTAATGATGTGTCTGTGATGAGGATTATGCGACGAGGAGCCTACATGTCAATAAGCCTACTGAGTACTGTTTATTCTGACAATGTAGCCAACATTCTTATTTTTGTTTTAGACTAGTTTTAATTCTATTGCAATGTTGTCTTTTGAATACCAAAATGTGAGTACTATGAGTAGACAATAATGGTATTAGTCAATATTCAATACAGTAATCCCTCGTTTATCGTGGGGGTTAGGTTCCAGAAATAACCCGCAATAAGAGAAATCATAATCATAATAGTTTACAATTATTATGCCTGTTTTAAGGCTGTAAATGCCTCACCACACACATTATACGCTTTTCTCAGACTGGAATGAACATTTTCTCACATTTATCTCTCGTTTAAACACTCAAACTTTCATAGATTTTCAACAAAATGTATTAATAGTGAAGCGTGGGGGGGGAGACACGGCTCCTGAAGCCCCGCCGGACGCGCGAGGAGCACTGCCACGTCCCGGGACGTGACGCGCCCTTGGAGAAGTGCGCGACACGTGCACCCCTCATCGTGATCAAATCCGTGACAGAGCAGCGTGACCGGCGCAAGGCCGCACGTACACCGGGGCTGTGAGCACGAGATCGAACCGCGGCGCCCGCAGCCCGAGCCACAAACCGAACACGCACAAACGAACGCAAGAGCGGCACGAAACCAGCAAAGAGCCGCACGGGGTGATTTAATCTTGGTTTAGACCTGGTTCAGTCCTGGTTTAGTCCAGGACCAGTCCAGGTTTAGACCTGGTTTAGACCTGGTCTAGACTTGGTTCAGTTCTGGTCTAGACCTGGTTTAGTCCATGTTTAGTCCTGGTCTAGTCTCTTAGCCAATCAGGACACAGAACACAATGTTACACTATAAAAAAAAAAAAAAAAGTTACACTATTTAAAAAAAAAAAAAAAATCCGCGAAACAGCGAGGCCGCGAACAGTGAACCGTGATAGAGCGAGGGATTACTGTACCAATATTCGATATAGATATTTTTTTCTGAGCTGCCCCATACTCTATGTCTTTTGGAACAGAAAATTGAAACAATTTTATATCACAGGTAAATGCATTTTATTATTATTATTATTATTGTCTGGGTGGGTTTCCTCCGGGCACTCCGGTTTCCCCCACCAACCCAAAACATGCACCATAGCTTAGGTCCTGACCAAGCCGAAGCAAGAAGATCATGGAGATGGTCCCCGGGCGCAGTAATGTGCTGCTCACTGCTCCTAATAACAGGATGGGTCAAATGCAGAACTGGAATTTCCCCACTGTGGGACTAATAAAGGCATAGCTTTCTTTCTTTCTTTCTTTCTTTCTTTCTTTCTTCTTCTTCTTCTTATTTTTATTTTTATTTTTTTACAAAAATGAAGTTAATTTGTGATTTTTTTAAAATGTTCCCATCATTAAAATGATGCCTGAAGAGGTTTGAGATGTCATCCATGCATGTTCAAGTATTTTAGCAATGTCTCCGGGACCCTGTTCAAACCCTCTTTACGATTCGCTGTAAGATTCTGTGCAATGCTCAGCCCACAAGCCCAGTATATGTCATCCATGCTCTCATGACAATTCTCCATAAATATACAAAAACTCGTGATTCGATGTGCAGTGGTTTGATTAGCGGAATGCACGCTGACAGTGAACTATTAATTCTGACAATGCAGTAAACAATGCTAATTTTGTCAGATTTGCATGACTAGTTTTATTTTATGGCAGTGTTGCCATTTGAATACCACAGATGTGAGCAGAGAGAAATAAAAATGCCAAATTGCGATTTTTCTGAAGTATTGCAATTTGATTTTTGATTTAAATTTTAATAACAGGGTTTGTTCAAAGTTCACATTTTAAATGCACCTAGAAGAATTGGCAAAATGACTAACAACCAACTCATACAAGAATCACTTTTCAGAACATGTACAGATCTAAACTACAGGGTTAGCAGTTTTTATGCAGAATAACAGTGTCGTTTATGGACAATACTTGGGTACAATTTTATTTCAGTTGCCATCTCACAGGAGCAGTGCAAATACTTACACTATATACTCATTCAGTCTTTAATAGCACTTTCATATACAGTACAGTATGTGATGCTTTATACTGTCATCATGTGTCATCATTTAATGCCTGTAAACCTCCCATAACCATATATTTATTTTCCAGCCATTGCTCAAGGACACAGCAAAGAGATTGGAGAATAAACACTCCCCACAACTGTTTGCATATATCTGATTATGACTGCTGATTAAATTCCACTTTTCACATTGCATTAGTACACACTCAATCTGTGCAGATGTGAAGATACAAATGCACTCCAACGTTCCTTGGTGTTTTTCAGATTCTATGGAATATATTAAAGGAGAATTAACGTTTTTTACAAACTGAGCCTTATTTCGATAATAAAACAAGTTGTTTTACTCACCCATAGCACTTTGGTGTCATATGGAGCACTTCCAGAGATGTTTTAGATTAGCGATAGCCGTAGCGCGAGTTCTAGCCGTAGCTCGGGGCATGTAATATATGCCCCGTGCGGTCTCCAAATAACACAAACTTTAGCACTTTTCAAATCATAGAAGCTCAATGTCTTAGTCTACGCTTTCGTTTGAGTCAAAAGTGGCCTGTAATCTGAGATTTATCCATAGTTTCGAGCAGATGAGGACGCCAGTGCGCATGTGCGGAGTCACAGTTTATTTCACTCTCAGCTCCCGGGACCCAAACATGAAACGCAAAGCTGTAAATTATGGATAAATCTCGGGTTACAGGCCACTTTTGACTCAAACGAAAGCGTAGACTAAGACATTGAGCTTCTATGATTTGGAAAGTGCTAAAGTTTGTGTTATTTGGAGACCGCACGGGGCATATAATACATGCCCCGAGCTACGGCTAGAACTCGCGCTACGGCTATCGCTAATCTAAAACATCTCTGGAAGTGTTCCATATGACACCAAAGTGCTATGGGTGAGTAAAACAACTTGTTTTATTACCGAAATAAGGCTGAGATTGTAAAAAAACGTTAATTCTCCTTTAATATCATACTCTCAGATGAGGCAAGAGACAGTTTTTCCTATTAATAACATTGTATTTTGACATGAAATATCCAAAAGGTGAATTTACAAATGTTTAACCTGACCATTTCTGTTCTGACTAGACTCAAGACCTCACTGTATTACAACACAAATCTGTACCTAACTGTATTAAATACTATAGGTCCATAGATTGTTGTGATGTAACTGAAACCGAGCAATCTTAAGTTAAATGTGACTTGAATCTTCATATAACTGAATACATTCATCAGTATGAAGTTAGCCACTAGAATAGACAGCACGTAAAGGTCTAAAATTGACTCTTGTGAGCTTTAAACCATGTCATAATGTTGTCACCTCATCAAAAACCTACCTGAAGTTGTGTTTTCATTCACTTTAATCCTACATTATTTGTCTGTCTACATCTCCAAAGCTCAAAATGCTGAGTGGTACAGTAGTTTTCAAATTAAAAGCTACTTTTACCTTTTGACCAGTAGAGATTGAAACTATCTGAATTATTCAAGTGAATGTACGTGGAGTTTAAAAACACAATGGAGCACTTCCTGTATTACCACATGACATCATGAGGAGGAAAGGAGTGTTTTCAGTTTGAGACTCATTGTGTGTCAAAAATGTGTTTTAGCTACTGCAGACCTCGAGGGTCACCCGGGCGTGCCGTAACACGGACAGCTCTCGTACCCGCGCACGAGCCGCGCGCCGCTATTGTGTAAATAAAACGCGGTCCCGTTTTTTTTTTTTTTCTCATGAAAACACACATTCCCGATCATGTACCATGACACTCTACACATCAAATGAAACCTTACAGTCTCCTCTTTTTGACTATGCAATTCATTTCCCTGCAAAACAATCACTCCCCGAGCACATGGGGCTTTTATACGGAAAAGCACAAAATGAGGTTAGCTTACCTTAGAATGCTTTGCACAGGTCAAACTCTGTATTTCACCATAAACTTGCTCTCAATTTGTCCGTAAGGATCCAGCAAATAAAATCCAGTAAAACAATTTAGTCCAAAACACGTGTTAGATCCATTACGACGTCTGATCCGGCAGCATGCAGTGTTGTTTACCCAAAACCACGAGCCTTGCCGAAGGCGGAGCCCAAATGTCCTTCTGCGGCTCTCGTATTCAAAATGGCTGCCTCTGCATGGGGAAGATCCCCCTTTTATGTGACTATATCTAAGTCCAAAAGAATACTTTGATTTCATGATGGAAGTGAAAAGGCTTGGAAAACACTGTATTTTTGAATGGGTATCTTCAATTTCAGTAATTAACGGGTAAAAATCTTACACACTGTCCCTTTAAAGAAAATTAGTAGTGAAATCTGTGCACTACTATTGGTTTGTTAATCGTATAATCAATTCAGGTTTGGCTCCTGAACCTCCAACGAAGACAATAATGATGGGTTGTAAACTAAAATATTCGACAATCGATAAACAAGTTTGTGCCCTTTCTCCCAGCAGCCCTCTCTGAGTTTTTATGGCTAATGAGTAATCCCATTAAAAGCCCCACTCACAATAAACCAGCCTGCATAGATACATTAGCATATTACATCTCTCCTCATGGTGCATTAACTGAGCCGCAATACCGTGGTAACTATAGCCACAAAGCATGGTCAAAAGTAGTTTATATTTTTTTTCATCTAAGCTTGAATGTTACTTCGTCATCACAAACAGACCTGGAGTTGCGTTTTGTTTCATTCACACATGTTTAACACACAAACCCTGCATATTTAGGCTGAGTTCTTCTGACAAGCTGAAAAAAGCTCTGAACTTGAACTTAAACTACCACTACATAACCTCCAAAGGTGGAAGGTGGAGTATTTTGAGCTTTGGAGATGTAGGCAGAGTAATAATAAAATGGATTACTCATTTGAGAATGAAACAAAACACAACTACAGGTATGTATTTGAGGAGGTAACAACATTGTGACGTGATTTAAAGCTCCTTATTTTACAGTGGCCGGTCGGGGGTATGTTTATGGGAAACGGGCAGTCCCGGTGCAGTGTCCCAGGGCTATTGATTGGACTGGGGGGTGAGGAGGGGTGAGGAGAAAGGAAGGGGTGGGGGGAGGATGCAGCGGTGGATGCTGGGAAACTGTAGGCTCCTGTTTGTCCAGAGGTGGTCAGACACAGTGGAACCAAAGCGCTGCCCTCCACTGACACAATGACTTTATAATGGCGTTTCATTTCACTATAAGATAATGAATGCGTGTCTAGAAACATGAGCTGTTCCTACAGGGCTGAAAGGCACAAAAACAGTATCACAGAGCTACTGAGCGTCTTTGATTTCACACCAACATTGAATTATCCATTTAGATTACATGAACAAGCTGTGGATATCTTCTGATGCCATGTGGTAATACAGGAAGTGCTCCACTGTGTTTTTAAACTCCATACACCTTCACTACAAACATTGGGATAATTTCAGACCTGGAGTTGCCAATCTCTACTTAAAGATCCCATGACATGGTACTTCTTGATGCTTTTATATGGCTCCTTAATGGTTCCCTAATACTGTAAATGAATCCTTCTTCAAAATCAAGCCTCAGTGCATGAGAAAGCCCCGTGAACACAGTCAGAGTCAAAAATATGTCTCTGAAACACTTTATTCTGGGCGTTGTTGCTTGAATCCAAATGAGGAGGACAGAGACAGGCCAGTGCAGCGGGTGGGGGTGTGGCCAAACTCTACGCTCTTTCCTCTTTAGCGGCGCGATGTGCGCTGGCCCCACTTTCGTGTTTAAGCGCAGAGGAAGATATGAGACGATTTCCATTGAAAAATAAACAAATTTCCACAGAAAATAAAATTAAACCACTGCTGTTTCAGAGGTTCGGAGGGTCGGATAAAGGACATCTGAGCCTGGAAACACTCTCACGTGCCTCCAGGCAAATAAAAAAACGCATCCCGCATTGCGTAGCTCGTTTGCGGTCCAAACTCTATGGCCATGAGTTCCATAGACGGTGGGTAGACATCCAGACGGGTGGTGGAATTGCATTTGTATTTTTTCTTGAATGTGTGTGTTTTTTTCAAACGCGGAAAAGGATCGCAAATGCTCAGTTTACACATTTCGTAACTTTTAAACTTATTCGGCCAAATAAACTTTTGTCCAGCTGACAAACTGAATTTCTCGTTTTGGATGGATTCTACCTGGATGACTGAGGGATTCTACACAGTAGCTGTTAACTAGAAAACTACAACTATATGACATCACAAGGTGGAACAGAGCATTTAAAGTGTTGGAGATGTAGACAGACTAATAATAAAGGGTTACTCAAACATGTGTGAATGAAACAAAACACAACTGCAGGTTTTTTTTATTTTATGAGGTAACATTAAAACATGGCTTAAAGCTTAAAAGAGTAAATTTTGTCTAACTTTATGCTTTATTGAACAGTATTGCATCTTTATGGATTTGGTCTCAGGCTGAGTGAACACTGCAACTGTTACTGAAAAAGACTTGTGGGAGTAACACTGCATAATCTGGGGAAATAAATTATAATCCACCCCGTGTTTACCCTGAAATAATAGACCTCAACAGTGACTGCCTGCTTTTTTCCATTTACTTTTCCCATAGACTTTTTAAAAAATTCAAATAATGAGTTTGAAAGCATTGCAAGGGGTAATGGTGGTCTTGTTTTACTTAGCACCACCTGTCTCCTTACAGATTTCATGTCTACACAATATGGCATTAAACATACAGTATCTACGTTTTTATTGGTTAAAAAACTATGAAAAATGTGCATTCTTTCTGTGAGCAGACTCTCATCTTCACAAACTTAACTAGTAACTTTATCTGGTCTTGATCTAGCCCAGGGGTCGGCTCTTTGATCCCTCTGATGCGGCTCAGTACAGCGGGCCCTCGTTTATCACGGGGGTTACGTTCAAAAAATAACCTACGACAAGCGAAATCTGTGAAGTCATCAGCTTTATATTTTACAATTATTCTCCATGTTTTAAGGCTGTAAACGCCTCACCACACACATTCTACACTTTTCTCAGACTGGAATTAACGTTTTCTCACATTTCTCTCTTGTTTAAACACTCAAACGTTCGTAGATTTTCAACAAAAAAGCACAGTATTAGAGAACGAAACCAAAGTGTATTTCATGTGTATTTCACAGTTCTTATGATCGCTTCGCTGTGGCGGGTTTTGTCGGGGAGAAAACTTGCAAACATACAGCACTTCAGAGTCACACTGCGATTGAACATTTATATAAATCTGGCAAACTGAATGCATTCTGTACAGGAGACACGGAGGAGAATGACTGATGAATTGGCAAAGGTCTACAGTCCCTTAGCCGATCAGGACGCAGAAATGCGCGTTAATACACTATAAAAAAAACAGCGAGGCCACGAAAAGTGAACCACGATATAGTGAGGTACCACTGTATTTAATTAAAATGTATTTTAATTTAGTTCATTCATTTTCAAAATGTAATTCTATGGCACAAAGGCAAAAAAAAACAACGTTATATGCAGTGTTATTTCATTTTAAATTTCAAAAGGGTTTTGTGGCTCCCAGTGTTTTCTTTACTGTGTGAAACGGGTCCAAATGGCTCTTTGAGTGGTAAAGGTTGCCGACCCCTGATCTAGCCTAAGGAATAACTACAATCAAAGGATGATTCAGACAAAATTTGAACTGACTACCTTTGTTTTTGAGCTTGGTCCAACATTTTTATGATAAACATAAAAAAACCATAAAAAACAACAGGCTGATCATTGACAGTGTTAAATGGTTGTATCTCCAAGGAAAATTAAACTAAACCTTGTGTCAAATAGTTGTATGTACAGTGTAATTTTTCATCTTATTTTGAGGTAGTGCTGAAATCTTCTGGAAAAAAATTGAATTATGAAATGCATTTCCTCTAACCTTGACACAGCCCTATCTACCCCCTTCTCTCTCTTTCTTTCTTTCGTTCTTGTCCACTGTAAAGAAAGATCTAGCTGCTCAGTGTTCAGAGCCACTGTAATTGTGGGCCCACAGCGCGATGTCCTCACGTCATGTCAAGGATAACTATATCTTAATGTAATAATAAAACTATTTGGGAGTAGAAAGATTTTTTGCCTTGCTCCGATTGAATGAATTGGTTTTCTTTTCAATCCTTTTAGACATTTTTCATTTTAATTTGCGAAAACAACTAGACTTCCATTTAGTGACTGAATACCTGCCATGTCAACACTGGGGTGCCTTCATTATCAAGGCCCGATCCAATTGAAAAGTCCCTATAAAAATAGTCTTTGCTTTCACAATGGGGGAGTCAATTACAGCTTGCGTTTCCGAGCACGATTAGAATGCAAAGTAGAAGTAGAGGTATACTGATGATTTGAACGCTTTTGACACACAGACCTGCGGTGGTAATACAAAGGTGAAGACAAGCCTTTGTGATTGAGCCAGTCCAGTTTTCAGATCTTAATGCACAAATATTAGTCATTAGCCAATATTGGTACTTTGTGACTGTTGTTCTCAACATTCCCTGGAGGACGCTGCTCTGCTGGAAGCTCTGTTACTCACATTAGACTTTAATTTGAGCTGGACCATGAATGCTTGTATCTTTTTTCTTTCTTTTCATCTTAAAGGAGAATTAATGTTTTTTACAATCTGAGCCTTATTTCGGAAATAAAACAAGTTGTTTTACTCACCCATAGCACTTTGGTGTCATATGGAGCACTTCCAGAGATGTTTTAGATTTGCGATAGCCGTAGCACGAGTTCTCGCGCTACGGCGAGAACTACGGCATGTAATATATGCCCCGTGCGGTGTCTAAATAACACAAATTTTAGCACTTTTCAAATCATAGAAGCTCAATGTCCTAGTCTACGTTTTGAGTCAAAATTCAAAACTTCCTGAGATGTTTATATCCGTAACGCGAGTTTTCGGGGCATATAATATATACACTTTCGTTTGAGTCAAAAGTGGCCTGTAATCCAAGATTTATCCATAATTTACAGCTTTGCGTTTCATGTTTGGGTCCCGAGAGCTGAGAGCGAAATAAACTGTGACTCCGCACATGCGCACTGGCGTCCTTATCTACTCGAAACTATGGATAAATCTCGGATTACAGGCCACTTTTGACTCAAACGAAAGCATAGACTAAGACATCGAGCGTCTATGATTTGAAAAGTGCTAAAGTTTGTGTTATTTGGAGACCGCAAACATGTGCCCCGAGAACTCAAATTACGGAGATCGCAAATCTAAAACATCTCTGGAAGTGCTCCATATGACACCAAAGTGCTATGGGTGAGTAAAACAACTTGTTTTATTACCGAAATAAGGCTCAGATTGTAAAAAAAAACCCCGTTAATTCTCCTTTAAAACTTATTTGGCAGTGTTTGCTAATTTTGTGCATTGTCTCTCCATTATAACTGGCAAACACCTCCAGCATAATGTCACTGGAAAGTATCATTGGGCTTTAAACATGCTCTTTAGAAACTTTTCATGAAAGCGTTTCATGTTTGGGAAATGGAGTTAGCTCAACTTCTACTGTCCACAGGGGGATAAGAATAAGCAAACAACAACTCGGGTTAGCTAACGTTTACGAAACAGTGCAGGAAATCGCTTGGTTTTCTTTTGATGCACCAATCAATCATGAATGAAGGAAACAATGTTCTCAAAATGTGCTCAAAAAGGTGAATTTTGCATGTGTCTTCAAATATTTCATTTGTACCATAGAGACCAAAAAAGCCAGTGATGTTGTATATTCTCAAGGAATATTTCACTTAGATTTGTGCTGTCAGACTGGTGGGGTTGTGCACTTTAAACTATGCATTGATGTATCATGTTGGTATTTCAATCTCATTCTCTAATGGAAACACAAAATGCCACCGTTGCTCTATATACAAGTAAAGCCAATTATCCAGTCAGTATAAATGTTATGCGAGTTTTTATTAGCAAAATGTTATTGCCAACGTAAAGAATCATATATAGGAGAAATGTAGACCTGCATTTTTTTCCATAAAGATGATAATTCAATGATAATATGGATTCCTCTCCCTCAGTGTGTGTTGTGAGAGGGTCCAGAGAGGGCAGGGCCTGAGGTGAGAGAGGGATAATGAAAACAGTGGAAGAAGACCTGATTTACGCTAAAGGCCCATAAGGGGGGTCAGAGCTGTCCACGAGCACTTTAAAGGGATATGCCACCCCCAGGTCAAACTTGGGCATCTCCCCACAGTCCAGAGACTGAAATAAGTGATGGAAAGCGTTTTTCTGGTGACGCAGCCATTGTCCGAGTCTGTCAGCACTGACCGCTGCGTGCAGCTGCTGCTACTCCGCGTTAGACTGGAGGCGAACGTCGCCAGAGAAAGATTTCGGCCAAAAGGAATTAAGTCGAGCCGAAGCACACACCACGCTGCGTAACAGGGGAACTCCCAACGTGGTGCGTAACAGGGATTCCCCTGTGTGCTACGGCTGTCTTTTTCCGCACTGAAAAATAGTTCCCACCCAAAATGACCAAGTCAAGCTCTCCGTGTTGATTTGCACATTTATTTGCACTCGATATGAATGCGCACTACACAGAAAGTAATTGGGAAACGCATCGAGCAAATTAATTCCTTTTGGCCGAAATCTTTCTCTGGCGACGTTAGACTCCAGTCTAACGCGGAGTAGCTGCAGATACCGCGGCGGTCAGTGCTGACAGACTCGGACAATGGCTGGGTGACCAGGAAAACGCTTTCCATTACTTATTTCAGTCTCTGGACTGTGGGGAGATGCCCAAGTTTGACCTGGGGGTGGCATATCCCTTTAAGCTGTAACAGCAAAATGTGAATTCAAATCCCCCTTCAGTAGGTCGTGTTATTAGATTAAAATTTTACATATTTTGAGAAAAAAGTTAGAGAGTATGCAGTGCTATTATTATATCATCACACTGGAAAGTAAACTTGCAATCTTGTTTTGCCTAAACACACACATAATGAATAAATTGCCAAGGGAAATACGTGTAAAGTAAAACTAGAATACATACAAATGAGATGTTTGCACAATGCTTAACAAAAAGCAGATGATATAGGATAGAAAAACAGGCTGCTACTCAAAGTGTAAAGCTGTCTTTGGTGAATTTAAATGTGCAGGTATTGATACTTTGCAGTCACATTATGTATGTCTATTTGTGGAATGTTCAGCAATTACCATCATAACACAATGCACACATTTGCAAACAGACAAAACAGTTTCAAGAATTTTTTTTTTTTAAGTTTAATTTTCAACAAAAAGGTGAGCGTGACTTGTTTAAGCGCAAAAATCATCTCACCTGTTATAATTCTCACCAAGTCCGCTCTTTCTGGTCAGATTGTGTTAAAATAAAACTCAGACAATGCAATTTACAGTATGCAGTGGTATTGCATTACCTTAAATGTTCCACTGTATGGCATTGATGGAATATTAACATTTTTACAATCTGAACCTTATTTCGGTAATAAAATAAGGTCATTTACTCACCCATTGTACTTTGGTGTCATTTGGAGCATTTCCGGAGGTTTTGGAGTTTGGCGATATCCGTTTAACGTGAGTGCTCGGGGCAGGCTGTTGCAGTCACCAAATAACACAAACTTTAGCCCTGTTCAAAAGTTCAATGTGTTAGTTTACACGTTCGTTTGAGTCAAAAGTGGCTTGTAATCCGAGCCATGGTTCCGATTAGATGACGAGGACACCGCACATTCATTCCGCTGCTTTGCTTAGAAGACGCTCAGAACTTTTCTGATGCGAGTGAGACATGGCTGAAGATTCGCACTTCGAGACTGAAGAGGACTTATTTGAGTATGATGGTTGTCCCTATCGTTTTGACCCTGAGTATACGGATGAAGAGATATTAGAAAGAAGGAAGTGAAGTTTGAGGAGCAGCGCACCAGAGAACAGCCATCGGTATCACAGTACTTCCCAGAATCGTGCGCTGAATCCGCTGGCCTTCTTTCTTTTCCTTTGCTGGTAAAAAATCGTCCGGACTGAATTGGGTACTGCAAACACGATGGTCCAAACGTCTTACAGCTTTGCCTTTCATGTTTTGGGCCCATTCTCAACAAGCAACTAGCCACAGCATCAATAACTCCGAATTGTGATGAGGAAGTGTGTGAAAACTCAACTTCGTCCAAGCTGTCATTTTATTTTCTCAACCATTTCGGGTTTTCTCAAGCGGAGATGTTTTCTTATTATTATTCCTTTGCTTCTTTATGACTGTAACCGAGAGCTGAGAGCGTCATGTTATAATCTGCAAATCAGCTGTGAATGCTTGCATGCGCGCTGTCCTCGTCATCCAATCGAAACCATGGCTGGATATCGGATTACAAGCCACTTTTTGACTCAAACAAAAATGTAAACTAACACATTGAACTTTTGTCATTTGAGAAGTGCTAAAGTTTGTGTTATTTGGTGACTGCAATAGCTTGCCCTGAGCACTCAAGTTAAATGGATATCACTAAACTCCAAAATCTCCTTAAATGCTCCAAATGACACCAAAGTACAATGGGTGAGTAAATGACTTTGTTTTATTACCGAAATAAGGTTCAGATTGTAAAAACGTTAAAGATCCCATGACATGGTACTTCTTGATGCTTTTATATGGCTCCTTAATGGTTCCCTAATACTGTAAATGAATCCTTCTTCAAAATCAACACTCAGTGCATGAGAAACAGAGATAAGATGAGAGTCATAAATATCTCTCTCAAACACTTTATTCTGGGCGTTGTTGCTTGAATGCAAATGAGGAGAAAAGAGCTGGCCAATAGTAGAGGGTGGGGGTGTGGCCAAACTCTCCGCTCTCCGCTGTCAGCGCTCAGCTGATCCATTTCCGTGTTTTTGCACGGGGGGAGAGATTTGAAGCGTTCCATTCAAAAATAAACACATTTCCACCGTGCAAAAACACGTAAACCACTGCTGTTCAAAGGTCCAGAGGCTCAGATAAAGGACTTCCGAGCCTAGAAACACTCGGACGTGCCTCCAGGCAAATAAAAAAACGCATTTCGCATTGCCTAGCGCATTCGCAGTCCAAACTCTCTGGGCGTGATTTACAGAGACGCTGAGTTCAGACAGACGGGGGTGGAACTGCATTTGCATTTCATTTTTCGGTCTGACGTCAATAAGGTGCCTTGTTCAAACTCGCCCGTTTGAGCTCCGATTTTTTGTAACGCAGAAAAGGATCGCAAATGCTCAGTTTAGACATTTCACAACTTTTAACCATGGGGGGGGCTAAACAGGGTAGGGGAGCTCACATTAACGTTCAAAAACCTCAGAAAGTGAAAATTTCATGCCATGGGACCTTTAATATTCCATTAAACATAATTATTATTGCATCAACTGTGAGTGTTTTGCTTTGAAAAACATGCATTCTTACAGTGGGCAGTGTTACTTCTCCACAGATCTAACCTGTAATCTGTAACAACTGCTCTTCTCCATGGAGATAAAGGCATGATGTCATAATGTGGAACATTTCAAACAAAGCAAAAATAACATCTTCGCGGAAACAAGCATCACCTCCATGAGAAATGTTACAAAGAATTTTACACTAAAAGAAACCATCAAAGTCTTTTCAGTGAACACTCTGTGCCTCTATTTCTGCTTAGCTCAGTTAAGTTACTGTAGCTTTTCAAGACATTTTAGTCAGCAAAGTTCAGTCGTCAAACTAGTTAAAATTCACGGCAAGGGAAAAGCAGGAGGAGACGGCCTGTTTTATGCAGAGCTCTGACAGAAAGGAGCTCCTATGATGAAGCAGAGTGCGTATTCATTATAATATAATATAAAAAACTAAAAAGTGTGACTATATTCTTTAAAGACACTTTTGACAATGAAAGACTTTCTTGCACCCAAGATAAAACAGTAGTGAAATAAAGAACGTGTCATGATCTAATTGGATAGTTCCACTTAAAGCCCCAGTGTGTAGGATTTGTGGCGCATAGGTGGATGGTGCTATTGCACTTTCTGTTTTAGCTACGGCAGACCTCGAGGGTCACCCGCGCACGAGCCGCATGCCGCTACTGTATAAATAAAACGCGGTCCCGTTTTATTTTATTTTTTTCTCATGAAAACACACATTCCCGATCATGTACCATGACACTCTACACATCAAATGAAACCTTACAGTCTCCTCTTTTTGACTATGCAATTCATTTCCCTGCACAACAATCACTCCCCGAGCACATGGGGCTTTTATACGGAAAAGCACAAAACGAGGTTAGCTTACCTTAGAATGCTTTGCACAGGTAAAACTCTGTATTTCACCATAAACTTGCTCTCAATTTGTCCATAAGGATCCAGCGAATAAAATCCATTACGGATCCATTACGACGTGTGATCCGGCAGCATGCTTGTGTTGTTTACCCAAAACCACGAGCCTTGCCAAAGGCGGAGCCCAAATGTCCTTCTGCGGCTCTCGTATTCAAAATGGCTGCCTCTGCATGGGGAAGATCCCCCTTTTATGTGACTATATCTAAGTCCAAAAGAATACTTTGATTTCATGATGGAATTGAAAAGGCTTGGAAAACAATGTATTTTTGAATGGGTATCTTCAATTTCAGTAATTAACGGGTAAAAATCTTACACACTGTCCCTTTAAAGGTTCACCATGTACGGTTTCTGGTGGGGAGTGTTCCATCTGCTTTTCTTCATGGAGATATTGTTCAACTGCATTGAATGTTCCACACTCTGGCATTAAATGTATCTATCTTATCTATCTATCTATCTATCTATCTATCTATCGTGTTGTTATTGCTCTTATAATTCACTACTGTGAGTGTGGTCGCCTCTCCACAGATCTGACCTGTAACTTGGCCTTGTGGTGTTATTCTTCATGTTACAGGGGAAAAACAATGTAGACAGACAAAGGGAGAACATTCAAATGAAACAGAACTTTACCACCTGGTCTGGGAGTCAAACTTCGAACCTTCTCGTTGTAAGGCAGAGCTGTTTACTGCTATGCCACCTGACAGCCTTATGAAAATGGCATTTGGGAAGAGAACTGTAGTTAGTATACTTTATTCTACCCAAATTACAATACAGAAAAAGACAACAGTATAATTCTCTAAGTACAATTTAAGTGACCCAAAAGACAAAGTGTGGTGTATGTTCATTATGCTATGATTTACACATTTTATATATATTTATATAGCGGTGGCGGTGAAAAAGGGAATTGATTGATGAATGGCTTCTTGAAAATATGCGATTAAAGACCACTCAAACATGCACAAATCACTCCAAATACAACTTTGGATGACAAAAAGTGTGAGGGGGAACAACTATAACATGGTTTAAAAGCTCTTTTTGATGCATAACAAGTCCACTTTAAAGTATATTTCTAGGTCCTAAACATGTAAAGCCTAACTCCATGCACAGAGTTAGGCTTTACATGTGAGCTGACAGTTTTCTGCTATACATACTGCAACTTTCAGAGCAGTTCAAACTTTCCAAACTTAGTTATATATAAAGTTATATAATCTTTTCCCAGTCAGAACACCAGGCCCATCCTTTCACTGTAGACTCCCGATCTCATTTCTCTTCTAAATAAATAAGTCAAACGAAGCATACACTGCCACAGTGTTCACGGATTAGCCTCATGTGCACAGACAGCCAATCTCACAGGACCCTCTCAACTGTGGAATCCAGCTTTCAGCAGACTCTGGATCACACACTGCTGTAATGGCATATTTACTCAAGTGAGCCCTCTGCAGTACTAAGGGCTGTGAAATTGAATAAAGGTGTGTAAATTGACTTTCTTAATGTATATGTATTTTCAGAGATTTAAAAATGTACTGTTTGTATTGATTGAGAGATGCGAGGAGCAGTTTGCCATTGAAACAAGTGCAAAGTTTGTTGACAGTGTTGACACAGATTTTTTTTTTTTTTAACCAAATACTACTACTACTTATACTACTTATACTGCAGTTGCTGCTGCTACTATTACTACAACTACAACAACAACTACTTCTACTACTTTTGATTATTTAAAGATCCCATGACATGGTACTTCTTGATGCTTTTATATGGCTCCTTAATGGTTCCCTAATACTGTAAATGAATCCTTCTTCAAAATCAACACTCAGTGCATGAGAAAGAGAGATAAGATGAGAAAGAGTATTTTTTCTCTCTCTGGAACACTCCATAATGGGAGTTGTTGCTTGAATGCAAATGAGGAGAAAAGAGCTGGCCAATAGTAGAGGGTGGGGGCGTGGCCAAACTCTCCGCTCTCGCTCTGAGCTCTCAGCTGATCCATTTCCTTGTTTTTGCAGGGGGGAGAGATTTGAAGCGTTCCATTGAAAAATAAACACATTTCCACAGAAAATAAAATTAAACCACTGCTGTTCAAAGGTCCAGAGGCTCAGATAAAGGACTTCCAAGCCTAGAAACACTTGGACGTGCCTCCAGGCAAATAAAAAAACGCATTTCGCATTGCCTAGCGCATTCGCAGTCCAAACTCTCTGGGCGTGATTTACAGAGACGCTGAGTACAGACAGACGGGGGTGGAACTGCATTTGCATTTCTTTTTTCGATCTGACGCCAATAAGGTGCCTTGTTCAAAATCGCCCGTTTGACCTCCGATTTTTTGTAACGCAGAAAAGGATCGCAAATGCTCAGTTTAGACATTTCGCAACTTTTAACCATGGGGGGGGGGGGCCCTAAACAGGGTAGGGGAGCTCACATTAACGTTCAAAAACCTCTGAAAGTGAAAATTTCATGCCATGGGACCTTTAAGAGTTTTTCTTTTCCACTATTGATACTTCAAATGCGTATCTAGTTTTGATAGTAGTTACATATCCATTACACCATATGTACACCATATATGACATCATGGTCCAGGGGCGGGACCAATACTGCTACTGCAACTACTACTTTTACTTCCACCATTACCACTACCTCTACTACTATACTACTACTCTATCCATGTTAACTAAGTAGTCTAAGTAAATATTAAGCTTCACTTTTGTCCAAAGTACTTTGCTGGACATGATACTATTTCACAGGTAAATATATATTGGGCTCATTTATTTCCATTCTAGACATTGGTCCTGTTCTAGATGAGTCCTTCATAGACCTGTTTAGTAGTGATCTTCTCAGGTGTACTTCCAAGTTTAGTCCAAATGTTGATGTTGTATGTATGAGCTCCAATAATAAACAATTTATATCTGGGATTTGTTTAGTGACCGAATGGTGATGGGAGAGTTTTTGAATCTGTCTTAAATCTGATTTAATGGACCTGCAATGGATCATGTAATGTGGAAAGACGAGCCTATATTACATGTTCGTATCAACAAATATAATGGGTGTGAGTCCATTTTAGTTGCAGCAATAATGAATGATCAAAACGAGTGTAGAATTACGATATTTTGTCCAGTTGACAAATTGAATTTATCCTTTTGCCGAATGTCCAATGTACTTTACTGGACATTATAGTATTTCATATTGAGCCATTTTAGTCCTATAGTAGACTTTGGTCCTGTTCTAGACTAGTCTTTACTATAGTTTGGATCAGACATCATTTTGATAGGGTATGTGCAACCAGTAACATCTTATAACATAGAAGCTGTATATGTACTCAAAGTAGTGACAATTACAGCTACTTAAACATATAATAGTTAGAGTTTATAATAATAATAATAATAATAATAGACTGTTCAGTTGACCTTAGCTAAAGAACATTTTGTACTGTATGCGTCACTGTTTCTATGGAGACAGACAATTATAAACTCAGGTGTTTGTAATTAAGATCTTGAACAAAGTTGATTACATATTTTTAATCTTCATGGAGTTTTATTGATGGGAGTGAGATGTAGTGGCAGATGGTGAGAGTCTCCATATTTTCTGAGCACAACACAATACTAATACTAATACTAATACTAATACTAATACTAATACTAATACTAATACTAATACTAATAACTAGCATCTAGATAGACTCTACATATACTTAATTTGACTACTTTTAATTAAAGCTCAGTTTAAAGGGCCCATATTGCACTATTTTCTGATCTGTGGTTTAATTTTGTTTCTTCATCACAAACACACATGGGGCTGTGTTTTGTTTCTTTCACACAAACCCTAAATATTTAGGCTAAATTCTTCTCTCAAACAGAAAACATTCTCTGTTCCACCTGTGATGTCATGTGGTAATACAGGAAGCGCTCCACCGTGCTCCATGCACCTTCACTAGAATCATTTGGATCATTTCAGCCCTGGAATTGTCAATCTTTACTGAACTAAAGGTAAATGGTAGTTGTTTACTTGAAAACTACAGCTTCATGACATCACAAGGCGGAACAGAGCATTTTGAGCTTTGGAGATGTAGACAGACTAATAATAACGGCTAACTCAAATGTGTGAATGAAACAAAACACAGCTTCAGGTATGTTTTGGAGGAGGTAACATTCTCACATGGCTTACAGCTCACAAGAGTACAGTTCGAGTAAAATAGGACATAAACCAAGAATAAAGAGTGTAGTGCTCAGTCTGTATGGGAATGTCCCGTCTCAGGGTGCACTCACACAAGGCTCTTTGAACCATGCTGTACTCAAGTGTAATTGCGTACTCTTTGAGATGTAGCACTGAATTATTATGATCTATGACTCATTGTACATAACCATCTACTTAACTGGTGCAGTATGTTATGTATGTGTTGCAGCTCTTTTTTTTTTTTTTACAATATTGAACATTTAGAATACCATTTTGGGGATAGTTCTGATTTATGTTTTGGTGTAATATGATCGTTTATCGTCTATATTTACAGCAATATATGACACCTCAACATTTTGTATATCTTGACAAGCCGCAAATGTACAACCGAGCTGAGGCCATGACCCAGTGACATCATCACAATGCTGTTTGTTTACATGTTGTGCTGTAACGCTAATCTTTATCAGAGAAAGTAAGCCCAGTGGCATGAAATATCTTTTAAACAGCGAGCACAGTTTGTTCTCTTTTATAATGAGAGCAGATCAGACAACAGAGGCCACATGAGTCTCAGCTTCACAAAGAGCCAATTCATAAAGACAATTGTAGCCCAAAGTGCTCAGACACAGATTTAATTTGAATTGGCGGAAAATGTAGTCAGGCGTTTTAAATCAAACCAGTTGGATTCATGTTAAACTGTCTGGGGTATCGATGTTTTTGACAAAACTATTCTTATCAATCCAACATATTTCCCTCAGATTTATTCAATCACAATTTGAAATGCCCTTGGCTACATGACATGGTAGAAAGGTAAGCGTTTTCAGTGCAGTCTTGTGTCGACATAAGTGATGGTAAATGGTTACACTTTTATACAGCACTTTTCCCCCTTCAAGGCACTCAGAGCGTTTTACATCAAGGAACCACTCACCCAATTACACACACACTCATTCATACTCCAGTGTACACAGACACCCATTTTGAAGTGTGATATATTGTAAAAGTAAATATAGACATGACATCGCATATAGCGTTCGGCACGAGCCAAATGAAGCTCAAGTCAGCAGTTATAGGGGCAAATTTGGAGCAATTTGGAGCCATATTAGTTGCATATTAGGAATAGGAATTGATTAACGGACAAAATAGTGAAATAAAAACACCAGGATCAACATGTGTAGAAAAGGTTAATACAAGCATTTTAAGAAAGACAGCATTCATCTCTGGATCTGCTGAATCACCCGTGGGACAGTGGATTTGGCTGCTCTACCACTGATGTTTACGTCAAGAGCGGGATTCAAACCACCAACTTTCGGATCAGTGGCAAACGCAAACACCAACTGAGCTACTGTGTCCAAGTAATTTCCCTTGTGGATCAATAAAGTTTATATGTCTAAATGAGCTACTGTCACCCCCTATACATACATACATGTACACAGTACTCGAGTTGAGGGGGGATGGGGGGGGGGGCATCCCCCCTGGGGGAAAAATAGTCAAAATCATCCCTCTTCTAAAACGGGCATCCCTTCTTCCATCCCTTGTGGCATTTTATCAATCAGGCATGAAAATCTCTCACCTTTTGGCGAAATTCGCCGTTTTGAAGTCAAAATAGGTGACCTACATGAATTGTGGCCAGTTCCAAGAGCCAATCATAGGCCGAACTGCGCTCCGGCTTCCAATCATGTTGCAGCATACCCACCAATCGCGCTCCCGCCAATCATGACGATTAGCGTTGTTGGGTTTGCGCCTGTTCGCTGATCAGCTGTGAGCGAGCCCCGTTAATATAAGAAAAAATAAAATAAAAATATGTACGCTACGTTAATGCTACGTAAGAAGGAACTCTCGCCTCGGGACTCAGGATAATTATGTCGGTTTCCACGCACATACATGTGGACACTTGAATTATCGGACAACACTGCAAACTACGGAGCTGACCGTGTTCTTATGGGGTGAGCTATATTATCATATTATTTCTGCATCAAAGGGACACATTAGCTGACAGCAGGGGCCCAGGACTAAACCGGAACTAAACCAGGACTAAACCAGGACTACACCAGGTCTAAATCAGGTTTAAGCCAGGACTAAACCAGGACTAAGCCAGGTTTAAACCAGGTCTAAATCAGGACTAAACCAGGTCTAATCCAGGACTAAATCAGGACTAAACCAGGTCTAAATCAGGACTAAACCAGGTCTAAACCAGGACTAACCAGATCTAAACCAGGACTAAACCAGGACTAAACCAGGTCTAAACCAGGATTAAACCAGGTCTAAACCAGGTCTGAACCAGGACTAAGGACCCAATTGCCGGATCCTGTGCTGTTGGTTCATAATCAAGTTTACCTAGAATCAGCTTATTCTGTATATTTTAGTATGAGGAAGCGTCAAACTGTACCAAACTCCACAGAGAAAAGGCCTAAATTAGCTGCCTAAAAAAACTGCACAAAGCTTCACTTGAACACCTAAATACAAAGAAGACACTGCACAAAATGTAACTAAACCATTCTCGTATCCAATTTATAGTAAAACAATGTACCAGATGAGTTTGTTATCAATTACAAATATACGTATATTTGGGGAAAACATCCAAATCTGCATGACATATCAGCCATAAAATATCGTCAGACTTGATCGGCCATCGGTTTCTTTGAATTCTAAACAAAAGCGGCATCTGCGTTGGCCATGAAAAAACCCATATTGATTAATCTCTAACCTAGATCAGGGATAAGACTAGAGAACTTCTTGCTGCAAGTTGAGACTAGCCAGTCTGCTGGGGCACCTTTCAGACAAACATGAAATCTAACATTTCCTTTACATGACCCAAAATGGAGAATCTATCAAAAGCATTTAACAGAGTTGAAACAGTTTGTATTTTGTGACTGATTTCAATGTTCAGTGTTCAGACACGTCTCCTCCCACACATTCATATCTTTCATTTGCACACGACACACTTGCGCAGAAATGCTGAGCAGCTGATTCCTGTAGTTTAGAGACGTGAAGAGGGAGTTCATTTCTGGTTCATCTAATACTCAACTTATCAATGCACAAGAAGGAAGCCAGATCTGCACCGAGAACTGTCAACATAAGCAAAATGTAACTGATAAATGTTCACCCACTTTCCAATTAAAGGGCCCATATTCTGTTATAATGTTGTTTCCTCATCACAAACATCACCAGAGTTGTGTTTTGTTTCATTCACACACGTTTAACACACAAACCCTGCATATTTACGCTGAGTTCCACCTTGTGATGTTATGTGCTAATATGTTAGTGCTCCACTGTGTTTTCAGAGCTCCATACACCTTCACGAGAATGATTTGGATGATTTCAGACCTGGAATTGCCAATCTCGAATGGACTAAAGGTAAAAGGTACCTTGAAAACTACCACTTCATGACATCACAAAGCGGAGCAAAGCATTTTGAACTTTGGACATGTAGACAGACTAATAATAAAGGATTATTACAAATCAACATAAACTTAAAGAGTTGTGTTTGGATTGATTCATACATGTTTGAGATAAGCATTGTCCTGCTTTTAAGACTTGACTGATCAGAAAATGTTTCAATCTTTTGAAAAAATCTGACTTTGATTGAAAAACTTTGCCATTTTTGTACAATAAGAAGAAGAAACTAATGAAAATGTATTGCTTGCTACAGTGAAATGGCCTTATGAAGAGGCATGGTTTTTGTTTTAGCTGGACAGCAAGGACAACAAGGTAGGAAGAAAAATGAGAATGTACTTTGTTATTTCCTTGTTATAGAATGTTTATGGGGCCCAATAGACCATTTGTTGTTACTAAAATTAAGTTGTCACGATGTAAGCCTTATATCTGTTGTCATCCACCAGTGTATAAAAGACTGTCCGTTAGCAAGTACATTGCAAAAAATACTATCTAGATACATTCCAATAACTCAAATTAAGACTTAATTTTTGTTCATATGCCTTGACAAAATGATCTACCATATGAATATTGGATATAATGGATTATTTTTTTTCTTGATTTAAGGTACATCAGATTTAGTTTCTTTTTTAAATGCAAAGATTTGTTGTTTTTCTTATTTTAAAGTTGCACTGTGTAACGTTTCTGGTGAAGGGTCTGTCAAATGCTATGGTTTTAAACCTCTCTATCTTTTTTTTTTTTTTTAATCTTTTATTATTTAAGTTACATATCCTCAAAACTATAATAACATTCACAAAGTACCCAGAAGACACAACGGGAATGTGGGCACGGGAACAAACACCCTGGGTATAAGAGCCAAGGGGGGCAAGGGCGGAGGGGGGCAGGGGTCAGAAGTCCAACCTAGGGGAACTGGTTCGGGAGACGGAGAAAAGTGTATTGTCTGGGGTGAAGGTGTTGCGGAACTCCGCTTCTCTTGCGGAGTGTAGATGGTGAACGTGGGCGCTAAGGAGCTCTGTGAAGAGGGAGCACTCTGTCTTCATGGAGACCAAACCAGACCAAGTTATGCGTAAGATCTATGGAGAATCAACCCCGCTCACAGTCAGAATGCATGTTTTTCTAGAGATTTTTCAGCTATAAAATCACATGTAATTTAATCAATGTAAAGTAGAGCTGTTTAATGTCAGATGGTGGAACATTGGAAGCAAAGCAGTGTCATATCCATAGAAACAAGCAGGTGAATCAAAAAGCAAGATGTACTTATTTACTACAAAAAGGTTTGCTACATAATTGGTAGATTGGTAGATAACGTTACTTGTCATGAAATTTACTCAAATTAAAATAATATTTTCTGAATTCATGTAATTTAAACTCTACAAGTTTTACTTTTTGCATTGTATGTGTGTGTGTGTGTGTGTGTGTGTGTGTGTGTTAAAACCTTCATAAATGATTTTGTGGTCTTTTCTTATACCTACCAGAAACTCATCCAGGCCTATCAGTTCTGCAGTTTTAAACAGGAAGTCAGTGGGTCTGTTTCTATTATTGAACTGTTTTAGATCAATATTTAGTTTTACAATGAACAAAATGGGAACTGTAGGTCTAATAATGTGATACACACATTTTTTGTACTTAAAATATGAAAATACATCTTGCTACACTTAGGATAAGAAAAACAACAACTCTTAAAATAAGAAACAAAATCTAATGTTGCTTGGATTAAGAAAAACACATTTATTCCATACCAAATGAGAAGCAGAAAATATTGTGGAGGGCCAAAAGTTTGACGTCTACTCTGGTTATTAATTTTATTTCTACGTTGAAATCAGTAAATGGCGTTGTTTACAGAAGCTGGTAAGTTCTGTGTCATTATTAAAGATCCCATGACATGGTACTTCTTGATGCTTTTATATGGTGCCTTAATGGTTCCCTAATACTGTAAATGAATCCTTCTTAAAAATCAACACTCAGTGCATGAGAAAGACTCATGTACAGAGTCAGAGTCAGAAAGTCTCTCTCTGAACAACTCGTTCTGGGCCTTGTTGCTTGAATGCAAACGAGAAGGACAGAGATAGGTTAGAGGAGCGGGTGGGGGGGAGGCAAATGCGCTGCTGGTTCCTTGTTTTAGCGCTGCGCTGTGTGCTGGCCCCACTTCCGCGTTTTAAGCGCGGAGGAAGAAAGGAGAGGAATTTCAATGAAAAAAACACATTTTCACAGAAAATAAAATTAAACCACTGCTGTTTCAGATGTCCACAGGCTCAGATAAAGGACTTCCGAGCCTAGAAACACTCGCACGTGCCTCCAGGCAAATAAAAAAACGCATTTCGCATTGCGTAGCTCATTTGCAGTCCAAACTCCCTGGGCGTGATTTACAGAGACGGTGAGTAGAGACACAGACGGGGGGTGGAGCTGCATTTTTCAATGTGACGTCACATAGTTGCATTGTTCAGAATCGCCTGTTTGAGCTGTGTTTTTTTCTAATGCAGAAAAGGACCGCAAATGCTCAGTTTAGACATTTCGCAACTTTTAGCCATGGGGGGGGCCTAAACAGGGAAGGGGAGCTCACATTAATGTTCAAAAACCTCAGAAAGTGAAAATGTCATGCCATGGGACCTTTAAGTAATGAGAGAGTGAGGTTTTACAAAAACTGAATTTATTCAGTAAAATAATTGAAAACAATGGTAAACGTGAAACATTTGTAACTCTTTTTCAGTCACATTAACCCCACAATGCTTTCTGAATTTAACTTTCTTAACTTTGTATTAAAACACCACAATGTCTTTGTTTGCCAAATAATATAATACAAGATATGTCACAACATTTTTGTCCAACTGCCAAACTGTGCAGAAAAAAAGTCAAAGTTAGCATGTTTAGAGTTTTTTTTTTTTTTTCTTGATCAGTGAGAGAAATCTCGCCTCTGTTGAGCTTTAACAAGTGCATCAAAGTCAGGTTACATGTTTGAGGTGGAGATGTGAAGCACGTCCGACAGATGATCATCAGTACAAATGCATCAGTACAAATGCATTATGTACAATTTTGAAAGTAGGTTTTATTTCAATTCCAAGCAACCTTTCGCGGGCCGGTCAGAGTTGGCTATTTGGCCCTGGGCCTTGAAATGCCCGGGTCTGCATTAATAGATCATTTTACTTGTCAAGTTGAATCTATTCAACTCAACTAATGACTTAATTTAAGTAATTTTAACTTACCTAGTTATTGCTTTTCACAGTGTAAATATCAAAAAAGTGCACTGCATTGTCCCCATAGAAAAAATTGTCCTCTGCATTTGACCCATGGCACTGAGGCAACCTGTCAAGAGTAGAGACTGGCCAGTGAAGCTCATCTACGGATCCTCTGCTCTTGGTTCATAATCAGGTATCCAATTTATAGTAAAACAAGGTACCAGATGAGTTTGTTATCAATTACAAATATATATTTGGGGAAAACATCCAAATCTGCATGAGAGCTTTTTCTGGGATTTAGAAAATCTGCTATGTCTGCTTTCAAATAGAGACAACTTTTTAAAATATGGTCAGATTTTCACGTGTAAGACATCATTGGAAAGCTTAGAACCTGTACTTTCAGAATCTGTGAATAACTCAAAACGCCTCCGGGACGACTTGGTATTGGTTTTGATATGGTGGACACATATCAGCCATAAAATATCACCAGACTTGATCGGCCATCGGTTTCTTTGAATTCTAAACAAAATCGGTATCTGCGTTGGCCATGAATAAACCCATATTGATTAATCTCTAGCCTAGATCAGGGATAAGACTAGAGAACTTCTTGCTGCAAGGTGAGACTAGCCAGTTTGCTGTGGCACCTTTCAGATAAACATGAAATCTAATTTGAAAATCACCACCAAAATATGAGTCCGTTATGAGCAGCATGTCAGTCACAGCACGGTTATCAAAGCGGGGACAGAGATATGTACTGTTGTCTTTTTCATAAAATGCTTGTTTTTCTCACATTCATATCCTGTTTCACACGGCCTGCTGTCCCTTCATTACAGACGCGGCACAGCTAACAGCTCTGCCACAGTCTTTGCATGTCCTCTGCTGTTGTGACTTGTAATCTCTACATTGTTTTCCTTTTTTTCAACAAGGATAATGTATGCAATATCGAGTCTATTGGAAGACTGTTTTCCCAATTTCCTACAACTCATTCTTCTTAATTAGTAAACTAGTACATTTATATCAGCATTTTTATTCTACGGTAGCCAAGTGGAGTCTTTTTTATGTAGGGTTTGCACTAGGGAAGATCTCGTGCCACAAGATCTCCCATCGTAGTTTGTTATTTTGTGATGTGAACGTAGAAAATATTGTATATATATATGTTATATTATGTTCTCATTACATTTGTTTAATGTTCCCTGCAGTACAGTTTTTTCATTACACAATTGTTTTCTAACAGGAAAGCGTTCATCAGCTCAGTGCTGTGATAGCTGGATGTTTGTTCAACAGAAGATTTCAGTGTCTTAGAAAAGTAATGTATTTGTTTTGTTATTATCTAGCCATATTATGTAACACCAGTAACCTGAATTAACAATACTTTGGTATGAATCCCATTATTCAGATGAAATTCCCAGCAGAAAAAAATGTGGATATGTCCAGTAAATGTAGGCGCTCACTGGATTTTAGTGTTAAAGGTCCCATGGCATGAAATTTTCACTTTCTGAGGTTTTTGAACGTTAATGTGAGCTCCCCTACCCTGTTTACCCCCCCCCCCCCCCCCCCCGGTTAAAAGTTGCGACATGTCTAAACTGAGCATTTGCGATCCTTTTCTGTGTTACAAAAAATCGGAGCTCAAACGGGCGAGTTTGAACAAGGCACCTTATTGACGTCAGATCGAAAAAAGAAATGCAAATGCAGTTCCACCCCCGTCTGTCTGTACTCAGCGTCTCTGTAAATCACGCCCAGAGAGTTTGGACTGTGAATGCGCTAGGCAATGCGAAATGCGTTTTTTTATTTGCCTGGAGGCACGTCCGAGTGTTTCTAGGCTCGGAAGTCCTTTATCTGAGCCTCTGGACCTTTGAACAGCAGTGGTTTAATTTTATTTTCTGTGGAAATGTGTTTATTTTTCAATGGAACGCTTCAAATCTCTCCCCCGTGCAAAAACAAGGAAATGGATCAGAGGGCACAGCTGACAGCTCTGAGCGGAGAGTTTGGCCACGCCCCACCCTCTACTATTGGCCAGCTCTTTCCTCCTCATTTGCATTCAAGCAACAACGCCCATTATGACCTGTTCTGAGGGAGAAAAAATACTCTTTCTCATCTTATCTCTGTTTCTCATGCACTGAGTGTTGATTTTGAAGAAGGATTCATTTACAGTATTAGGGAACCATTAAGGAGCCATATAAAAGCATCAAGAAGTACCATATCATGGGATCTTTAAGTGCCTTTCTTATTTTCTTCAAACATATTTCTGGGCATTTTTGCTGACCTCATGCAACAGGAAAGGAAAAGTAACGTTTTTTTTTACAATCTGAGCCTTCTTTCGGCAATAAAACAAGTAGTTTTACTCACCCATAGCAGTTTGGTGTCAATTGGAGCAGTATCGCAGAAGTTATGTTGAGCCGTTCTGTTCTACTAATGATCCCGTATCCGTTAACATGGAGCTCGGGGCATTACTTTGCGGTGTCCAAATAACACAAACTTTAGCACTTTTCAAATTACAGAAGATCGCTGTGTCAGGCTAGACTTTTAGTGGATTCCAAAACGGCCTGAAACCCGATATCCAGCTATAGTTTCATTTGATGACGTCATCAGAGAGGACAGTGCGCATGCGTGAACTCAGCTGTTTTGTAAACACCGCTAGTCCGAAAGAAGCTAACACCGCTCTGAACTTTACTTTTCTGTTGCGATATCGGGTTTCAGGCCGTTTTGGAATCTACTAAAAGTCTACCCTGACACAGCGATCTTCTGTGATTTGAAAAGTGCTAAAGTTTGTGTTATTTGGAGACCGCAAATCAGTGCCCCGAGCACTCACGCTAACGGATACGGGATCATTAGTAGAACAGAACGGCTACAACATAACTTCTGCTCCAATTGACACCAAATTGCTATGGGTGAGTAAAACTACTTGTTTTATTGCCGAAAGAAGGCTCAGATTGTTAAAAAAAAAACGTTACTTTTCCTTTAAGGGGTTTGCTACATAAATATGTAAATGTGATGTAATAACATGAATGTGGTAAACATTTATAGATGTTTATAGATTTATGTGTCTCATGTATGGCATATGCTTGTTATGCTTTTCACACAATGATAGGAGCTTCTTGAGGATGGCAGGCCGTGAAGTCCCAAGACAGAAATGGACTGTTCAAACTGTTGTTCGTGACAAGCAGCAAGATGGCAGCAGCTGTGGGATTTTGGTTTTAAAGGTAAAGATTTCAGTGTTTCCAGTAATTTCTTTCTATTATATCTATCCAGTTACGCGTAACTGAATGCCTAAAATTGCATTTTCAAATTTGCTCTAGGCTCTATTGGAGGTCGCATGTGCCCTCCTAGAGGCATCACAATTGGGATAAATTTCCCTCCTTGGATGGAGTGTATATATTTTTGTAAATAAATGTTTCTTCTGTTGTCGCTTTTTCCTGTCTCCATCCATCATGAATAAGAGACAAGCGCATTGTTTTAAATTGAACTGCATGAAATTGTCCATCTTCAGTGTCCCCTGTATCACAAAGGTGAGGTTTACTACGTTTAGTGGATGCATTATTTGGGTGAAGATATGTCTGTCAAGATTTGCCACCTCTACACATAATCATATAAATGAGTAAATAATGGTAATTCTACAGTGGGAGCACTATTTGATGGGATGTCAGAATGTGCTACCTCTGAGCTATCTTCAGTCGGAGCCGTATTTGATAGCGTAATACGAAATGAACTGGAAATGAACTGCCTATGCATATATAAATGAGTTGATATTTTACATGACTAAGGTATAAAGTATGATTACCGTATGGAAACAGCACACAACTCTCTAATCCAAAAATCTCTAATCTAAAGACATATGTTTTAAAACTGCAGAGGTTAGCTTTGAATCTATACAACTGTAAACGAAAAATGTGAAAACTGTAAACGAAAAAATGACGGAGGGCGTAAATCGATAGACGCCACAGTCGATTTAGGCTAGTGGTAGCTCATTTCGACAGTACACCAGCCCTCCAATATTTTCTGCCGAGGTAAACCGCAGCTCACATGTATGGGTCCTCATTCAAAATACACAGTGGTATTGGATCTGTGATACGGTACTCGCCGATACCCTAGACTGAACTGAAAAATCAGTTGGCTAATGCTAATTAGCCTGTGACTGTAATTTTGTAGGCGATTTGTTTAAAAGGGCAAATCATCTCACCAGCTAAGTCAGCTCTTTATGGTTAGATTGTGTTATAAATAAGATTTGTAAGTAAGATTTCACAGATTAAAGTCTAATAAAACCTCAAACAGCATGCTTACAGTTAGCATCAAACCCCCAGGCAATGTGTGAGAGACTTATTTCATTCAAGTCAGCTCACCTGTTGTAGTACCAACAAAGCCAGCTCTTTCTGGTCAAACTGTGGTTAAAAAAGAAAAAAAAAAGGTCAGATTAAAGTCTACGAAAGCCTCAGACAGACCAGTGCTTACAGTTAGCATAACACCTCCCAGCGTTGCTTTTAACGGTTTATCCAGGGCTCTTAAGTCTCACGCATTGAGAGTGTGACACACGCAATTCGACGTGTTCACACGCTCACACGCCACACATGGCATTTCTCACGCGGATTTTTTTTTTTTTTGTGCCCAGAAAATCGGTCTGTGTGGCTCAGTTTATGCAGGCACCACGCGTTTTCAGTGAAAAAAACTCCCGCACGCAATCCAAGCCCCCCCCCCCCCCCCTTTTGCTTTTGTCAAAAAGAATTTTCCGTATGACAGGAAAAAGTCAACGATGGCAAAACATAACCAATGCCATCACCAGATTCATAGCCAAAGAGATGTTGCCGATGCAGTCAGACCTGCCAACATGTACGCATTTTGCGTAGCGGGCACGCAATTTTGACCTCCTTGTTCGCTTTTATGGCTTTGTTGTTCTAAATTATGCATATGGATCTCACATTTCGTCCGTTTCACTCAAGTTTTCATTGACCTTCACTGACTCTGCGGCTGAGACACAGATCTGGTTAATCAGAAATGATCACAATTTTCATGTTTCTACCTGTTCCAATCAATACAAAGGTATAAGTCATACAAGTTACTTTCGATCAAGCTTGTCAAACTACATTGTCTAGCTCTGGTGAACAAAACCAGTCACTGCATGTTATTTCTTGTAGGATTTTCTCCGACACATCTCCGAGCTCAGACAGAGGGCTCTCACTTCTCACATAGGAATTATTTATTTCTTTTTTCCTTCTTTCACACCTCCTCCTCACCCACCGCTGTCTCTCTCTCTCTCTCTCTCTCTCTCTCTCCCTTTCTCACCATCACATCCTCTATACTTTTTCATTTCCTGGATTTTTCGCCTTAGCAACAGTACCTGGAGGAACAGAGCCCAGGGTGCAATGTCAGTCTTTGGGGGTTTTTTTCTGCTCGGCGCCAAAAGCATTTCTGGAAGCCACATTCGAGCAAAGCTAAAAAAAAAAAAAAAAGCTTAAAATAATTTCCTCCACAAGAAGTTCAATCATTGAGAAGCAGAAATACTCTAAAAACAACACAAAAATGCTATGACCCTGTAGAAAGTATAAAGATGCGTTGCCATAGTCATTACCATATTATTTTGAAAATGCTACATTCACCAAAAACATCTTTTATAACTTGCTCTTTTGTTTTTCATGCTCTTCGTGCTAAGTCACTCCCGTTCAGAGCGATATCACAACATAACATTAATGAAACTACTGCACATTGCATCAGGTTTGTCAAGTTGCTGTGTACAGTTTTGTATTATGTTTTGTATATTTGAAGTAAGGTTCAAATTGGGCCCTGGGAGAGATTGCTAAATTACTGAAACATCCATGGATGACATTTATAGGTGAAATCCTCCAGCTAAGGTATATTGTATATGTTTGTGGATGACTCTGTGTGACTCCAAATGACTACAACATTTGGCGTTATAAGAACATACGACGATGTAGCCAAGTTTAACATGACCAGATATTGTGAAAAGTAAAGAAATCCATCTGCGTCGTCTGTATCCAGATTTTGGCAGTGTCATGAAGCCCCTGTCCCTGTCTTCCCCAATCCCCCAAATCCCAAACACATCTCTCTAATGGCCTGCCTCCCGCTGTGGACACTGTCACTCCACATCTCCAAAAAACATCTAATTGTGATTTTTCTGACAAGCAATCACATTTGAGAGAAGATCGAAATATGAACTAAATCCCATGTATGTCTAAATTACAGGTACTTCGAGACTTTTCTATAAAACCGTCAACTATAGAAGAATAACTGAACCTAACTAATAAGAATAAGAATAACTGAACCTAACTAATGATGCTGTATGTGTTAATTCAACCAGGTATTTCCTCATCTCATGTCTCTTGTTATCATAGCCTGCGATTACTGCATTTTGAACAATCACTGCTCAAGCTTACACTTAAATACACTACCATACAGACCTGGATTGGTAATCGGGCATACCGGGCATTTTCCCGGTGCGCTAACAGTCCTAGGGGCCAATGCTGTTGTTGTTGTTTTAGGAGGAGTTTAGACAATTTAGAGGACAATTTTGAGGAGGCACCCCATTAGTCCATCTTCAATACAGACAGTGGACTAAACCAATCAGGATATAGTAGCTTACGAGAGCGGTCCCACCCCTTTCTCTGCGCTGATCACCGCCAGGTTCAGTGTTGAACGTGGAAACATGGAGGAGCAGCAGAAAGGGGGTGCGGAGAAGTTACTGATTAAAGAATAAAAAATCTCACTATAGACGCTGCAAAATGTTCTAAAATAACAGACATATTCTCTGGAGGGGATGGAGCCTCCACATCCTCTGCAGCCCAGGTTGAAGGTGGACAGGGAGAGGAGCAGCCAGAGACTGTGGACAGAGAACTCGAGGGAACCTGAGGGAACCCGAGGGAACCCGAGGGACAGAGTGACCAGGAAGTGTAGCACAGGCACAGCAGGTAAGTAGGTCATAATGTTAGGATTATACCAGGACTTTTAGGTGTTGGACAGGCATGAAAATCACCTTTCAGCAAAAGTTTCCATTTTGAAGCTAAAACAGGTGACCTACGTGAATCGAGAAAGGTTTTTTGTGTGTGTGTGTGCAGGATGCATTTTAAATAAACCACTGAATCTGTGAGTTTGCTGGTGGTTTTTGGGAGCTGGGATTTTTCCTTAAATGTTGCGCCCTTGTTTCCCCAAGGCCAAGACGTAACAATAGTAAAATACTTTGCTTCGGGTAACACAAACATAAATTAGTCCGCTAATTATGAGGGGCCGGTCTAAGCCAAAAATGCCAGGGCTGTGTTTTTGTCCCAGTCCAACCCTGCTACCAGTATTCCACAATCCTCTTCTTCATCTCAGCAGCAGAATCACCAGCCTTCTCAGCCTCTTCATCTCCTCTTCCCAACAAACATCTTTTTCCTATGACAAATCTATCGTGTTTTTTTTTTTTTTTAACCAACATTACTGATGTGTCTACCTAATGAGCTAAAATGGAAATATAGTGAGTACCATATATTCCCTGTCCCACCTCTGTACCATATGCATTCATATTCAGTACATGCACAAACTGTATCTTTCTTCCTTAGTGCTTGATGTCACAAGCTCAGTCAGTCTGAAGGTGGGAATGTAGAGATGGTGTGTAGCATCATATGAACCGTTGTGAATATTTATAGCTTCAACACGTTGTTTGGAAAGTGGTCCTGCTTCTCTCCAGAGGCCAGTGTGATGCCTCCTACACATATTGTTTATGAGTACTGCCAGTCCAAAGCAAGAAGTGATTTCATGGGAACATTCGAACTGTACAGTGTGTACATACTTATTTAGAGACAACATCATGGGCATCTTTTCTTTTTATAGCTACATGGCTGTCAAAAAAAAAAAAAGTTAACAAAAATCTACTCAATTTATAGATTTTACAAATAAATGAAAAATAAAATAAAAATTAAGCACATTAAGGTCAATTCAGGCAGCTCATCTGATTGAACTGGACAATAGGAGTATGAATTCCGGACAGGTCACACAAGTCCAGTTATGTTTTTTGATGAGGAAATAACGCGGTAGGGCCTTTGACTATTATTTAGAATGACAAAACAGAACTACAATGTTCAGGGGGCACAGTCGACTAAAGAAATTGTTTGTCGACTAAAAACATGTCCTGCTGATTGATAAGTCGACTAAAAAGTTATGTATCTCTGTGTATCTGACCCAAACTACACAAGACTACACCTGCAGGGAGTTCATGCAATAAAATAAAATAAAATAAAATATGCATAAAAAGTACTGGGAAACAATATATTTGATAGAAAGTTTACAAATACCAAAAAATACAACAATTTCAGCAAACTCAGCAAAACTCCATATCATCTAAATAAAATCGGATAATAAAAATGGTGGTCGACTAAGGCTCCATCAACTGATACACAATATAATAACAGTAATAAATATTATTTTGATACCAGTTCAGTTCCATTTGTTTTGTCAGTACCCGTCGCGCCCAAGCCTTTTTATTCTGTACTGTGGTACCTTTAAAGGGCCCATATTAAATTATGGAACGCTGATTTAAACGACTCATTTTCAGGAGCCTGTGGTCAATAGTGTGGTCAGTACAGTGTTCATAGTCCTGCTTAAGAATTTGATTTTCAACAAAAAGGTGAGAGTGATTAACTGAAAAACCGTTGGCTAATTTCAGCTAGCTTGTGACTGTAATTTTGTGGAAGCCTTGTTTAACAGCACAAATCATCTTACCAGTTAAGTCAGTTCTTTATGTGTTAAAATAAAGCACAGATTAAAGTGTAATAAAGCCTCAGACAGAGCATGCCTACAGTTAGCATCACACCCCCAGGGAACATTGACGACCTCAGCTGCGAAGTACCAGTATACAGTATAGTATATATAAAAAAGTTAGTTTGTGAACGGTTGTGTTTGTGACTGTTTTTGGTACCTTGTGTGAGCAGTTGCAGGGTGCGCACCTCCTCCCTCACCCTCAGCTGGAGCACCTGTTGAAGAATGTGTTGTCTCTGTGCCTCCTGAATGATGCCCATCCGCTCCAACTTCCTGTCCGTCAGACGCATCAGAGCCCGTCCTGAACACAAACACAGACATACATGCACATAAGTTTTTGGTGGGTGACTAATAGTTTTATTATGAAGTTAGTGAGTGATTTTAAAGGTCCCATGACATGGTACTTCTTGATGCTTTTATATGGCGCCTTAATGGTTCCCTAATACTGTAAATGAATCCTTCTTCAAAATCAACAGACACATGTACAGAGTCAGAGTCAGAAAATCTCTCTCTGAACGACTCATTCTGGGCCTTGTTGCTTGAATGCAAATGAGAAGGACACAGATAGGTTAGAAGAGCGGGTGGGGGGGGGGCCAAACTCTCCGCTCTTTCCTGGATTAGCGCTGCGCTGTGCTCTGTGACCCACTTCCGTGTGTGTAAGCGCGGAGGAAGAGATGAGAGGCTTTTCAATGAAAAAAACACATTTTCACAGAAAATAAAATTAAACCACTGCTGTTTCAGAGGTCCAGAGGGTCGGGTAAAGGACTTCCGAGCCTAGAAACACTCGCACGTGCCTCCAGGCAAATAAAAAAACGCATTTCGCATTGCATAGCTCCTTCGCGGTCCAAACTCTCTGGGCGTGATTTCCAGAGACAGGGGGTGGACATCCAGACGGTGGTGGAACTGCATTTGCATTTCTTTTTTCGATGTTACGTAACAAAGGTGCCTTGTTCAGAATCGCCCGTTTGAGCTGTGTTTTTTTCAAACGCAGAAAAGGATCGCAAATGCTCAGTTTAGACATTTCGCAATTTTTAGCCGTTGGGGGGGCCTAAACAGGGTAGGGGAGCTCACATTAACGTTCAAAAACCTCAGAAAGTGAAAATTTCATGCCATGGGACCTTTTTTTTTTGTTTGGAAAAGGCAGAATAAACTCATGATTCACAAGTTTAGTATGCCTTTATACAAATACAGTGTTTCCTAATACTTACGCTGCATAAATTGTAGTTTCTGTGTATATTGTGAGTGCAGTTTGAGTCAGATACTTCAAGATACACCCCCTCCCTCCTCTTGACTCTTGGTTTTCAAGTCCATCTTCTCTTGGATCAGTCTAGAGTAATGGTGACTCATATGCCAAAAAAATCATATCACCATTTCCATAGAACTAGAGCACAATTTAGATTTAAAAAATTTGGTATCGTACAATCTTTTACACAGTCTATAAAAGGTAAGTAAATCTATCTGCTGTTTCTGTATTGCTATTTCACATATCAGTCATCAAAACTCACAATAGGACAGAATGGCCCTTTCCTGATCAGTTTTAGAATGATCTTGATATTATCGGCACTAGTAAGACGATTACTGATTACTGAGGTGAAAATCATTTCTTTTTTAACCAAAAATATACTTTAAAAAAATGTATTTGCATTGAGTAGCACGCTTTTTCCGTGGCTTTTTCCATCACCGTGAAGACAAGCACTTGGCAGACCTTTCCTAAGAAAAGTTACATTGTGTACCTTTAAACTTGGCTGAAATATGCATAGTAGTTGTAGAGTGATGTTTATTTTATTTCCTTTTTCAATTAGCTTAAACCTAGCTCGCTACATATCACCGTGCACAAATCTTGGACAGCTACTGAAATGGTGTTGGCAGTTCTTCTAATGTGAACGCCTTGATTTCTCCTCTGAGACTGTTCCTCTGAATGGATGCTGCTGCTCCTATCCAAAATCATTCATCAGAGCGATGGGTCTAATTCACTTAAGCTGCCTTCCCCAAAGACATTTAACTAAATCAGGCCTGAGCTGCTCCTCTGGGCTGTTCTAGTATAAACAGCACCAGGTGGGCTCCAGGTCTGGACCGGGGCTTCTTGGACTCTTGTTTTGGGGAGTGCCAGGGAAACATGGCCAAAGGTGCAGGAATCCAAACTGAACAGAATGGAGCAGAGCCGTGCAGAGAGAGGGAGGAGAAAGAGGAGGAATCGGAGGAGGTCATTATATGCCTTTCCCGTTACTAAAAATGTATGTTCTTGGTAGTGGGAAGCTGGGTGCTAACCACTCTGCCACTGAGCTATTATAACATACATTACCTGTCAAAAGTTTGGACACACCTTTTATTTAGGGATGCACGATATATCGGCATTAACATCGGTATCGGCCGATATTGCCATATTGCCCGATGTGTAAAAGTGGGCCGATATTAACGACCGATATTTGTCAGTACAGTGATCCCTCGAATTAACGTTTTCTCACATCTCTCGTTTAAACACTCAAACTTTCGTAGATTTTCAACAAAATGTATTAATAGTAAAGCATGGGGGGGGGACACATTCCCCGCGTGCTGGAGCCCCGAGTGCCTTTGCTCTTTTCGGACTGCGTTTCTCCCCTCTAGTCCTAGTTTAGTCCAGATCTAGACCGGGTCCAGTCCTGGTTTAGTCCAGGTTTAGTCCTGGTTTAGACCTGGTTTAGACCTGGTCTAGTCCTGGTTTAGTCCAGGTCTAGACCTGGTCCAATCCTGGTTTAGTCCAGGTTTAGACCTTGTTTAGACCTGGTCTAGACCTGCTTTAAAAAAAGTGCCTGGCTTTTAAAGATCCCATGACATGGTACTTCTTGATGCTTTTATATGGTTCCTTAATGGTTCCCTAATACTGTAAATGAATCCTTCTTCAAAATCAACACTCAGTGCATGAGAAACAGAGATAAGATGAGAAAGAGTCATAAATATCTCTCTCAAACTCTTTATTCTGGGCGTTGTTGCTTGAATGCAAATGAGGAGAAAAGAGATGGCCAATAGTAGGGGGTGGGGCGTGGCCAAACTCTCCGCTCAGAGCCCACAGCTGATCCATTTCCTTGTTTTTGCACGGGGGAGAGATTTGAAGCATTCCACTAAAAAATAAACACATTTCCACAGAAAATAAAATTAAACCACTGCTGTTCAAAGGTCCAGAGGCTCAGATAAAGGACTTCCGAGCCTAGAAACAGTCGGATGTCCCTCCAGGCAAATAAAAAAACGCATTTCGCATTGCCTAGCGCATTCGCAGTCCAAACTCTCTGGGCGTGATTTACAGAGACACTGAGTGCAGACAGACGGGGGTGGAACTGCATTTGCATTTCTTTTTTCGATCTGACGTCAATAAGGTGCCTTGTTCAAAATCACCCGTTTGAGCTCCGATTTTTTGTAACGCAGAAAAGTTTAGACATTTCGCAACTTTTAACCATGGGGGGGGGGCTAAACAGGGTAGGGGAGCTCACATTAACGTTCAAAAACCTCAGAAAGTGAAAATTTCATGCCATGGGACCTTTAACTGGTAGTGTACACTGGTAAGTCTTGTCTTGATGATCCATAGATTTCAATGCAATAACTGAGCCCATCTCCTGTATGCGGTAATCTTCAGCAGCACCAACATACAGTCCTGGAGCCTGTTCAGATGTTCTGTTCCATTGTGGGCCTATTTTAATGATGGAGAATTTCAGACTTTTTTATGAGTTTCAAATCTCTGTAATTCCTCACAAGTCGCTGCAGTAAATTTACGGCTTTAATATTGGAGGTGGAGTTTTGGTGCTATTTACGGCCCCGACCTTCCTCTCCCCACTGCCTCGACTGCAATATTAACCACTCACTTTTGTGGACTGCTCTGCATAGTGGAAGAGCTTGTAAATGATTTTGAAGCTTCATAAATTATTAGAGACTTTAATCTGCCAAAATGTTAAGAGTATGCTTGTCTGGGCCTCTTGCTTGTTGTTTATTATCTTTTCAACAGTGTTTACACAGGTCTTTCTTTACAATTTCAATATTAAATCATACCTATATTATTTCATTGGATCTCATGAGCCTAAGGTACACAGTGTGCCATTGACACAACTTGTCCTTCATTGCTATAGATCACTGCTTGTGGTGATGTAAGGACAGAATTCCTTGTATGTTTTTTGGGGGAAAAGTGTATTGTATATTGTTATGGCTTTTGAAATATATATATATTTTTATTTTTACTTCTGGCTGCAACTAACTCACATTTCAGGCAATCATAGCTCTGTTGGTAGAGAGTCCACTGATCCAAAAGTTGGTGGTTCAAGAGCGGTCAGATCCACTGACAACCTTGCCTGGTTTACACCTGACCATATCACAAGTGATATATGGTCTGGGAGCCACCTTCGAAATATCTCGTAGCGGAGGTGTGGTTTACGATCGCCAAAGGCCGTTTATTGGGCGTTACGAATGTCTATCATTTGGCATATACGTAGCCCAGAGCCAATCATGTCATTTGTCAGTTCAAACTACAAGCTTCCGTTTGTCACGTAGTACGTGTCACCGTCTTGCCACCCCTCCCCGCTCTCTGATTGGCTCCCAGAATCTGGAGAGCTCGCTTGCCATAGTTGCCAGGCTGTCTTTCAGATCGGAACGAACGAAAGCAGCCTGGGATTTCCCAGGTTACTGACAACCCACGGTTGATGGTGCAATTCCGACTCCCACAGATGACTGCTGTTGTTGTGTCCTTCTGGCAAGACACTTGAAGGTGGTGACCATTTACCATTTCTGTTGTGGTTGGCTTATTCAGTTAAGCAGAATCCCATTCATTTAAATGGGAAAGAACAGAACATTTTTGCAGCTAAAATATAATATAGTATATCTAGTAGTTTGACTTGTGTAAAATGTTCAGTGTTCACATGCACCTTCTCTCTGGGTGGTTTGAAAACAGCTGTGTAATCTGTCTGGAGGTTATGCAGAGGACATCACAACCTTTGAAACTTGTCAATGGTGAGTAATGACATTATCTTCTGTAAAAGCTCAAAACACCTGCAAAATGTGAAAGAGCTGCTACGGTTTTATAACAAAGATAAAAGTCTATAACTTTGCTTAATGTTTAGTTTGTATCTGGCATCGAAATGAAGAAAATCAAGTAAACAATCGTAGAAAACCAGTGAACAGTTAGCTAAACAAAAGGAATTTGGCATCACACACAGTTGAAGTGAACATTTCTCTTCTTAAATAAGATATTTCTGAGTCTGTGTTGAGGAAATAATTATTTTTGGGAAAAAAAATTAACCTTGCATAGCAACATGGAGTTCACAAACTCAGAAGATAAACGAGAATTCATCTTAGATTGCCCCCGCCGTTGTGATAGGGCCAGGTGGTGGGTGACCATCACAGAGCAGCACTGAGGTTTGTGTGGAAGCCAAAGAAGAACGGCCCAAATGAGTATTTTGTTTGTGAAAAACACGCAGAAGGTAAGCGTTTTGACATTGTGGACAGGGAAGATGCTTTTCTCTCAATCTGTGCTTTTCTCTCAGTTGGATTTGGTTTGAATTTTCATCTTGTTCCGCTATTGTGATGCTTCAGCTAATCAGATTCAAACAGTCATTGTTCTGTGTTTCCCGATCACTTTCAGTGTACACCTTAAATTCAGAGAGACACAGAGATCAATCCGGGGTGAGCCAGGTTAGAAAACAGCTCTACGAACAAAAATTAGGCAGAAAATAACAAAGAAACAGGTGTTGCCCAGAGATCTGCCACTTAGTCAATGAATGTTGAGGAGGATTTTTCAAATAAAATAATGCCAGTGCATAACCTCTATTGAACTTAAAGGAAAATTAACATTTTTTTTACAATCTGAGCCTTCTTTCGGCAATAAAACAAGTAGTTTTACTCACCCATAGCAGTTTGGTGTCAATTGGAGCAGTATCGCAGAACTTATGTTGAGCCGTTCTGTTCTACTAATGATCCCGTATCCGTTAGCGTGAGTGCTCGGGGCACTGATTTGCGGTGTCCAAATAACACAAACTTTAGCACTTTTCAAATCACAGAAGATCGCTGTGTCAGGGTAGACTTTTAGTAGATTCCAAAACGGCCTGAAACCCGATATCGCAACAGAAAAGTAAAGTTCAGAGCGGTGTTAGCTTCTTTCGGACTAGCGGTGTTTACAAAACAGCTGAGTTCACGCATGCGCACTGTCCTCTCTGATGACGTCATCAAATGAAACTATAGCTGGATATCGGGTTTCAGGCCGTTTTGGAATCCACTAAAAGTCTACCCTGACACAGCGATCTTCTGTGATTTGAAAAGTGCTAAAGTTTGTGTTATTTGGACACTGCAAAGTAACGGATACGGGATCATTGGTAGAACAGAACGTTCAACATAAGTTCTGCGATACTGCTCCAATTGACACCAAACTGCTATGGGTGAGCCGAAATAAGGCTCAGATTGTAAAAAAAAAACGTTAATTTTCCTTTAAGCTATGGGGATTGCCAGCCCAATGCAAAATAATACAACTGATGAGAAATATGCTTATAAACTCATCAGTGTGAAGAATTAGCATGGGAATAATATGATAAGAAAGTGAAGAATGAGTTTAAAACGAATATGTTTTGTTTTTGACATTTTCAACATGGTATAAATCATGTTTGGCGCCTTTAAAGCATGTTTTCTATGTCATATTGTGGAGAACACAGGAGCACTTAGCAGTTAGATTAATGAGGTGTGTGTGTGCTGCAGTCTCGGCCCAAAGATGATAAATCCGGAACTATGACCTGGCAACGTCGCACCTGCTTTGATGAATAGTGGTCTCAAGTGCACTGGGACACACACAGAACCCTGTATAAAACCCAGTATTACATATCCAATAGAAATGCAGGCACAATAGTCATTTCAGCCAGCCCTATCATTTTCCATGTAGCGCTAAAATGCTAGGCTAATTACAGCAGAGAGTGGGGGCAATTTTAGAGAGAGACAGTTTTACAAAGGGACCAAATGAAGCCTCCTCCCTTTCCATTTCACTATCCCCCTGCCAGTCTCACACACTGGCATGTTTTGACAGCTGTGTAACAAACCAGGATGTATTAGACCACTATTTCTGCAGGTAAAAGCTACAGGGGTTTAAAAAAAAAATTATAGTGGACTATACTGGCATCATTACAAACAATTTAATATCTGAAAGCTGTATCGTGTATCTGTTTAGAATACATTTTGTTTTGGCTGCTTATGAGCTATGCAGATGTTTTATATTATAAATGCATTCCCATGGCTTTTATTTTGGTACACTGGAAGTATATAAGTATAATACGCAGACCCTCCAGGAATTCGCGATGTTGCGATTTGCAACTTCAACGCAACTTCAGCCAATCCCCGTGAATTCAGGGCGGTGTTGCAATTTTGACCAATCACCGCAACTTTCCCGCAATTTTTACTAATTTTGACCAATCACCGCAACTTTCCAGCAATTTTTACTAATTTTGACCAATCACCACAACTTTCCAGCAATTTTTACTAATTTTGACCAATCATCGGTGACGTATTGAACGCCGACCAACTTCCTTCTTCCTTACTTCCGTGTGACGAAACAAAACTGCGGCCGTGTCCCAGTTCCCAGAGCGCACAGCTCGGAGCGCGGTCCGAAGGGGCTCAGACTGCAGTCAAGGCGGTGCACACTTGCTCAGCCCCGACTGCAGTCCGCGGACCGCTTAACGACTGCGGTCTTCGGACCGCGTGTTAACTGCGCATGGGACAAAAAACAAGTGGGACAGCAGTCGTCGCGCTGGTCTACTGTCAAAAAGTGTGACGCACATGCCCTTCGGGCCACGCTCCGAGCCGCGCGCTCTGGGAATTGGGACACGGCTTCTAATGGCAAAGAAACATGTCTGCGGCGCCATTTGCCCACAAAAATAACAGCAAAAGACAGCGCGAAACAGTTCCCCTCCTAGTAGCAACCATATCTGTGATCTCTGTGTCGTTGTATTATTCTTTGTCAGTAATAACTCAGTATTCAAAATATTACTCAATTTTAATTACAAAAAGGGAAAATCGCAACTATTTATCGCAACTTTCACTTCCTCCCGCAACAAAATCGCAACAAAAACGTTAAAAGCACCGCAACTTTCATCACAACTTTTTGGAAAAGCTCCCGCAAATTCAGGCATTTTAGCCCGCAACAATCACAAAAAATGCCCACGAAATCCTGGAGGGTCTGAATACGATCTGGAAAGTGAACCCAAGATGGTGTCATACTGTTTTCAGTAGCCTGTGCTCATTGGCACATGGGCCAATGAGCATATATGATATAAATAATCTTCCACATTACTTCCTCAATATAGGCTAGCACAGGGGTGTCAAACATGCGGCCTGGGGGCCAGATCCGGCCCTTTAAGACCTTTAATCTGGCCCTCAGCTGATTTTCTATTAAATATTTTAATTCTATTTTAATTTTCTATTAAAATATTGGTCATTTTCTGTGTCTCTTTTCTGCGCAGCTTAGCATAGCAGCGTCTCCAGGGCCTCTGTACGTGGCCCCTCCCACCAGCGCCTCTGTGCGCGGCCCCTCCCACCAGAGCAGCACAAATGAAGACTCGCCTCTTTCCAAACGCTCTTAAAGGACCATCGTTTTGACTGTTGACCGTGACACCCTCATCAGCAAAATGTCAAAAATGGGAAAAGTGGACACCGAGTGCAGGATTTTCCAAGAAAAATTGACTAATTCCTATTTGTTCTCAGAGGTGAATGGGAAACCTGTACGCTTGCTCATAATATTATAATATTTTGTAAAAGAAAGTTCATCAAATAAAAAAAAAAAACTTCTGTAATAGATTTGTGTTTCTCTGCACAAAGACTTTTTTTGGTGTATATGTGCCATGAGTTTTCTGATCAAAATGAGTTTGACACCCCTGGGCTAGCACCTCCCACCTATGTAACGTCAGCAACGTGCAGATCCTGTCAGTGCCGAGGGGCCAGAAAACCCATGCAAATCTCCGAGTACCCACCAGAATTTTACCCAATCTTAAATTGACTATATTTTTGAGAGTGCATGATCATAATGAGCTGCAGTGTCTCTCACTCCTCTTTGTGGGTGTGATCCGTGGACTGGGATCTGCATTTCCCCTCCTGTGATAATGATTGCATCCTTGATTGTGTGCCAAACAGGACTCAGAAAGAAAACTTCACTTAATAGCCAATAGACCAAAACAAACGCTATTCACTCAAACACCAGCCAAGCCAGTCTATTGGGGACATTAAGGCAGAGGACACAAGAGCCCAAGAGACAGTCAGACGAGAATGTGAGGAAATTTGCAAAACAGACAACACAGTGATAAACTGGTCCGCGCTGGTCAGTGAAAGCCCAGTGTGTGTTCGCCACTAGAAAGGAAGCTCACGAGAAACCAGAGGAAAAAGAAGCATGTGCTTGTGCGTGTGTTCGTTCACAAAGTACCCACTTGAAAAACCATAAATCAGTGCCTATGATCGCAGTGATAGCTGCTAGAGTGGCGCTAGGATAAGAGCGGGGCTAGGCTAAGTCTTACAGTCTAAGTCTAAGTTAATTTTTAGGTGCTTTGAAGAGTGTTATGTTAAAATGTAAAAAAATACAGAAGAATCCCTACAAAATCCATCGTTTGTAAAATGGATGCCCTGTCAGTCAAACACAGGCAGTTTGAATTACCCCCAAAATGCATTGTGTTCTATGGTCAGGTACAGCAGCACTGACCCTCTTTTACACTCCGTTCTGTGGTCAGGTGCACTAACACTGACACTAACATAGTACCTTCTGTTACTTAAAAAAACCCAAACAGTTATACTATTCTAAGACAATGCTATGTGCTTGTTTTTGCAGTAATACCACATTCTCATGCATCTAAGACCCACGCTATTCATCCACCGAAGAAATCCTCCAAAAGAACAAGGACAGAACACGTTTGGTTAATAACAAATAATGACATCATAATTATAACACTATTTTTACACGTTTAAAGATTCACTATGGAACTTTTCGGGTGGAGGTAGGGGTGATAGAGGGGCAGTTATACCTCTCATGAAGATGTTATATCTTTGCATACTGTATATTTAAACAAAAGGAAGAAACAAGCACAATAGGTCAAATCCTAAGGTAGTCCTGAACAGGTCTCGGTCAGAATCCTGACAGATTTCCCCAGCAACAATGAAGAATGGGTCAAATGCAGAGGACACATTTCCCCACCGGGACAATACACTGTGCCTTAACCCTAACCCTAAATCTTAATCTCCGTAATTATTTAATCTCCGTAAAAAATCTCCGTAATTATTTAATATGGCACTTTATTTATATTGTTTTTCCAACGTGCAATATCGTTTCTCAATACTCTCCTTGTTACTGTTTTATTATTACTTATTCTATTATTACCGGAGTATAAGTCCGGTAAGTATAAGTTTATTGTGCCATAAAATGCACAATAAAGAAGGGAAAAACATATATAAGTCGCATTTTTTGGGGAAATTTATTTGATAAAATCCAACACCAGGAACAGACATGTCATCTTGAAAGGCAATTTAAAATAAAAATAGAATAGAGAACAACAGGCTGAATAAGTGTACGGTATGCTAACGTTACATGACGCATAAACAACGAACTGAGAACGTGCCTGGTATGTTAGCGTAACATATTAAGAGTTATTAGATAACTATAGCATAAAGAACATGCTAACAAGTTTACCAAACCATCAGCAAATCACTAAATCCAATGAAATCTTCAATCCACAGGCCTAGACCGCCCTCTTGTGGTTTAGTGTGAAAATAACATGTGAAATGATATAATAATGTGTTAATAATTTCACACATAAGTCGCTCCAGAGTATAAGTCGCACCCCCGGCCAAACTATGAAAAAAACTGCAACTTATAATCAGAAAAATACGGTACTTATTTTATTATTATTATGACTTATCTTTATGCCATTCTTGCCTGCATGCACTTTTCTTTCTTGTTCAAACTGTCCCTACCTGGAGCTACTGTGACAAGTAAATTTCTCCTCCGTGAGATCAATAAAGTCTTATCTTATCCTGTTACATATGTTTTTATTGAAATTTTTCTTACTTATATGCATACTTAAAATGTGTGGGCTCTACCCTCCACTAATCTCACTGGTAACATGTGTTTTTATTATTTCTTTTCCTTTATTTCTTTCAGTATAAAATTGAAATATTTTAATGCTTTTGAAATTCATATACAGTGGTACCTCACCTTACAAATGACCCAACAAACGAAAATTTCAAGTTACGAAACGCCTTTACGGCAAATTTTGGTCTCTAGATACGAAAGAAAATTCAAGTTACGAAACGCGGAATCTCAAAAATTCAAATAATGCGCTCAGCCACACACATTATACGCTTTTCTCAGACTGGATTTAAGCTTTTCTCACATTTGTCTCTCGTTTAAACACTCAAACTTTCATAGATTTTCAACAAAATTATTAATAGTGAAGTGTGGGGGGAAGTGAAGTGTGGGGGGAAGGGGGGGTGTGCTATCACACGTGTGATAGCGCACATGACCCGGCGCGGAGCTGACAGCAGGTCTAGACCAAGGTCTAAACCTGGACTGGACCAGGACTAAACCAGGACTAAACCAGGACTAAACCAGGACTAGACCAGGTGGATTAAAGCAGCGAGGAGGGGACTGCACGCAGTCTGAGCGCATGAACGAGACCCATGCAAGAGCCGCGGTGGTCTAGACCTCCTCTAGACCTGACCAGGTCTAAAGGAGGTCTAGAGGAGCCGCGGTGGTCTGGACTAAACCAGGACTAAACCTGGACTAAACCAGGAGGAGCCGCGGTGGTTTGGACTAAACCAGGACTAAACCTGGACTAAACCAGGAGGAGCCCGCGACTCTTGCATGGGTCTCGTTCATGTGTTCATGCGCTCAGACTGCGTGCAGTCCCCTCCTCGCTGCTTTAATCCACCTGGTCTAGTCCTGGTTTAGTCCTGGTTTAGTCCAGGTTTAGTCCTGGTCCAGTCCAGGTTTAGACCTTGGTCTAGACCTGCTGTCAGCTCCGCGCCGGGTCATGCTGCGCTATCACACGTGTCAGAGTGCAGTCTTCTCCCCCCTCCCGCTTCCCCCCACACTTCACTGTTAATACATTTTGTTGAAAATCTATGAAAGTTTGAGTGTTTAAACAAGAGACAAATGTGAGAAACACACAGAACACAATGTTACACTATAAAAAAAGTTACACTATTAAAAAAAAAAACTTGGATCGGGGCCTTGGAACGAATCAGGCTTTTTCCATTGAAATAGCTACTCAACTTACGAATTTTTCACGTTAAGAAACCACTTCTGGAACGAATTAATGTCGTAAGGTGAGGTACCACTGTACTGATTTAAAGTGACATGGACTAACTTTGACAAAGCTGCAGCTGATGTTTTTATTTCACGTTTCATGTCTATGTCACCCCTATTTTAGTACAGAACGCTACAAAGCCACAAGCACGCCCAAATCTCCCAACTGAATATGGCTGTACTTCACCTGTAGTGTTTTCCTTAAATCTCTGTAACAGCTGGGAGCACATATGTGAGTCCTCTGGGGGATGAAACTTGCGAGGTGCATCTGGCGACCGCATCCCTAATATCTGCCTTACACTGTGTCAAATACAAGCGGAACAGGTGCTGTAATGTGGAGCACTGGGGTGGAGAGTTCACATGGGCAGAATTTAAACAGGATTAGAGGGGTAACTTGCTGATGACAACAAAACCTGGAATGTCAGAGCCAATTTTCACTGGAATTCACTGAAAACCTGGTTGGAAATCTTAAAGGGAAATAGGACTGAAATAGAACTTTCATGGGGACCGCCACCTGCTTGTGTCTGTGTTGATGTTATTATTTTGTCTGGAATATTCCACAGTACGGCATTAAACATATCCATCTTGCATTCATTCCTTGAAAATACCTTGAAAAACCTGCATTCTTATTCTAAGCATGGCCACCTCTCCACAGATCTGGCCTGTAACTTGGCTTGGTGTTGCCATATGCTTGTTTTTTATGGAAATATATAAGGCTAAAACCATATTGTTGCACATTCCAGGCAAAGCAATAACATCTCCATGGAGACCACCCGAACTCCACCCGAAAAGTTACACAGTGCACCTTTAAGGTACAAGAAGACTTCAGATGCTAAAGCTATACAGTGGTACCTCACCTTACGAAAGACCCTACATACGAAAAATCCAAGTTACGAAACGCCTTCACGTCAAATTTTGGTCTTTAGATACGAAAGAAAATTCAAGTTACGAAACGCGAAATCTCAAAAATTCAATTAATGCGCGCTCAGATGCACGCCCCAAAACGTAAATACACTTTATCAACACACACGGGGTTAGGTTCCAGAGGTGGCCCGCGGTGGGAGAGGTCCACGAGGTAGGACAACTTTGTATTTTGCAATTGTTCTACATGTTTTAGGGCTGTAAATGCCTCACCACACACATTCTACGCTTTTCTCAGACTGGAGTTGGGCTTTTCTCGCATTTCTCTCTCGTTTGAACACTCGAACTTTCATAGATTTTCAATAGAATGTGTTGATAGTGAAGCGTGGGGGTAGACACGGCTCAATATAGCGCCAAACGCGCAAGGGGAGCGGAGACACAGGATTACTATCACAACACATCATCAGTATGGTAAAACTAACCTGTCTCACGACGGTCTAAACCCCGCTCACGTTCCCTATTAGTGAGTGAACAATCCAACGCTTGGTGAATTCTGCTTCACAATGATAGGAAGAGCCGACATCAAAGGATCAAAAAGCGATGTCGACACGGCGCGGGATGGGGCCGCGGCTCCTCCGGCTCGGCCCGCCCCCGAGCACGGGGTGATTTAATCCTGGTCTGGTCCTGGTTTGGTCCGGGTCTGGACCTGATCCGGTCCTGGTTTAGACCTGGTCTAGACCTGGTTTAGTTCTGGTCTAGACCTGGAAGTCACATAGAAGCAGAGCCCGCCCCGAGCGAGACCCCGTGGTCTTGCCCGCCGATAGAGCACCTTTCTCGGCCTGTTAGCTCACAGTGTCAGCCCCCCGGCTCTGGAAGTCACATAGAACCAGACCCCGCCCCGCCCCGCTCTTATTCCCGCTGAAAGAGCGTCTTTCTCTGCCTCTTAGCTCTAGCGCGGAACGCGCAAGGAGCGCGGAGACATGAGCAACGCGCTCCTCCAGCGGCACTGCCATGTCCCGGGATAATCCTGGTTTAGTCCAGGTCCAGTCCAGGTTTAGACCTCGTTTAGTTCTGGTCTAGACCTGGTTTATTCCAATCAGGACGCAGAACACAAATGTTACACTATAAAAAAAAGTTACACTATTAAAAAAAAACCTTGGAACGGATCAGGCCTTTTCCATTGAAATAGCTACTCACGAAAAATTCACGTTACGAAACCACTTCTGAAACGAATTAATTTCGTAAGGTGAGGTACCACTGTATTATGGCATTTTCTGATCTATGTTATAATGCTGTTTCCTCATCACCAATACATACGTCACACACGTTTAACATAGAAACCCAACATATTTGGCTTTTCATATTTATTCTTTTCTCAAATAGATCCACCTTGTGATGTCATGAGGAGATACAAGAAGTGTGCCACTGTGTTTTTACACTCCAAACACATTTGGATGATTTCAGCCTTGGAATTCTGTTTCTACTGAACTAATGTAAAAGGTAGCTGTTACCTTGAAAAATACAGTGGTATCTCACCTTACGAAATTAATTCGTTCCAGAAGTGGTTTCGTAACGTGAAAAATTCGTAAGTTGAGTAGCTATTTCAATGGAAAAAGCCTGATTCGTTCCAAGGCCCCGATCAAAGTTTTTTTTTTTATAGTGTAACTTTTTTTATAGTGTAACATTGTGTTCTGCGTGTTTCTCACATTTGTCTCTCGTTTAAACACTCAAACTTTCATAGATTTTCAACAAAATGTATTAACAGTGAAGTGTGGAAGGGGGAGGGGGGAGAAAACCTAAACACAGCTCAAAGCTGTCTGTCTCTTCCGGGGGCGCTCCACAGCGTGCGACCCGGTTTGGTGCGTTTAAGCAAAGTTTATCCGTGTGTTTGGTGTGTCATCTCTTATTTTTGATCAACAATGTGGTTACTCAACCTGGACTACTTGTTGCTGTTGTGCGGACTCTCTCACGTACTGTTTGAGTCATGAGACAAATGAACCGAGTGCGCTCCGGGGAGGAGCCCTCCCGCGGATTACCTTTACCTTTAGGAGACTTTACTTCAACTCCGATTCTCCACGAATGTCGTGCCTCCTCCAGACATTCCACCGGAGCTCCGCAAGACGACTGCCAGACCGGGGCGCCGCAAATGGGGGAAAACGAGGCGGAATACACCGGAGACTCAAACACTTGTCTACAGGACCGCCGCAGGCTACCTGCCCTGCCTTCTATCCTGCTGGGGAACGCACAGTCCGCAACAAGCTCGATGAGCTGGAAGCTTGGGTCACGGTCAGGCAGGAGATTAAGAATGCCTGTTTACTTGTCTTCACGGAATCCTGGCTCAACGAATCAGACCAAGATGAGGATCTGTCTCTGAGCGGCTTTGGGACTCCGCTCAGACTGGACCGCGACAGGGAAGTAACCAGCAAGACTCGCGGTGGTGGAGTGTGCTGCTACATCAATGAAAGGTACTGTAAAACTGTTGTTGTGCGGGAGAGGATCTGTACTCCAGACACTGAACTTTTATCAGTCTCTCTTCGGCCCTTTTACCTGCCACGTGAGTTCCAGCAGCTGTTTTTTACTATTGTGTACGTGCACCCCCGGGCTGCCGCTGCTGCCGCTGCACAGCTGATTGGTGACGTCACGCACCGGCTCGACACAATCTGCCCCGACGCCCCAAAGTTTATTCTGGGGGACTTCAATCCCACGTACGCATGCTAGAGCAGGTCTAGACCTGGTCTAGACCTGGTCTAGACATGGTCTAGACCTGACACACGTGTCAGAGCACAGTCTTCTCCCCCCTCCCCCTTCCCCCCACACTTCACTATTAATAATTTTGTTGAAAATCTATGAAAGTTTGAGTGTTTAAACGAGAGACAAATGTGAGAAAAGTTTAAATTCAGTCTGAGAAAAGCGTATGTGTGTGGCTGAGCGCGAATTATTAGAATTTTTGAGATTTCGCGTTTCGTAACTTGAAATTTTTGTTTGTTGGGTCATTCTTAAGGTGAGGTACCACTGTACATCAAAACATCACTATGTAGAACAGAGCATTTTGAGCTCTTAATTGGAAATAGGTACTTTTTCCACAGTGTTCCTATGGTAACAGAGACGCAGGTGAAAACTGTACTGTAGACATGTCACAGCGACAGGATTTCCGTGTTTAACCTTTGCAGTCAGATCAGTGGCAATGAAGAGTGAAGAAATATAGGTGCAAGGAAGAACATGCTACAACACGGACTCTTTTGATCGCTGTAAGATTAGACTCTGCAGTTATCAGGTGAAATCTCCAAAGAACACTAAGGAGGTAAAATAAAGTGAGGTAATTATCAAATTAAGTGTCATAAGAAATACAAAGAAAAAGTACAAAGAATAACTCGCTTCTTTGAACGTTTAACCAGGTAGTTTGAACAGTTTTGTCGTTGAGTTGCACTTTACCTCATTAGCCACAGTTTCAGTAATCTTAAGTTCATACAGTATGTTATGCAAAATTGACTCTTGTGAGCTTTAAGCCATGTTATAATGTTGTTGCCTCATCAAAAATATACCTGTTTTGTTTCATTCGCACATGTTTGAGTAACCCTTTATTAGACATTAGACGTATAAAAACTTAAATTTCAAAAAGTCTTGCTATAGTAAACAAAGTGAAGTATTACCTTGATCCAAATGCCCTTCGTACACTAAACTGTACATTGGTTCTCCCTTACTTCACATATTGTGTTGAAGTGTGGGGGAACACTTACCGATGTACAGCTAATCCATTGATTGTATTACAGAAACAAGCTTTGCGAACCATCCATAAAGTTGGATTTTTAAAACACACCCATAATGTTTTTATTCAATCCAAGCTCTTAAAGATTCCTGACTTTGTAAAATATTATACACTGATAATATTATTTAAAGCATACAGCAATTTTCTATTACAGGTGGATTACAGGTGTTTCATTGCTCAAAAATACAACAATTCTGTCTCTAAATATGGTTGTTTCTCCACAGATCTGACCTGTAATGTAACCTAGTTGTTTCCCTTGAGATAGATAGGTTTAATCTCTACAAAACATGTTCAAAATGAGAGAAAGAACTCATAATTTAAGAATGGAAATTTCAAATTGCCAAGTTCGAACTACCCGTAAACGTTTCTGTGTGTCAAGATGTGGTGTAAAACTCCGGAATGCCAAAAGATCCATAAATTTGTTCTAAAAACATATGATCAGTATATGATCTCAGTATATGATCTCAGTATATAAACCCCTTTACAGTTTGTAAACAGACGTGACGTCACCGGCATGTGCGCGCATTGTTGACCGGGAATCAACCATGGCGGACCATAGCGGAGTATCTGAACAATAGGGAGAGCTACATTCAAAAGCTCACGTTGAGCAACGGGGTTCAACTACCAGATCCTCATGCGATCACGGAGTGGCAGTACGACCGCAGAAAGTGGCCAGATTTACAGTGGACAGATATCCACTGTTATTTAGTCGAGAAGCCCAGTGTGTATACAAGTCATACAAATCCATGGATGCCTACCAGTTTGCCGTATGTGGCCATGTACAGGAGGTAAAATACCACGATATCGATGGGGAGTTTGCGTGTTGGCATCTGATGTTCTCCCCAGTCAAAGACAAGGCCACAAGACGACCATGTACAATGCTTGGGCTATCATCAACAAGCGCGATAACTACGTTCTGACCGCCAACTGCACTTGCATTGCGGGGTAAGTAACATACTACAGACATGCCATTTATGATGGTCATGCGAAAACTTATCATGCATTTTAACAAAGTTATTCGTGTTCGTTTACATGTGTCTGGCGTAGAGGTTACCCGGTTAATATGTCTGTGAGCTTTGCGGTGTCCTGTGCTTGCTAGTTAATCAGCATGATTAAACACCACTGAACACCTGGCCAAATTACCCTAAACAAGCAGCAGGTGTTCACTTGTGTGTATGTCAGTTGAATGATATTAACTATCATTTATTCCATCTGTTTCTCTCTATTCGAGTTCTTCTCTTCTATATCTTCGCTGGGGGGTTTATGGCAGCAGTGGCTTTTTTTGAGTCAACACTGCGCGCGCATTCAGTGATGACGTAGCTTTGAAACTGGTCTATAGAGAGTGGGTCTGAATATTAGAACAATAATTGTGTAGTGTTGGTTTATGCTTGTTGTTTCGTGATCATTGTCGGTATGTTCTGTTCAGGCCTGGACTGGTAATCGGGCATACCGGGCATTTTCCCGGTGGGCTGACAGTGCCCTTCTTCTTTTTTTTTTTTTTTTTTTCTTTTTTTTTAACTTCGAGACCGGCCCACAATTTAGGACTGAACCAGGACTAAACCAGGACTAAACCAGGACTACATCAGGTCTGAACCAGGACTAAACCAGGACTAAATCAGGTTTGAACCAGGACTAATCAGGTCTAAATCAGGACTAAAACAGGTCTGAACCAGGACTAAACCAGGTCTGAACCAGGACTAAACCAGGACTAAATCAGGATTGAACTAGGACTAAACCAGGACTAATTAAATCAGGACTAAATCAGGTCTGAACCAGGACTAAACCAGGACTAAATCAGGACTGAACCAGGACTAAACCAGGACTAAACCAGGACTAAATCAGGTTTGAACTGGGACTAATCAGGTCTAAATCAGGACTAAATCAGGACTGAACCAGGACTAAACCAGGACTAAATCAGGACTGAACCAGGACTAAACCAGGACTAAACCAGGACTAAATCAGGTTTGAACTGGGACTAATCAGGTCTAAATCAGGACTAAACCAGGACTAATTATGAGGGGCCGGTCTAAGCCAAAAATGCCAGGGCCATTTTTTTGTCCCAGTCCAGACCTGGTTCTGTTCATTACATTACGTGTAACTGCTGTCTGTTACCATTGCTGTTATCCTTAATTTCTTTACCATTGTTAGTATCCTTTTGTATTATTGCAGTATGATGATAGTTATGGTATCAAGCTACAGTATAGCAGTCACTCATTGTCCTCACTGTAAATAGTCCACATGGTCTAAGGTAAAATGTCTGAGGAATGCAGGTAAAAGCTCATTGTGTTAAAATAGAAGAGGGGGTGGGAATAAATAAGTTTTCTTCGTCCCATTTTGGACTTTCCCTTTTTGGGCAAATGTTTTTGTTGTTTCTGTTATGAATGTACTAATGGAACAGTTACAGTTACAGATACCTTTTACCTTTTGTTCAGTAGAGGTTGGCAACTCTAGGGCTGAAATTATCCAAATGATTCGAGTGAAAGTGCATGAAGTTTTTGATGAGGAAACAAGTGACAGGTTAGTACTCATTTTACTACCACACAGTTTAAGATCATTATATTTAAGATTTTTTTTTTAAATTTTACTTCCTGGTTGGAAAACGTGACATGACAGTGTGGAATTCCATAACTCTTACTTAGCAAAATTCCTCCAATGTACAAATAAATTATTATCTGACAAATACAAATAAAATACCTTTACAGTATTTTGTTGAAATCATGTTTTAAGTATCAGAAAAAATGTGTTTCTTATTTTAAAATTGTGCAGAATCAGTGTAATTTTGAATATATTTTTCAACTTTTCATCGCAAATTGCTTCTTGGTGTAAAATGTTTGTCTATATTTACAATATTGATGATTACAGCAGATTAATTCAAAATGAGAGAATCATAAAAATCTGTCATAATCATTTTAAGAACCCTGTCAGAAGTGAAGAAACAAACTGCGGAACATATTCTCTATGAAAACACTTTATCATGTGAAAGAATTGAACGTCCTTTTGCATTTCAAAAACAACAAAAACAATACCTGTCCAAATGACAAAGTATGCATTGTGTGAGTAAAATGAGAGACAAATAATGTTTTTTTTCTCAAAATCTTGAAATCAAAACATTACTGGCACAACATAGTCACACATCCCGACATCTGACTTGATTTTCTTTATTTGCATCAGAAAAATACTTTAAAAGAGAATGTGAATGATGGCTACCAAAAGGCTTTAATATGTGGTAACTGCCATATTGCATATTTTAAGGGTGCACCGCGCAGCTGGTCGAGGGTCTGTCACCTTCTTGTCTCCACGGTGATGTTTTTGCTTTGCCTGGAATGTTCCACTGTATGACATTAAAGGTCCCATGGCATGAAATTTTCACTTTCTGAGGTTTTAGAACGTTAATGTGAGCTCCCCTACCCTGTTTAGCCCCCCCATGGTTAAAAGTTGTGAAATGTCTAAACTGAGCATTTGCGATCCTTTTCTGCGTTACAAAAAATCGGAGCTCAACGGGCGATTTTGAACAAGGCACCTTATTGACGTCAGATCGAAAAAAGAAATGCAAATGCAGTTCCACCCCCGTCTGTCTGAACTCAGCGTCTCTGTAAATCACGCCCAGAGAGTTTGGACTGCGAATGCGCTAGGCAATGCGAAATGCATTTTTTTATTTGCCTGGAGGCACGTCCGAGTGTTTCTAGGCTCGGAAGTCCTTTATCTGAGCCTCTGGACCTTTGAACAGCAGTGGTTTAATTTTATTTTCTGTGGAAATGTGTTTATTTTTCAATGGAACGCTTCAAATCTCTCCCCCCGTGCAAAAACAAGGAAATGGATCAGCTGTGGGCTCTGAGCTCTGAGCGGAGAGTTTGGCCACGCCCCACCCTCTACTATTGGCCATCTCTTTTCTCCTCATTTGCATTCAAGCAACATCGCCCAGAATAAAGAGTTTGAGAGAGATATTTATGACTCTTTCTCATCTTATCTCTGTTTCTCATGTGTTGATTTTGAAGAAGGATTCATTTACAGTATTAGGGAACCATTAAGGAGCCATATAAAAGCATCAAGAAGTACCATGTCATGGGATCTTTAAACACATCTATCATCTATCAATTCATTACAGGTGGATTACAGGTGTTTCATTACTCAAAAATACAATAATTCTGTCTCTAAATATGGTTGTCTCTCCACAGATCTGACCTGTAATGTAACCTAGTTGTTTCCCTTGAGATAGATAGGTTTAATCTCTACCATGGAACATTCTAGATCAGGGGGTGTCAAACTCATTTTGGTCCGGAGGCCGTATCCAACCTACTTTGATCCCAAATTGGCCAGCTCAGAAAAGTCATGGCAAATATACACCCAAAATAGCAATAAGACCTGGCCAGAGAGAAACAAAATTTCGATTCACTGTATGTTGAACACATATGGCAGAATTGACAATAAAGCTGACTTTGAACTTTGAACTTTGAAGTCCAAATATTTGTGCAGAGAAACACAAATCTATTACAGAAGTCTTTTTTTTATTAAAAGAGGAGCAGAAAAGCGGCACAGAAAATATTAAAGATCCTATTTTAAAGATCCTATGACATGGTACTTCTTGACGCTTTTATATGGCTCCTTAATGGTTCCCTAATACTGTAAATGAATCCTTCTTCAAAATCAAGATTCAGTGCATGAGAAAGACCCATGAACACAGCAGAGTCATAAATATCTCTCTGGAACACTCCATTATGGGCATTGTTGCTTGAATGCAAATGAGGAGGACAGAGATAGGCCAGAGCAGCGGGTGGGAGCGTGGCCAAACTCTCCTCTCTTTCCTCTTTAGCGGTGCGCTGTGCACTTCCGCGTTTTTGCACGGAGGAAGAGATGAGAAGTGTTCCATTGAAAAATAAACACATTTCCACAGAAAATAAAATTAAACCACTGCTGTTTCAGAGGTTCGGAGGCTCAGATAAAGGACATCCAAGCCTGGAAACACTCTCATGTGCCTCCAGGCAAATAAAAAACCGCATCGCGCATTGTGTAGCTCATTCGCAGTCCAAACTCTCTGGGCGTGATTTATAGAGAGTGTGGGTAGAAACACAGACGGGCGGTGGAACTGCATTTGCATTTTTTCTTCAATGTGACGTCACATAGTTTCCTTGTTCAGAATCGCCCGTTTGAGCTGTCTTTTTTTCAAACGCAGAAAAGGACCGCAAATGCTCAGTTTACACATTTTGCAACTTTTAGCCATGACGGGGGGGGGCCCTAAACAGGGTAGAGGAGCTCACATTAACGTTCAAAAACCTCAGAAAGTGAAAATTTCATGCCATGGGACATTTAACAGAAAATTAAAATATTATTAAAATATTTAAATAGAAAATCTGCGAGGGCCAGATTAAAGGTCTTGGAGGTCCGGATCAGCCGCCGAGCCACATGTTTGACACCCCTGTTCTAGACAAAGCAATAACATCTCCATGAAAACATAGGAGGTGGCAGACCTTCTGGTAGAAAAGTTATGTTTAAGCTCCAACTGTACAAAATAGATGTATTTGAATGTGAGATTATGAAATAAATAAATCAATACAAGCTGAGCTACACATCAAGCTTAAAAAGAAGTACAATAATGGTCATCCAAGAGCAGAGATGGACAATAAAAGCTCTATAAACTTCCATACTTTAGATCCTCTGTATATAGGGCACTAAACTGAGATGGAGTATTTTACATTTAGCACATAAACAAATGAAATCCATCATTTTTACAGCATGATTTTTGTTCCATCAGATAAAACAGCACAGTTACATTTAAACATTGACATGGTGCCAGTGGTCCGTAGCTGTCCCATCTTTCACATGAGCTCATTCGCTGTGGCAGATGCACAATTCCAATTTGCAGAGAGGTAATTAAAGCCACACTACGCACTGCTTTATAATCACCTTGGCGATGGCGTCATTAACTTCCATTCTCTCCATCTGCGTCAGCCTGGCTCCAAGCAAGCCATCAACGGAGTGTCTCAAATTTCCCTTTTGGATTCAATGCTAAACAACGGCAGCCGATGGAGCACTTTACCCATTACCTGCAGCTGTGTTACCTCTTTATTTAATCATATTCTCGGGGACAGTTTTCATTTGCTCATTTCTAAAAACAAATTTGGTCCAGCAGTGGGCAGAATAGAAAATACTATAATTTTAAAAGATGTTGACTTGGGCATCCATTTATTTAGTGAAAATTGCTGATATACAAAATCAATTTCCAAAAGTTACCCTCCTAAATTGATTTACATATTTGGTCTGCTACATGCTTGTATCCATGGAGATGCTACAATATTGCGTTGCCTGGAATGTTTCTCTGCATATCTAGGCAGGAAACACTCCACTTTGTGTTTTCATGTGTTAATACAGGAAGTGCTCCACAAGCTAATTCCATGTTATCAGTTTATAAAGAACTTCAATCTGAAAAAAATAATTTACCCGTGTCTTGTAATCCTTGTGTATATTGTTCATATGCTTGCATGTATGTATGTCTAAAATAATTTATATGATATACAATACACTGAATGAAAGGTGCATTGTGTTTTGAAGCATTTCTGAACTATAAAACCACCTGTAATTGAATAAATGTGAAGTAGAGCTGTTTAATGTCCCACTGTGGAACATTCCAGGTAGAGCTATACACTATACACACTTTTTGTATATGATTTTTTAATAGCATTATCTATTGTTTCTAGTCCCTTTCAATTTTAGTGCAAACTAGGTAAATTTGCAGTTTGCTTTGCGTTTTGTGCTGCCTCCAGTGGCCGCTATAATTTCAAGTACTGCCTGACATCACGCAGTTTCAATTTGATTAAAGGTCCCATGGCATGAAATTTTTACTTTCTGAGGTTTTTGAACGTTAATGTGAGCTCCCCTACCCTGTTTAGGGCCCCCCCCCCCATGCCTAAAAGTTGTGAAATGTGTAAACTGAGCATTTGCGATCCTTTTCCACGTTTGAAAAAAAGACAGCCCAAACGGGCGATTCTGAACAAGGGAACTTTCTGACGTCACACTCATGGAAAGGTTTCCACCCCCCGTCTGGATGTCTACCCACCGTCTCTGGAAATCACGCCCAGAGAATTTGGACCGCAAATGAGCTACGCAATGCGAGATGTTTTTTTTTATTTGGCAGAGGCTCGGATGTCCTTTATCCGAGCCTCTGAAACAGCAGTGGCTTAATTTTATTTTCTGTGGAAATGTGTTTTTTTTTATGGAAAGCGTGTCATATCTTCCTTCGCTCTTAAAACACGGAAGTGGGGCCAGCGCACCGCTAATCCAGGAAAAAGCGGAGCATTTGGCCACACCCCCACCCGCTGCACTGGCCTGTCTCTGTCCTCCTCATTTGCATTCAAGCAATAACGCCCAGAATAAAGCGTTTCAGAGACATATTTAGTCTCATGAAGACAGTCCGAGTCATATCTCATGCACTGAGGCTTGATTTTGAAGAAGGATTCATTTACAGTATTAGGGAACCATTAAGGAGCCATATAAAAGCATCAAGAAGTGCCATGTCATGGGATCTTTAAAGCCACGTGTACTTGAACTGGAGGGGTGGAGTTTGAAGTATAGATACCAGTTTGACCAATCACACTTTTCCTCATATGCCCAAATGCCCCTCCTCTCCCCTCACTCCTTTAAAAAAAGTGCAAGTTGGCCTGATGGTATCACCCACTTGGAGATAGATAAGATTAATGTCGTGCTGTAGAACATTACATGCAAAGCTGAAAAGTATGAAAGTTGAGTGTGCGTGAGTGTTGGTGTCTTGAAAGGTGCTATATAAATGCAATGATTGATTGAAATCCATAACATCTTCATGGAGACAAGCAGGCAGGCTCTAAACCAGAAAAGTTACATAGTACATCTTTAGGAGTTCTGATTTTGATGGATGCCTCTGCTTGTTTTAAATTGGCTAGTGTCACATTTTTCCTTCCCTCCAGCTCTTTAAAAATGAATCAGGATCCTCATTGGAGACATTGGTCTGGACAAGTGATGCAAGAGCTGGGGCAGTACTCCAACAATGTGGTAAACCATGGAAGGTCAAATAAAGAAGTGAACAAAACAAATGCTAATGCTACTTATGCAAGCACTCCATTATCAAGTGAGATTAATGACACAACACATCAGTGGATATTACAAGGATCATTGGCATTTATCACTGGATTCTTCATGTGGAAAGAACTGAGAAGAATGAGAAGGACGGTGATGTCAAGTCAGTGTTTTTTTTCCTAATATCTAAGAGTTGTATATCCAACCCTTTCCCATAATGAAACACAAACTACAGCCCCGCCACCACAGACTAGCTTGCTTTGTTAAATAATTTTGGTCATGTTAAGTGAAAAGTGTGTATGTTTGCAGTTCCTATAATGTTAGAAAATCAAATGACCAACGTGAATGAAATGCTGCTTGTATTTGCTCAAAGTGTAGTTATATCAGGGTTGCCAGGTTTCAGTGACCTCACTGAGGCACAGGCTGTATTTTCCAGTTAATATATGAAAGTAGCCAAACAGAAGTTCTGATGGCTTTGGAACTGAACAATTGTCACAGACATTCAGACTTTTCAATGGGATTATACTCAGATAAATATGGACATCATGTTATATTCATGTTGTCATTTTAATTTGCGATTTTTGGCTATACTTAGAGATACCTGTGAGAGTAAATGTAGCGACTAGGGATGCAAATTATCGATTAATTCATTAATCTATAGTTGATTGACCTTATCGATCGACTTACGATTAACTGATAAGCGGCGTTTTTCACCTGAATTTTAGTGTTTCAATAGGGTCTTTAAAGATCCCATGACATGGTACTTCTTGATGCTTTTATATGGCTCCTTAATGGTTCCCTAATACTGTAAATGAATCCTTCTTCAAAATCAACACTCAGTGCATGAGAAACAGAGATAAGATGAGAAAGAGTAATTTTTTCTCTCTCTGAACACTATAATGGGCGTTGTTGCTTGAATGCAAATGAGGAGAAAAGAGCTGGCCTATAGTAGAGGGTGGGGGCGTGGCCAAACTCTCCGCTCTGAGCTCTCAGCTGATCCATTTCCGTGTTTTTGCACAGGGGGAGAGATTTGAAGCTTTCCATCGAAAAATAAACACATTTCCACATAAAATAAAATTAAACCACTGCTGTTCAAAGGTCCAGAGGCTCAGATAAAGGACTTCCGAGCCTAGAAACACTCGGACGTGCCTCCAGGCAAATAAAAAATGCATTTCGCATTACCTAGAGCATTTGCAGTCCAAACTCTCTGGGCGTGATTTACAGAGACGCTGAGTTCAGACAGACGGGGGTGGAACTGCATTTGCATTTCTTTTTTCGATCTGACGTCAATAAGGTGCCTTGTTCAAAATCGCCCGTTTGAGCTCCAATTTTTTCTAACGCAGAAAAGGATCGCAAATGCTCAGTTTAGTCATTTCGCAACTTTTAACCATGGGGGGGGGGGGGGGGCTAAACAGGGTAGGGGAGCTCACAGTAACCTCAGAAAGTGAACATTTCATGCCATGGGACCTTTAAGAATATAAGCTATAGTAACATAACACTGAGTCATAAATATATCATAGTATTATTATATTGTATATTCCTCAATTAATTATTCCTTAGTAAAAATCAGACAAATGTATTGATGCTGAATAACAAAATACATTCTTTATTGAAAATAAATTGAGCACTGGCTCAGTTGTTGCACTTGCAGCATGGAAATCTTGAAATTAAAAGGAACAGAAGAAATTAAATAACAGAATGTTTTTAGTTTAGTCTACATATTATGATGAAACCAGTGAATCCAGGCTATTTTTAGGACATTCTCAACATTTATTTTGAACTAAGGCATCAATAATATTTCTCTCCCTTAATCTGTGAAGGGTTACAGTACAAAATATAAATTTCACAGGGCCCCTGGACACAGCATAAAACATTAGAGGGCCTCAAACCAGAACAATCAAGAAATTATAAAAACATGTAAGTTACATGCTTTTATAATTTCAAAAATATATGGTTCTAGGTCCAGCTCTACTGTGAGTTGTACGGCAACATCCAGAGAGGAAAGGGTTACATGACGTAACGCTATGGTCTTTCTCGCGAGTGGGTTTGCATCTCGTGTTCACATTCCAGAGTAGCGCCCTCTAGCGATTAGTTACAATTAATGTATTTTGTTCAGCCAACGTCTTGATCGACAATTAATTGTAAGTTAATTAATTGTTGACATCCCTAGTAGTGACTGATTGGTTAAATCAGCTGTCACTCAGCTAGACAACGACTCAAATTAGAAGAGTGGGTTGGAGATAGTAGCTGGTATATGCCTGTGTTTGGGCCATAGGAGAAGATGCATTACACAAAAATACACAGATTCACAGTATTACAATCTCTCCTCATCGTCATAGGGTTAGATTACAATAGGATTTGATATTGTCATTGTAACCCCATGACAAATTATTCAAAGTTTTCTTTGAAAATGTCTTTCTCCAAGAGCCTTACACTGACAGCTTTGTTCACTGAGGCCATATTAAATTCAAGGGAATAGTGTTTAACTCAAGAAGCACAGAGCACCTCTCTCTCAGATGACGACAGAAAAGGGACTAATAACTAATTAGGCTTTAATATGCTTTAATGCATTTTTAATGTCAGCAGGGTGTCTGAGATAAACCCCAGTGCGCTCTGTCAGGGGCTGGGAGACTAATATTTCTTGGCAGGGCATGCTAAAGGCAGCAGAGCATATATTGATTTGTGTGGCAGAGGATACAGGAGCCTATGGAGCAGAATACTCAAACTCTGGTCTGAACACAGCGCCAGGGCCTTTAGCACGGATGCATTTGCCTGTTGTTTTATGTCAAAGCAGAAAGGACACCAATGCCACTTGGAATTATGATCTACAATACAGAGTGCTTATTGATCTGCTACTTCAGGAGGACGGCTACGTCACACAGACAAGTGAGATGGAGAGATGGAGAGGAGCTGGCAGAAAGAGCAGGGCTGGGCTCTGAGCTACAAGGAGGTGAAAGATTAAGTTTTTGCGTTGGGGAAAACACACACTTTACATCACATATGCAGATATTTGGGTTCAAGCTGAGCCAGCACACCTCAGCAGACTTCCTTCTTCTACACAGTACCAGTCAAAAAGACTGTCAAAAAGTCAAAAAGTCAAAAAGACACTTTTCCATTTATCTTTCTTCATTTCCACGATTATTTACATTGTAGATTCTCACTGAAGGCACCAATACTATGACAATGGAATGCAGTAAACAAAAAGTAAAACTCAAAATAACAAATTTTATTTTAGGTTAAAAAAAAAAAAGCCACCCTATTTGCACTTTGGTAATTCTTGACCCTGACAAGAAAAAGCTGTGAAGTGAAAAACATCTGAAGAACTTCATCAAGAAGCTCATTGAGAGAAGGCCAAGGGTTTGCATAAGGAGCAGAAGTTGAATTAAAACACCAGAACCCAACAATTCAATCTTTTTTTTTGGAGAATTGTCCCATCTCGATACACTAAACATTCTGCCCCCATGCGCCTTTTGTTTCCATTTCCATCCAGCGAAACAAACACAAAACAAAGCCTATATTTTCAAAACAATATTGAAATGTGCCCTAAAGCAGATGCTGCGATGCCAGCTCACGTCCCTCTGATTCTCAGGTCATGCCCGCTGCCTCTAAAAACACTTGACAAATAAACGCTCAGAGATGCACCGCTGCACGCACTCACAAATTAATTCATCCACTTGTTTGTCTATGCATGACTGTGTCCCCACAATATCCCTTCTCTGTTTACTCTAATAGGAGCGGAGAAAATAGTGCCATGATATTTGGAAGATTGATTGGAATGCAAATTACCTTGTGCGCCTAATTGCTGTGCCTTGGCCTGTTTTAATTGGTCACTGTTAATTAATGCTAGATGAGAGACAAACTGAATTACACCTGTATAATCTTACCACATGGTCGTGCCAATAGTGCCAGGTGGTTATTTATGACATTGTAGGGACTAATATCTATACACAAACACACACAATTCATCCTTTCCTCATTCCTTTTGTGGAAAACATCAGGTCCCCACGACGTAAATCTGTTATTATTAGATCCGCCACATGATTTAAAGTCGAGGTATGTGTTTTCATGCTTTTATAAATAGTTATGTATCATAGCTTCACATCAGTTGAGTGGCAGTTTGGTGTTGATACTTTGCAGCTGATGACATCAACATGGGTGTGATGCAAACTGTAGGCACTGCTCTGACTGAAGCTCAAGTTAGACTTTAAAGGAGAATTAACGTTTTTTACAATCTGAGCCTTATTTCGGTAATAAAACAAGTTGTTTTACTCACCCATAGCACTTTGGTGTCATATGGAGCACTTCCAGAGATGTTTTAGATTAGCGATAGCCGTAGCGCGAGTTCTAGCCGTAGCATGTAATATATGCCCCATGCGGTCTCCAAATAACACAAACTTTAGCACTTTTCAAATCATAGAAGCTCGATGTCTTAGTCTACGCTTTCGTTTGAGTCAAAAGTGGCCTGTAATCCGAGATTTATCCATAATTTACAGCTTTGCGTTTCATGTTTGGGTCCTGGGAGCTGAGAGTGAAATAAACTGTGACTCCACACATGCGCACTGGCGTCCTCATCTACTCGAAACTATGGATAAATCTGGGATTACAGGCCACTTTTGACTCAAAGAAACCGTAGACTAAGACATCGAGCTTCTATGATTTGAAAAGAGCTCAAGTTTGTGTTATTTGGAGACCGCACGGGGCATATATTATATGCCCCGAGCTATGGCTAGAGCTCGCGCTACGGCTATCGCAAATCTAAAACATCTCTGGAAGTGCGCCATATGACACCAAAGTGCTATGGGTGAGTAAAACTTGTTTTATTACCGAAATAAAGCTCAGATTGTAAAAAACATTAATTCTCCTTTAATCTGAGCTTCATTTTAATCCAGTCTAACCAGAAAGAACTGATTTAGATGGAACTACAACAGGTGAGATGATTTGTGCAAGTCTCTCACACATATAATTAGTTACTAGCTCTCACCTTTTTGTTGAAAATCAATCATATTGATCACAAGCTCCGGAAAATGTGTTGTTTAATTATTTTATTTTTTAAATTTTCTTGATTTTCAGACTGTTTTAAAACTTTCTTGGCAGTGTTTACATTGTGTCACCATGGTAAGTGCTGAACATTCCACCAATAAAGATACATGTACAACTCTGGAAAAAAATAAGAGACCACTGAATTTTTTTCTGAAATCAGCATCTCTACATGAATGAATGAATGAATGAATGAATGAATTTATTGAGTATGTCACAAAGTCAATATACAGTACATAATACATTACACGTATACCGGTACATGTATGTGTAGGCATATTAATATATATATATATTTTTTTACAAAAGTAACATATCTCAAAGGGTTATGGGAAGAAGTGTTAACTTTTTGAATCCCACCCCTTACAGTCACTTAAACATTAATATTGTTCCTCTGAACCATCTTCGTCACATGTATCTGGTGTTACTATATAACATATTATATTTACAATGTTCACAGATAAGCCCTTTATAATAATTTAATACACTAACCATTACAACATTGCATCACTATAACGACTCAGAATACTAAATTTGTATAATTTTTTTAAACTGCTTAAAGTTTGAGCAGTGTTTTAGTTCATCACTCAGGCTGTTCCATATTTTCAGCCCACAGACCGATGTACAAAAACTCTTCCTTGTGGTCAGCGCTCGAGCATGTTTATATATTGCTGTTCCTCTTAGGTTATACCCTACTTCTCTTTCTGTAAATAAATTTGGAATATTTACTGGTAGTTGATGATTTCTTGCTTTGAACATAATAAGTCCTGACAAATATTCTACTATATCGGGGAATTTTAAGAGTTTTGATTCTAGAAATAAGCTGTTGGTGTGCTCCCTGAACCCCACATTATGTATAATCCTAATAGCACGTTTTTGTAATATTGTTAAAGAATGTATGTTGGTTTTATAATTATTTCCCCAAACTTCTGCGCAATAGCTCAAGTAAGCGTAAATGAGTGAATAGTATAATTGCTGAAGAGACTTTTTATGTAGCTCTTGTCTTGCTTTTGCCAATACTGCAATGCTCCTGGATAATTTAGATTGGATATATTTAATATGTGATTTCCAGTTTAGTTTTCCATCAATTATTACTCCCAGGAATTTACTTTGCTGAACTCTTTCAATATTTATCCCTTCTATCATGACCTTTATTTGTGTGTCAACCTTCCTGTTTCCAAATAGAATTAAAGTTGTTTTACTTAAATTTAAAGATAATTTGTTCCTGTTGAACCATATTTTCACTTTATTTATTTATTTCTGAAGTGATTGTGTCAAGAAGTTTGTTTAAATTTCTATCAGAGCAAAAGATATTTGTATCATCGGCAAATAAAACCAGCTTCAAACGTTTTGATACCTTGCATAGATCGTTAATGTAAAGTATGAACAATTTTGGACCCAATACTGACCCCTGCAGGACATCGCATGGGATATGAAGACATGAAGAGCAACTATTATTTAGCTTCACAAACTGATGCCTGTCTGTTAAATAACTTTCCACCCACTTGGACACCACTCCTCTGATTCCATATAGTTCCAATTTTTATAATAAAATCTTATGATTAATAGTGTCAAATGCTTTCCTTAAGTCAATGAATACTCCTACTGAAATGTTTTTATTGTCTAATGAATTGGTAATTTCCTCAATTGCATCAATTAATGCTAATACATGTATTACAGCCATTCCATTCCAGCGTCTGTTGAATTCCAACACAAACACAAAGATGAGCTACTTCAGTTCTTGCACCAGGAGTGGAATAAAGTCACCCAAGAACAATGTGAAAAACTTGTGGAGAGCATGCCAAGACGCATGAAGCTGTGATTAAAAATAAGGGTTATCGCACCAAATATTGATTTCTGAACTCTTCTTAAGTGTAAACATTAGTATTATGTTGTTTTAAAATGAATTTGATCTTGTTTCTTTGCATTGTTTGATGTCTGAAAACATGTATCTTTTGTCATTTTGACCATTTGTCATTTTCTGCACAAATGCTCTAAACGATAATATTTTTATTTGGAATTTGGGGGAAATGTTGTCCGTAGTTTATAGATTCAAACAAAAATGTTCCTTTTGCCCAAACACATACCTATAAGTAGTAAAATCAGAAAAACAGATCATTTTGCAGTGGTCTCTTTTTTTCCCAGAGCTGTAGAACGCCCCCAGCATAACATGACTGCAAAGTATAAATAGTCCGACCTGTGATATGCACTTCTAAGTTACACATATTGTTAGGGTAATACAGTGAATGCAAGTCTGTATAATGCCCCCCAAAAGCATGTGCATTGCTGTGCATCGGTGTATGAGTACCTGTTAACCCTTTCCTCCCTGTGAACCAGCTGCAATCATTACCGCCAATACAGACAGGGCTTGTTATGTTAATGGCTCATTAGAAAAGCAGGTTACGGTTTAATCACCCACAGACTAATAAGAGAAAGCATCATTTGGCTCCACAGCACAGCCACATGCATTAGTGTTGTGGAGTACATCAGGGGCCAGGCTGTCTTACCCTAATATGTGAATGCTATGAAGTAATTATGGAAATGTTTGAGTGGTATTTGCCTAAACTGTCTGTGAGAACACTGAAAAGAGAAGTACTGATTATAATAGCTGCGTACAGGCCTACAGCTCTGGAGCCCACTGCAAAATGATCAGTTTTTCTGATTTTACTACTTATGTGTTTGGGCAAAGGGAACATTTTTGTTTGAGTCTATAAACTACTGACAACATTTCCCCCAAAATTCCAAATAAAAATCGTTTAGATCGGGGTGTCAAACTCATTTTGGTCCGGGGGCCGTATCCAACCTACTTTGATCCCAAAGGGGCCGGATCAGAAAACTCATGGCAAATATACCCCAAAAATAGAAATAAGTCCAAATATTTGTGCAGAGAAACACAAATCTATTACAGAAGTCTTTTTTATTTGTTGAACTCTTTCTTTTATAAAATATTATAATATTATGAACAACCTGAACCTTTAAGAAAAATGCAATTTCAACACAAACATACAGGTTTCCCATTCACCTCCTGAACAAATAGGAATTAGTCAATTTTTCTTGGAAAATCCTGCACTCAGCGTCCACTTTTCTCATTTTTGCTGATGAGGGTGTCACAGTCAACAGTCAAAACGATGCTCTTTTAAGAGCGTTTGGAAAGAGGCGAGTCTTCATTTGTGCTGCTCTGGTGGGAGGGGCCACGCACAGAGGCGCTGGAGACGCTGCTATGCTAAAGTGCACAGAAAATTACCAATAGTTTAATAGGAAATGTATTTAATAAAATAAATTTAAATATAATTAAAATATTGTCATAGAAAATCAGCCGAGGGCCAAATTAAAGGTCTTGGAGGGCCGGATCTGGCCCCCGGACCGCATGTTTGACACCCCTGGTTTAGAGCATTTATTTGCAAAAAATGACAAATGGTCAAAATAACAAAAAGATTTATGTTTTCAGACCTCAAACAATGCAAAGAAACAAGATCAAATTCATTTTGAAACAACATAATACTAATGTTTACACTTAAGAAGAGTTCAGAAATCAATATTTGGTGCAATAACCCTTATTTTTAATCACAGCTTTCATGCGTCTTGGCATGCTCTCCACAAGTCTTTCACATTGTTCTTGGGTGACTTTATTCCACTCCTGGTGCAAGAACTGAAGTAGCTCAGCTTTGTGTTTGTGTTGGAATTCAACAGACGCTGGAATGGAATGGCTGTAATACATGTAGAGATGCTGATTTCAGAAGAAAAAGGCAGTGGTCTCTTTTTTTTCCCCCAGAGCTGTATGTGTTATAAGGTAAAATGCAGTAATATGGTTTAATAATCAACGCAGAATATTTACGATAACAAATTTTGATGCATGATATTTTGTTACAGAGAAATATTGCAATAAATGATAATACTGAAAATACTATACTGATACAAACCAAGATAATCCATGTAAACTTGTTTTTAAATATACTGTGTCATTAAAAAGCCTGAAAAATCTCCCCTCTATTACAAAGAAAAAGTACACAATAAATAGTGAGCCCCAAATGAGCTCTAGCTTTCATATACATCAAGTCAATATAGTGATTATCGTGACATATCCTTACATATAATTACTGCTACAACCATAATCCAACAAACAAATCCTTCTGTTACTACTACAACTCATACTAAAGTACTGATATAACAATATATATGTAAATAAATGATGTTTTATGCTTTTCGACTGCACCCCACATGTACATGCAACATAACATGGTCAGTCAATAGCACCTGCATGCTTCAGTCGGAACACAAAAGATGCTTTTTTTTTTTTTCCGTCTCTTTCCTGACACACAACATCTCAACTCAGACACTAAACAATGACTCACTCTGTCAGTCATTGTTACCACAGACACGACATTAACTCCGGCCCACACATCTCTCCATCTTTCTATCTCTTTCCCTGTCTCTCTCTCGCTCCTCCAGTCAGCCAGTGCCAGGAGGGTACACATCTCTCCCTCTCTTCCTTTGTTTCTCTCCATCCATCCTCCCTCTCTCTCTCTCTCACACTCCCTCTCTCCCCTTTCCTTCTTCAGTCAGCCAGTGCCAGGAGGGTACACATCTCTCTCTCTCTCCCTATCTGTCTCTGTCTCCATCTCTCGCTCTCCCCTCAACTCCCTCTCTCTTTTTTTTCTCTCCCTCTGTCTCTGGTCAGTGCCAGGGGTGATCCTTTGTCCGTCTACCTCTCTCCGTCTGTTTCTCTCTTCCCCCCTTTCCCGTCCCCAGTGCCACTGCCACATCTCTATATGTCTTTTTCTCTTTTTCTTTTTCCACCCCCCTCTGTCTCTTCCCCTCCCTCCTTCTTGCCCCCCCTCTCTCTCTCTCTCTCCATCTCTCACTCAATCAGTGCCAGAGGTTCATAGTGCGTTTTCTCTTTCCTCTCTCACCCTCTCTCTCTGCATCATTCTCTCTCTTTCCCTTTCTACAACTTCACAACTTCCAGTTTTCAATTCCCACTCCTCTACTCACTTCCCTGTGCTTTCTCTCTCTCTCTCTCTCTCCTCTCTCTTGCCCCATCTCTCTCTCCCTCTCTCCCCCTGCTCTCTCACTCTCCATCACATCCACTCTCTCCCTCTCTTTCTCTGGTCAGTGCCATGGGTGTACCTTTGTCCCCTCTACCTCTCTCCGTTTGTTTCTCTCTTCCCCCCCTTCCCCTCCCCTGTGCCACTGCCACATCTCTATATGTCTTTTTCTCTTTTCCTTTTTCCACCCCCCTCTTTCTCTTCCCCTCCCTCCTTTTTGCTCTCTCTCTCTCTCCCTCTCTCTCCATCTCTCACTCAATCAGTGCCAGAGGTTCATAGTGTGTTTTATCTTTTTCTCTTGCCCTCTCTGCATCATTCTCTCTCTTTCCCTTTCTACAACTTCACAACTTCCACTTTTCAATTCCCACTCCTCTACTCACTTCCCTGCGCTTTCTCACCCACTCTCTCTCTCACCGTCCCTCTCCCGCCCTCTCTCTTTCTCTATCCCTCTCCTTCATTCATACTTTCTCCCTCTCTTTCTCTCCCTCCCCCTCTCCTTGGTCAGCAGTTCCAGTGGTGTAGGGGCCCATACATAAACATATTAGCACAATCAGACAAGGTTCCAGGAGGCCGGGCAGCGGAGGGGTAATTAGCCCTTAGTGTGTGCGGCTGGTTGGACCTGGGAGTGGAGAGAGGAGGGTGAGCATGCGGGGTGACCTTGTGCCGCCTCATTAGGATGTGACTGACATGGAAACGGTTGTCAGGGGCAACAGAGGCAGGTGGAGGGATGGGCTGACATGTGGGGGGGCAGGGTCAGGGTCGAGATACGGGATTGAGTGGAAATGCAACTAGGAAGTGAGTATTGTTGGGATGTCTGTTACATTTAAACAGTTATTACGTATTTAAAAACAGTTATTACATATTTACATATTCTCAGTGTTGCTATAATGTTATTTACTCATCAGTTGTGTTTTGTTTCATTTACACATGTTTGAGTAATACTTTGCTTGAGTAATCCTCCTTGTAATAGTGTTGGTAGTGGTGGTCAGAGCGAGCAATGGCCCAGGGCAGCTGTGGCTACAATAGTATCTTACCACCCCCGAGTGTGGAGTGAATGAATAACGCCAGTGTAAAGTGACTTTGATCTGGAAAAGCCTCTGTATAAAACTAATGCATTATTAGGCCCGAGCGCTAAAGCGTAGAGCGTTAAAGAGTAGGGCCTATTGTTATTGTTCTGGTTTTTCTTATTATTTATTCTTCTTCTTCTTATTATTATTATTCCCCCCCCCCCCCCCCCCCTTTTTTTTTTTTTCAGGTTTTGGGTACTTCCCACCAATGAAAACTCACAAAATTTTTCCACAAAATTCAAGAACGCCAAAAAAGCAATTTACAAATAATCTGTATTAAAAAATCTTTAAAAATGGCTCGACAGCGCCCCGTGGAAAAATACTAAATACATTGAGCATATGGCTATGCCCGTGTTGCCATGGCAACAGGTCAAACATCTGTCCTCGCCAATGGGACGCCCGGCAAAAACTTTGTCGTAGCCAAACCAAATTTGGTACACAGATGCATCATGGGAATAGGAACAAAAAAGTATATTACACCGTTGCTAGGCGACCAACAGGAAGTCAGCCATATTGGACCGAGCACGTGACCCGGCGCCGAAGGCAAATTTTCCTGTCCTCGTATTTTAACGAACTCCTCCTCAGGTTTTTGACCCAGACTCACCAGAATCGTGCTGGATCATCTAGACAAGTGGGACATTAAAAGTTATTAAAAGCGTTCTAAAAGACTGAACGGTGTTTCCGTGAAAATGCCACAAATTTCAGGTTTGTTTTTGCAGCTCGCCATCAAATTTGGGAGGAAAATGGCGAGTTAGCGCCACCCCCCCGCGAGTGCAAGCGAGGGCCGATCATCGCCGCTTGCGGCTATATTTATTGTTATTATTATTATTATTATTTATTATTAGTCTGCTTACATCACCAAAGCTCAAAATGCTCTTTTCCAAGTTGTGATGTCATGTAGTGGTAGTTTTCAGCTTCCTTTTATTTTTAGTTCAGTAGAGATTCAGTAAAGTAGTCAATTCCAGGGCTGAAATCATCCAAATGCTTTTAGTGAAGGTGCATGGAGTTTAAAAACATAATGGAGCACTTCCTGTATTACATGACATTTCTGTTTAGCGAATATGGGCCCTTTAAACATGAAAATGACAACTGTTCCAAGTCTAATTAAAATATTTGTACACATGTTTATTACAACGCCCACTTCTATCAATATATCGCTATGTGCTATCCTACACTTTTGAAAAACTTTACTGAACTTCTCACTGGCACAGTTACCTTCAGGGTAGACTGTAGCCTGCTGATATCACATAACCAGCTCCTAATTGAGTTCCCTGTGCCCTCCTTAGCCTTGTGTACCTGTGATGTCATGCTGTTTGAAGGCGTCGCTGTAGATCTGGTGCTGATTGGGACAGTGCTTCTTCAGCCATTTGCACACATCCTGCACGGTCCACAGAGCCACAGGTTTGGACAGCTTCACATGGCCTGGCTGGAAACACAAAGGATATACAAATCAATAAAGAGCATAATGAATGATACGTGAAATATTAATATTAGTTGGTTGGACAGGTGATCTTGGAGTTAAAGGAACTACCGGTAGTTCCTGTAGCTTTTCTGGTGGAGGGTCCGAACTGGAGATGCAATTGCAGTATGCATTAAACATGGAGACAAGAAGAAGAATCCACCAGGCCATATTACAGGTGAGATATGAGGAAAAGCAATGTATTTGAGCAACAGGGACACTTTCAACTGCAATGCAAGTTAAGGAATAATTCAGGCAAAGTACATGAAATTCGGAATATATTTGATTCGGATTTGAAATATATTGTGATGTCATCAACATTCCCTGGCAGTGTGATGCTAACTCTAGGTTCTGCTTTGTCTGAAGCTCTGTTACTCAAGTTAGACTTTAATCTCAGCTTTATTTTAACCCAATCTGACCATAAACATACCTGCAAACTCATGAGGGTTGAAAAAGGTGACAAACTACTGGTAACCTCGTGGCCCCCTTAAAGGTACAGTGTGTAGGATTCGTGGTGCATAGGTGGATAGTGGCTATTGCACTTCCTGTTTTAGCTACGGCAGACCTCGAGGGTCACCCGGGCGCGCCGTAATGCGGACAGCTCGCGTACCCGCGCACGAACCGCGCGCCGCTACTGTATAAATAAAACGCGGTCCCGTTCACTGTTTTTTTTTTTCTTTTAGCATGAGAGCACACATTCCCGATCGTGTACCATGGCAATCTACACATCAAATGAAACCTTACAGTCTTCTCTTTTTGACTATGCAATTCATTTCTCGGCACAACAACCACTCCCCGAGCACATGGGGCTTTTATACGGAAAAGCATAAAACAAGGTTTGTTACTTTGCTTACCTTGAAGGCTCTGGACAGGTCAAACTCTGTATTTCACCATAAGCTTGGCCTCAATCTGTCCGTAAGGATCCAGCAAATAAAATCCAGTAAAACAATTTAGTCCAAAACACGTGTTAGATCCATTACAACGTGTGATCCCCAACATGCTTGTCGTTGTTTATCCAAACGTGTGAAAACCACGAGCCTTGCCGAAGGTGAAGGCGGAGCCCAAATGTCCTTCTGCGGCTCTCGTAATCAAAATGGCTGCCTCTATATGGGGAAGATCCCCCTTTTATGCAGGTATATCTAAGTCCAACAGAATACTTTGATTTCATGATGGAAGTGAAAATGCTTGGAAAACACTGTATTTTTGAATGGGTATCTTCAATTTCGGTAATTAACGGGTAAAAATCTTACACACTGTCCCTTTAAACAGCGCACAATCAAGGAAAATAAAGGGCAAAGACAACATTTATTGCCCTATTTCAAGCTGATGCACATACAGTGCATCCTCCTCCTCAAGCTCTCTCATCTGGAAGAAAAAAAATCCAACCTTATTGCCTAGATCAGGGTACATCAGGGTCGTCACTAAAAACATTAAGGCGTTACCCAACTGCATTTGTTGACATTTAAAAATGTATATGGTTTTCAAATTCATGGGGTTCGTGTTGTTTTTTTATTTTATTTATTTATTTGAATGGGACAGCATGTATTAATGAACGACTAGTGCCGTAAATACACCAGATTTAGCTAGGAGCTAATTTCCCATCCGTAGTTCCATTGGCGTGACATAGTAGGCTAGAACCAGTTTCACATTGGATGTTGTTGACGATAGTGTTTTTGAACAAATCTCTCCAACAAAAACACACTGGTAGGCAGGTGCTTTCTTGACAGCTGACCATGAATGACGCAAGTGAAGTCCTTCTTCGGGCAAAAAAAGAGTGATGACCTACTGCGCTCAATTAACAAAATAAAAACAGAAGCATAATGTTTGGTGGAATTCTCGTTGGCTTCTAACGCCAAAACAAGCGCCTTTTCACCTTCAACATATGAAATAAACAGCTGCTAGTTGACGATGATAACAATTAGCTAATGTCTTTGGTACTAGCCTGCTTGGGCTCTAAAAGGCAAGCTACAGGCCCTGCCAGCTTTCTATCTTACCATTAGAGATGCAAATTATCGATTAATTCATTAATCTATAGTTGATTGACCTTATCGATCATTTTTCACCTGAATTTTAGTGTTTCAATAGGGTCTTTAAGAATATAAGCTATAGTATACATAACAGTCAAAAATATATCATAGTATTATTATATTGTATATTGCTCAATTAATTATTCCTTAGTAAAAAGCAGACAAATGTATTGATGCTGAATAACAAAATACAGTAATCCCTCACTCTATCGCGGTTCGAGGATTTTTTTTTTTTTTTTTCAATTTTTTTTTTGTTTATAGTGTAACATTTTTTTATAGTGTAACATTGTGTTCTGCGTCCTTATTGGCTAAGAGACTAGACCAGGACTAAACGTGGACTAAACCAGGTCTAGACCAGAACTAAACCAGGTCTAAACCTGGGCTGGGCCTCTGGTTTCGTGCGGCTGGTTTGTGGCTCGGGCTGAGACTACGCATTCTGGGCGCCGCGGTTCGATCTCGTGCTCGCAGCCCGGGCTCGGGCAGTGCTGTTGAGTGAGCGCAGTGCGCCCTGCCCAGGACTAGACCAAGTCTAAACCAGAATTGCGGCTCTTTGCCTTGTTTCTGATCGGGTGTTTTCTGTATCTGAAAACCATCCAATGTGAACAGGGACATTCTCCAGGCAACGCACTAAGCAAATGTGTTCATTTTCAACTCTCATATCCGAAGACAGAACAGCTAGCAGCTAGCATTTACATCTGCAGCTGTTTTATGCAGTTAGCTGGCATAATATTAATTTTCAGCACGTATAATGTTAAAAAAATACATTCATGTACATATTTCTGGCACTGCAAAACTTACCTCAACACATGTAACAGCAACGAAATCCTTAATCCAAAGACAAGGTTTTCATCCGTTCATTCCACAGAGTATATTCAGACAGACTGTCCCAGGTCGTTTTCACACCTGCCTTGTTTGGTTCGTTTAAAACGAACTAGAGTTCGTTTGCTCCTTTGATTCGGACCTTTTGGGCTGGTGTGAATAAAAACCAAAAGTCTCGATCCGGAGCAAACAAGCGAACTGAGACCACCTAAAAAGGTCGGTCTCGGTCCGGTTCCATACGAACTCTGGTGCGGTTCGTTTGAGGTGAGAATGCAGACCGGACTCGATCCGACACAAGTTGGATTTTGTACTTAACCAGCTCCCGTCGTATGTCGAGCATTATGGGAAACGAAACTAAACGAAACAAAAGGAAACTTACGAGGCTTACGTTTTGCGTGAAGAGCAAGAGTCAGAACTTGATGCTCACATGAGCGCTGTCCTCCGTACCCGTCTTGCCCTGTGTCTTCGTCGTTTGGAAATTGATTGTAAAATAGTGTAAACCTCACGATGCTGCTCATACATTTGTGCGAACTGTAAAAACTGAGCAAACCATATCGCTAAGGCTAGATTGAAAACAGCACGTAACACCATTATTCTCCTCCTTCAGGGTTTGGACACGGCGTTTGGACAGGGCTAATTTTTGTCCAATGGCTGAGCAACCTCAGCATACGTGGTTTTGTTTATAGATGTTAGTTCGCTTGGGGAAAAACTGCAGTGTGAAAGTGAACCGCACCAAAATAAAAAAAAACAAAAAAACATTTGGTCCGGATCAAAGTAAGTGAACTATCGGACTTTCCTGGTGTGAAAACGACCCCAGATCCGTTGATCAGATCCTTTCACGAAATGAGGTTGCCAGATCACTCAGTAAAAAAGGTGACTCTGCAGACTCTGAATCCTAACTGCTATGGAATTTTCAGAAGCGAGGACTGGCAACCAGAACTCCAGTGGAAAAGATGCGCACCGTTACTGTTTTATTTAGCGAAAAACCAAATGTTCGGCAACAAAAAAAAAAAAAAAATCTACACGATTCACACAAGTGACCCATTTTGGGATCAAAACTGCGAATTTCGCCGAAAGGTGACTAGTTTGCAGGTATGATAAAGAACTGACTTAGTTTGGAGGTGAACAGGTGAACTGATTAGTGCTGTTAAACAAAAGCCTCTCCATCTAATTTTTTTCTTTTTTTTTTGGCAGTGTTTGCTTATGTGTGAGTGGATTGTGTCACCACTGACACAAAAACTGGTGAAAATTCATCCATGTATGTATAGAACACGTCCACTGTAAAGATTCAACTTTTTCTCTCACAAACATTTGGTAATCGAAAACAAATGATGAAGTTCCGTGGCATGACGTGATATTCACATGGAGAAAAACGACTTTCTCATCGACAGTGGCTTTCAAAACTTGAATTCACAAACACTAAATGGTAAATCTCTTTTTAAGTTAACTTTTGACAGTACAGGGGGTCCTCGGGTTACGACGGTCTCGGGTTACGACGTTTCGTGGTTACGAACGCGCCCCCATTAAAAAAAATATGTATATATTACGCGTCATTCCGTCTTACGCGGTTTAGCGTGGTAAGAGATGTAAACAAACGCACGCGGCGCGCGGCGCGCGGTGGAAGAATACGCTCTGTTGTGGTTGTAGGGAGAAGAAGACAGCCTCGTGTGCGTGCCCAATGTGGGCGGAAGTACCTGATGTGGGCTCTGATCTGCTCCTATGAAAGCGGCAGTGATAACCAAGCAGCGTAGTGGTCTAATTATTGAGATGGAAAGGTTATTGGTGCTTTGGTTGGAAGATCAAAGGCAAAATCCGGTTTACGACGAAATTCGGGTTACAACGCGTCTTAAGAACGGATCAACGTCGTAACCCGAGGACTCCCTGTACAATAATTGGTTAAAATGTGTGATTTCTAGAGTGATTTTTTTTTTTCTTTTCATCTTCTATCAGCCCTATCTAATACCAATTAGTGTTAACCTGGATCATAAATTTAAAGGTCCCATGGCATGGAATTTTCACTTTCTGAGGTTTTTGACCGTTAATGTGAGCTCCCCTAGCCTGTTTAGCCCCCCCCATGGTTAAAAGTTGCAAAATGTCTAAACTGAGCATTTGCGATCCTTTTCTGCGTTACAAAAAATCAGAGCTCAAACGGGCGAGTTTGAACAAGGCACCTTATTGACGTCAGATCGAAAAAAGAAATGCAAATGCAGTTCCACCCCCGTCTGTCTGTACTCAGCGTCTCTGTAAATCACGCCCAGACAGTTTGGACTGTGAATGCGCTAGGCAATGCGAAATGCGTTTTTTTATTTGCCTGGAGGCACGTCCGAGTGTTTCTAGGCTCGGAAGTCCTTTATCTGAGCCTCTGGACCTTTGAACAGCAGTGGTTTAATTTTATTTTATGTGGAAATGTGTTTATTTTTCAATGGAACGCTTCAAATCTCTCCCCCGTGCAAAAACAAGGAAATGGATCAGCTGAGCGCTCAGAGCCGAGAGCGGAGAGTTTGGCCACGCCCCCACCCTCTACTATAGGCCAGCTCTTTTCTCCTCATTTGCATTCAAGCAACAACGCCCAGAATAAAGTGTTTGAGAGAGATATTTATGACTCTTTCTCATCTTATCTCTGTTTCTCATGCACTGAGTGTTGATTTTGAAGAAGGATTCATTTACAGTATTAGGGAACCATTAAGGAGCCATATAAAAGCATCAAGAAGTACCATGGCATGGGATCTTTAACCAGGAAGATTATTAGCCAGTCACAGCTTGTATCCCAAATATTTGCAAAGCTTTGTACACTCTATCATCTTTCAGCCACAACCCTCTTTAACCCCATTTACACAGCAGCACAGCCAACAGCCACCTCACTCTCTCAATCTCCTCCTCTTTAACATCACCACTATCACGTCTCTGGATAAGTGCTGCACACATCTGCTCATTTATCTGTTTAAATATGGATCGAAATGCTTTTCTTTGACACTGCCCCACATATTGGTGTCATACGTATATACTCACTGGCCTTATGGAGCTTCATAGATCTGCTGCTATTGTTAATCTTCTAACAGGAGAAACGTAACCCCGCACGTCAATAAAGAGCCATGTAAATAATGTGAGAGGTTTCAGGGGAACTTTTTATTGTTGTGATCAGATCAAATGTTTCCCCGGGAGACTTGGACTGCTTTACTGCTCTGATTATATCACTTTGGGCTACAGAGGAAAGAAAATATTTAGTACTATAGATATTGGATCATGTATAAGGTCAATTATGTACACTGGGAACTCTGAACAACAAAAAGCTATGAGAATATTAAGCGTATTGGAAAAAAAACCCTAAAGGCAGCTAATGAACTCATACTCATACTAGCACCAGAAAGGTTACACACTGCACCTTTAAAGGGCCCACTGTTTTGTTTCATTCACACATGTTTTACACACAAACCCTGCATATTTAGGATGAGTTATTCTCTCAAACTAAAACACTCTCTTCCACCTTGTGATGTCATGTGGTGATACAGGAAGTGCGTCACTGTTTTTCAACTCCATAGGCCTTCACTGGAATCATGTGGATGATTTCAGCCATGGAAATGCCATTCTCTACTGAACTAAAGGTAAAAAGTAGCTGTTAATTTGAAAACTACCACTACATGACATTGCAACGTGAAACAGCATTTTGAGCTTTGGGGATGTAAACAGAATGATGATGGGTTACTCAAACATGTGCGAATGAAACAAAACACAACTCCAGTATGTTTTGGGGGAGGTAACACCATTATGACAAGTAAAAGATGCAGGGCTGCATCTCCACAGATCTGACCTGTAACTTTGTCTGGTTTAGTCTCCATGATGATAGAAAGGTTCAACACCATACTGTGAAACAACATCTCCATGGAGAAAAGCATTTGACAGGCCCACCCCAAGAAATGTTACACAACACACCTTTATGCTACACAGAGATTATAAAATGTAATGTTTGTCAAATAGATCAATACAAATGAATTGGTTTGGAATTATTAATATTAAAGATCCCATGACATGGTACTTCTTGATGCTTTTATATGGCTCCTTAATGGTTCCCTAATACTGTAAATGAATCCTTCTTCAAAATCAACACTCAGTGCATGAGAAACAGAGATAAGATGAGAAAGAGTATTTTTATTTGCACTCAGAACAGGTCATGAATGGGCGTTGTTGCTTGAATGCACATGAGGAGAAAAGAATTGGGAATAGTAGAGGGTGGGGGCGTGGCCAAACTCCTCAGCTGATCCATTTCCGTGTTTTTGCACGGGGGAGAGATCTTGAAGCGTTCCATTGAAAAATAAACACATTTCCACAGAAAATAAAATTAAACCACTGCTGTTCAAAGGTCCAGAGGCTCAGATATCGCGGCGGTCAGTGCTGACAGACACTCGGACAATGGCTGGGTGCCAGGCAAATAAAAAAACGCATTTCGCATTGCCTAGCGCATTCGCAGTCCAAACTCTCTGGGCGTGATTTACAGAGACGGTGAGTACAGACAGACGGGGGTGGCATATCCCTTTAACACCATACTGTGCCTTGTTCAAACAACATCTCCATGGAGAAAAGGATCGCAAAGGCCCACGTTTAGACATGTTACACAACACACCTTTATGCTACACAGAGATTATAAAATGTAATGTTTGTCAAATAGATCAATACAAATGAATTGGTTTGGAATTATTAATATTAAGAAGAACGTATAATTTTATGACATAACTCAGAACTCTGACAACTGATTTAAGCCCATGGTATAGCTTGTAATGGGTGAATACGGAAGGTAAAGATAATTTTTCATTCATTCATCTTCTTCTGCTTTTCCATTTTCTGGGTCGCGGGGGCAGCAGTCCAAGCAGATCTGCTGCCCAGAACACAATGCACCAGCCCCCATGAATCGTCCCGTGGGTGGTGTGTCCACAGGAAGGACGGCTCACGTCACAACGGGCCTTGATGTATCTTCTGCCATGGGGCTACCAGTGTCCACAGACACTGGGGGCGAGGTGGGGTTAAGTGTCTTGCCCAAGGACACAACGGCAGCGCTCATCTGTGGGATCACACACAGTCAACCCGTCATGAGCGGGATTCACCGCCAACCCCTGGATCACTAGACAAATGCTCTTGGTTCGTCTCTACCCAAATGCTTTTGGTTCTTCTTTCATGGTAAATAGATGGACTTTAAAGGATATTATGCAATTTTCTGATCTATGTTATAATGTTTCCTCATCACAAACATACCTGGAGTTGTGTTTTGCTTCACTGACACATGTTTAATACAAATCCTGCACATTTAGAGTTCTTATTCTCAGTTTATACCCCGTATGAGTAAAATACCCCTCTTTAAAGGAAAAGTAACGTTTTTTTTTACAATCTGAGCCTTATTTTGGTAATAAAACAAGTTGTTTTACTCACCCATAGCACTTTGGTGTCATATGGAGCATTTCCGGAGATGAAATAACACAAACTTTAGCACTTTTCAAATCATAGAAGCTCGATGTCTTTAGTCTACGATTTCGTTTGAATCAAAAGTGGCCTGTAATCCGAGATTTATCCATAGTTTACAGCTATGCGTTCCATGTTTGGGTCCCGGGAGCTGAGAGCACACTCCGCGCATGCGCACTGGCGTCCTCATCTACTCGAAACTATGGCTAAATCTCAGATTACAGGCCACTTTTGACCAAACGAAATCGTAGACTAAAGACATCGAGCTTCTATGATTTGAAAAGTGCTAAAGTTTGTGTTATTTGGAGCCCGCACGGGGCATATTACATGCTCGGGGAATGCCCCGAGCTATGGCTATAAGTCGCGCTAGGCTAACGGCGTTAGCCTAACGCTAATCTAAAACATCTCAGGAAATGCTCCATATGACACCAAAGTGCTATGGGTGAGTAAAACAACTTGTTTTATTACCGAAATAAGGCTCAAATTGTAAAAAAACGTTACTTTTCCTTTAAGTTGTGTACATACTTTGTCGTTACTGTGTAACTTTTTGGCCGGGGGACTGTCACCTGTTTGTTTCTATGGATATGTCATTGCTCTGCCTGGAATGTTCCAAAGTATGACTTTAAACAGCTCTACCTTACATGTATTCAATAAGAAGTGGTTTTACAGCTCAAAAATACCTAGAAAAACAGGCATTGTGACTGTGAGCGAGGCCGCCTCCATACTCTGAGAACATGTACATTTAACAAAGAAAGAAAAAAAGAGAACAAAAAAGGAGTAGGAAGTATTTTAGTCCTACCCCTATAATTTATAATATTTCATCTACATGATATTCAGTATATAGTTACTGTGAAACATTCCCCTCCACCTTTAATATGCTTTCCCATAATCATTAGTTACATTTCTATGGACTTTCTGGATTGTTGTGACACATAAATTAGACATTATTACAGATTTGACAATATAAACTGCAGCCTCCATCCCTCCCTCCCTCCATCTCATCACTCCATTTCTCCCTCATCCTCGGCCTGTCAAACAGCACTCACTTCTTATTACACTGCAGCTCCCCTGCACGCCTTGGTCTGTCCTATTCTAACAATCTCCACAAAGGCGCTGGTTTCTGGCATACAGCTGGTTTCTCCTGCAGGTAGGTGGAGGAAGAAGTGACAGAGTGAGAGGAGAAGGAGCTAGGAAAGGAAGCGAGGAGGCAAGGAAGGGTGGGCCAAGGTGATTCTGTCTAACTCTATGTGGGGATGAGCAAACAGATCACAGCGTGGAGGAGGCATTAAGCATTAAACACAGTGCACATATGTGTTGATTAAGCTGCAGAAGGAGCCTAAGGCAGAGGAGCTATGGCGGAATAAAGAAGGGATGAGGAGAGGAGAGGAGATAGGTATAATACACTTTTAAATGAGTAGAAATGGGGACGGTACAAGATTGAAGGATTTATTTGTACACTTTAAAATTTAGGTTAAATATAGGTCAAGAATCCATCTAATTTATAATAATAATTAGGGCTGCAACTAACGATTATTTTAGTAGTCGATTAATCTATAGATCCAGTGACGATTAGTCACGAAAAAAAATATTACTAGGATAATGGACACGACACTAACGTTGGTATTTAGTGAGTGCAGTTAGGCGTGCGTGCTTTAAGCATTCCGTTTCAAAGCGGAATATTGTCAGTATCCAGTTTAAAAAAAGTTGAAGTATTCTGTGAAACAGCGTTCTGTTAAGGGAATACTGCCAAAACACGACTAGACTACATTCGGAATGAAAAAGATTGTCCATGACTCGTGAGTAAATTGAGTATGGCCACCATTCCGTTTAGCACTAGTGCTAATACTGGAATATTCCTCACATGCAGGTACAGTGACTGGCGCGAGCTAGCTGCTCGTCACAACACTCCCGCACTTTTCCGTAACTTTCCTAACTTTTTGCCTTTAAACCGCCCCACTTTTGTAAATATTTTTGTCAACACTGTTCGTTAAGCTTGGGCTGCAATCGACGCTGCATTTTTTCCCACACTTTTGGTGGATTATTTACCTGTGTCGGCTTAAGATGTGTAAGGGACCCTGTTCTCCGCTCGTCTACACAAAGGATCAGCTGATGGCGCTGTGCAGCGCTGTTGTGTTTCCCCGAGACAGGCATGTTATCCCTGACGAGATACTGCGGACGACACGCCGTGGACGCCGCGCGGGATTTAAACTCCGGGAAAAGAAGAGACGCTGCAGGCCGGTCCTCCCCTCCGTCGTAACGTGGAATGTGCACGCCCTTGCCAACAAGACGGACGAGCTTGCGGCTCTCGTTAGATTTCAGAGGGAGTACAGGGACGCTAGCGTTATTGTTTTTACGGAGACATGGCTAACACCGCAAATCACGGAGAGCGGGAAGAAGAAGGGAGGTGGACTAGCGCTGTTTCTGAACGAGAAATGGTGTAAACCTGGACACTGTACAGTGAAGGAGCAGATGTGTAACAAAGACATTGAACTGTTTGCTGTCGGCCCTGCGGATTCTTGACACAGACGAGTATTAAGTTCCAAATTAATATGATACTTAAATAATACGACTAATCGACAATGAAATTTCACGGCGACAAAATTTTATTGTCGACGTCGTCGACTAATCGTTGCACCCCTAATAATAATGGCTTTTTAATTAAATAAGATATAAACAAATACTCAGTAAATTGTTTAAAAGGGATCTGATTCACTTAGTACTAAATAAATACCTTAAAGAAATGGTATTTTACTTCTGTGGGCTATTAACTGCTAACACATAACACATTTAGATCACTGTGTTACCTTTTATTGTTTTGAAAATGCTATATTCAACAAAAACAACGTATTAACGTGTTTTACAGGATTCACTTTCGTTTTTGATGCGCTGAGTCTGCCCTCCCTTTGCTCTCCTTGCAAAGTCACTCCCCCTTCAGAGCACTATCACAACACAATCAGCATGCAGCCTGCTAATGAAAATACTATAAATACTATACAGTGGTCCCTCGTTATTTCTGGGTTAAGTTCCAGAAATAACCCGTAATGAGTGAAATCCGCGATGTAGGACAACTTTATATTTTACAATTATTATAATAAATATACGTAGCTGCAAGCAGCAATGTGGGGGACAAGCACCGTTTGACAGGGTCTAACAAGGTCTGACAGGATCTAACAGAGTCTGACAGGGTCTGACAGGGTCTGACAGGGTCAGGGTCTAACCCTGTCAGAACAGACACATCAAAGACAGATCAAAGGTTGCTAGGTGCGTTGCTAGGCAATTGACAAATTTCTGCAACTTTGACCTGCTGCTGCCACTAGACGGTTGGGGCTGGGGGCCTATAAATTGCTGTGGGTAATGAGGAGACTGGCTGGAATGTGCATGCCAAATTTCACAACTTTTTACCAAATGGTTCTAGGGGCTGCCATAGACTTCCTTTGAAGAAAGAATATAAAATAATAAGAAGAAGAATTAGACCAGAACATCAAAGGAAAGATCAAAGGGTTACTAGGCAACTTGCCTAGGCAACGCAAAGCAATTCCTATAGGGTGCCTAAGAACCTTCGGTGCTTGGCCCCCTAATTATTATTAAAACACTGGAATTAACATTTCGTCACATTTCTCTCTCGTTTAACCACTCAAACTTTCGTAGATTTTCAACAAAATGTATTAATAGTGAAGCGTGGGGTCTCCGCCGGGAGCCCCACCGGACACGGCACTGCCATGTCCCGGGACGCGACGCACACCAACCCCTTAGAGAAGTGCGCATGGTCAAATCTGTGACAGAGCAGCACGACCGGCGCAAGGCCGGGGCTGCGAGCACAAGATCGAACTGCGGTGCCCGGACCATGCCTCCCCCTCAGGGCACCTGACACAACACAACATAAACTTTAGCACTTTTCAAATCATAGAAGCTCATCAATGTCTTAGTCTACACTTTCGTTTGACTCAAAAGTGGCCTCTAATCCGAGATTTATCCATAGTTTCGAGTAGATGAGGACGCCAGTGCGCCTGTGCGGAGTCACATCTTATTTCGTTCTCAGCTCTCGGGACCCAAACATGAAACACAAAGCTGTAAATGATGGATAAATCTTGGATTACAGGCCACTTTTGACTCAAACGAAAGTGTAGACTAAGGTCGTTTTCACACCAGGAAAGTCCGATAGTTCACTTGCTTTGGTCCGGACCAAATGTTTTTTTATTTTTATTTTGGTGCGGTTCGCTTTCACACTGCAGTTTTTCCCCAAGCGAACTAACATCTATAAACAAAAGCACATGTGCTGAGGTCGCTCAGCCATTGGACAAAAATGAGCCGTGTCCAAACGCGGAAGGAGGAGAATAACGGTGTTACGTGCTGTTTTCAATCTAGCTTTAGCGATATGGTTTGCTCAGTTTTTGCAGTTCTCACAAATGTTTGAGCAGCATCGTGAGGTTTACACTATTTTACAATCAATTTCCAAACGTCGAAGACACAGGGCAAGACGGCTACGGAGGACAGCGCTCATGTGAGCATCAAGTTCTGACTCTTGCTCTTCACACAAAACGTAAGTAAGCCTCGTAAGTTTCCTTTTGTTTCGTTTAGTTTCGTTTCGTCAGCCTCGGTTTCCCATAATGTTCGACATATGACGGGAGCTCGTTAAGTACAAAAAGCCAACTTGTGTCGGATCGAGTCCGGTCTGCATTCTCACCTCAAACGAACCGCACCAGAGTTCGTATGGAACCGGAATAAAGCCGAATCACGCAGCACGCTGCCAGGGGAATCCCTGTTACGCACCAGGAAGGGAGTTCCCCTGTTGCATAGCGTGCTGCGTGATTCTGCTTTATTCTTCCGCACTGGAAAATAGTTCCCACCCAAAATGACCAAGGCAAGCTCTCAGTGTTGATTTGCACGTTTATTTGCACTCGATATGAATGCGCACTACACACAAAGTAATTGGGAAACGCATCGAGCAAATTAATTCCTTTTGGCCGAAATCTTTCTCTGGCGACGTTAGACTCCAGTCTAAGGCGGAGGAGCACCAGTTACCGCGGCGGTCAGTGGCGACAGACTCGGACAATGGCTGGGTGAGCAGGAAAACGCTTTCCACCACTTATTTTAGTCTCTGGACTGTGGGGAGATGCCCAAATTTGACCTGGGGGTGGCATATCCCTTTAATGGGCCCATTTTACGTTATTTTCTGATCCTTTATTTTTATGTTATTCACATATGTTTAAGACACAAACCCTGTAGATTTAGGCTGTGCTCATCTCTAAAACGAAAAACACTGTGATGGTAAGTCATGCTCCACTGTGTTTTTAAACTCAACATACACCTTCACTAGAATAAGTTGATGAAAATCTCTACCGAACAAAAGGTAAAATGAACTCTTCATGACATCACAAGGTGGAACAGAGCATTTTGAGCTTTGGAGATATAGACTGCCTGATAATGCAGGATTACTATTACATGTGTGAATGAAACAAAACACAACTCCAGGTAGGTTTATGATGAGGTAACAACATTGTAGCATGGCTTGAAGCTCAGAATAGACTATTTTGCATAATATAGGAACTATAATCCAATCCCAGTAACTACCTCAGTAGTAGTAGCACTGGTAGTAGTAGTAGTAGTAGTAGTAATAATAATAATAATAATAATAATAAATTGTATTTATAAAGCGGTTTTCAAGACACTCAAAGACGCAGTACAGAAGGTAGTATAAGTAATAAAACAATAGACAATCAGACAAACATTAAACATTAAGAAACTTTAAAAGCAGTAGCTCCGCTGGGTGTAGAGGATTTGCTGGGCAGTCACTCACATGAGCCTTGAGAATGTGGGGGGAAGAGGTCTACAGAACAAAAGAGCCCTCAGATGCAGCAGAAAAGGCATCAAGATGGCTGTGGGTCAAGCTGAGTGATCCATGATGGACCACAAATACTACTCAGACCCAAGTAGACCTGATCACCCCGACTGGGTAGCCTGAGGGAGGGAGTATGATGTTGAAAGAGCCAAAAGGAACATCACTGCAGATGTGTCTTGACTGTTCAACCTGGCTAAGCCAATGACATCTGGGAACGGCTGGAAGACTACCATGAAAGTATGGTGACTGCTGGAAAGACAGTAGTCGAGGGAGAGAGAGTTAAGTTGCAAGACTAAAAAGAAGTAAAAAATAAAGTGTGTGCAAAAATGTGTAAAAAGCTAGAGCAGCCTTTAAGAACCCATCCACCAGAGCAGAGAAGATCAAGAGACAGCAGTGAGTGGGCCGTCTGTGGGACACATGAATGTGAATGAGTCAACAATAAGTTGGACATAGATCAGTGCATATTTTTATCTATGTTAAATAATACAATACTTAACACTTTATTATGATTGCTATGAAAAGCTTTATGCCATAGTCCTTCGAAAGAGTATGCAAAACAGAAGTGTGAGTGTGTTTTTATGTCAACTTGACCTTTTATGAACAAATATCTTACAAATTATCTGTTAAAAAATCCTGGCTCCAGATGGCATCAAGGGAACTAACTGTTTTAATATTAAGAAAACACAGAGCAAAGAAGTCTCTTGTATCTTTTCTATCTCTCTATATACAAGCAGATGACATCATTAGGCCAAGTTACAGTCACTGAGAATACAGGTTTTTAAGTTTTTTTCTTTATAAAAAGAGATACATTTAAAATGAGCATGTAGCATGTATCCCAATCCAGAAAAGTTTTACAGTGCCTCTTATTATGCCATTTTCTGATCTGTACTGAAGTATAATGTAATCCCCCATTAAAACCTTGCCTGGTTTACACCAGACCATATCACAAGTGATATATGGTCTGGGAGCACCTACTGAATATCTCGTAGCGGAGGTGTGGTTTACCATTGCCAACGGCCGTTTATTGGGCGTTACGAATGTCTATCATTTGGCGTATACGTAGTCCATAGCCAATCATGTCAGTTGTCAGTTCAAACTACAAGCTTCCGTTTGTCACGTAGTACGCGTCACCGTCTTGCCACCCCTCCCCGCTCTATGATTGGCTCCCAAAATCAGGAGCCCTCGCTTAGCCTAGTTGCCAGGCTGTCTTTTAGATCGGAACAATCGTGCAAAGCAGCCTGGGATTTCCCAGGTTAATTTAAACCTATGTGGAGTTGTGTTTTGTTTCATTCACACAACTTAAACAAACAAACCCTGCTCCCCTGTATCTTTAACTTTTCTTGTTTTGTTTTTTTTACTTGAAGGATTTGGATAAGTTCAACCCTTCAAATTGCCTATGTCTACTGATCTGAACTGAATTTGAATTTATTTGTTTATTTATAAAGAACAATGAACATAAAACATTGAGCTACACAAAGAGTTTGTGCCAGGTTATAGCAGAATTGCTATTCACCTTCAGTCCCTGGACAGGTTGGTGTCATAAATGGTACATGTCAATAAAATAAATGTAATGTATATAATACAATTATTCATTCAGTCAGTCAATAAGTAAGGCTACGTTTACACATGTTGAGAAACGTATTTGTCTCTCTCCGTTTTCCAAAATAAGGTCCCCGTTTACGTACACTGGTATTGTTAAAAACTGAGACATTTCCCTTCGTTTGTATCCATCTTTTACACGCAAATGGCGAATTCGCCTCTGAAAACGAAGGAGAACACTCTGCAAGCCAATCAGAATCACACTTTTTAGAGTTTTTAGAAAGAATTGTTTTCAGAGGAAAAATCTCCCTTTGTGTGTAAACAAAAGGCACAAACAAAGGGAAAAGTCTCAATTAGGGATGTACCGATCCGATCACGTGATCGGAAATCGGCCCCGATCACGTGGTTTCGGATTGGATCGGAATCGGACGTTACCTCCCGATCAGTATCGGATATATATGTATACAGGGGGTCCTCGGGTTACGACGTTGATCCGTTCTTAAGACGCGTCGTAACCCGAATTTCGTCGTAAGCCGGATTTTGCCTTTGATCTTCCAACCAAAGCACCAATAACCTTTCCATCTCAATAATTAGACCACTACGCTGCCTGGTTATCACTGCCACTTTCATAGGAGCAGATCAGAGCCCACATCAGGTACTTCCGCCCACATTGGGCACGCACACGAGGCGGTCTTCTTCTCCCTACAACCACAACAGAGCGTATTCTTCCGCCGTGCGCCGCGCGCCGTTCGCGTTTGTTTACATCTCTTACTACGCTAAACCACGTAAGACGGAATGACGCGTAATATATATATATATTTTTTTAATGGGGGCGCGTTCGTAACCACGAAACGTCGTAACCCGAGACCGTCGTAACCCGAGGACCCCCTGTATATATTCATATTATTTTTTAACATACCCTAGATGAGATCTATGGTTATGCGGTGCATGGCACAGAGTGAGACTTCACACAGAAACATCAACGAGTGCGGCATGACACGCTACATTTAACACAACAAACTGATACGGCACCTCAAAAACAAGCACCCAAAGACGAGTCAGCTCACGCTGCAGGAGAGTTTGAAAAGGAGAGAAAAATGCCCCTTGACTACGCGAAGGCACAGGAGACCACAGCCAGGAGCACAAATGATCGCAATGAGTGACCTACCATTCGCCTTTGTAGAGAACCCTGGATTTCTTATGCGTATGGAGCATGTTGAACCTCGATTTGAAGTGCCATCTCGCCACTATTTCACCGAGAAAGCTCTGCAGCTCGTTAAAAGATTTCTGACAAACTACATGTCCTGTTATCAGATGTACCCCATGTTTCGTTCACCACAGACATCTGGAGTTCATCTGTGACACCCAGAAAGATCAATAAGAAGTAAAAAGTGTACTTAAATAATAATAATAATAGTAATAATAATAATAAATATAAGTGTACTTTTTTATGTATTATGTAAGTATTGGCTCGGGACGCGGTATCGGCAGATACTCAAAATCAAATGATCGTAATGAGATCAGAGGGCCAAAAATCCTGATCGGGACATCCCTAGTCTCAGTTTTTGTGTAAACAGGCCCTAAAACTAGCTCCATTCAGTCTCAGTCATCACATCTGTCCACACTATTTACATATTTACAGTTCATGTTACTAAAGATAAAAGGAAGCTGTTAAGTTTTAAACTACCACCTCATGACATCACAAGGTAGAACAGAGCTTTTTGAGCTTTGGAAATGTAAACAGACTAATAATAAAAAAAAGTTACTCAAACATGTGTGAATGAAATAAAACACAAATCCAGGTATATTTTGAAGAAGCAACAGGATTCTAACATGATTTAAAGCTCACAAAAGTCAATTTTGCGTAATATAAGACTTTTAAAGGTCCCATGACATGGTACTTCTTGATGCTTTTATATGGCTCCTTAATGGTTCCCTAATACTGTAAATGAATCCTTCTTCAAAATCAACACTCAGTGCATGAGAAACAGAGATAAGATGAGAAAGAGTAATTTTTCTCTGTCTGAACAGGCCATAATGGGCGTTGTTGCTTGAATGCAAATGAGGAGAAAAGAGCTGGCCTATAGTAGAGGGTGGGGGCGTGGCCAAATGCTCCACTCTCGCTCTGAGCCCTCAGCTGATCCATTTCCGTGTTTTTGCACGGGGGGAGAGATTTGAAGCGTTCCATTGAAAAATAAACACATTTCCACAGAAAATAAAATTAAACCACTGCTGTTCAAAGGTCCAGAGAGTCAGATAAAGGACTTCCGAGCCTAGAAACACTCGGACGTGCCTCCAGGCAAATTAAAAAACACATTTTGCATTGCCTAGCGCATTCGCAGTCCAAACTCTCTGGGCGTTATTTACAGAGACGCTGAGTACAGACAGACGGGGGTGGAACTGCATTTGCATTTCTTTTTTCGATCTGACGTCAATAAGGTGCCTTGTTCAAAATCGCCCGTTTGAGCTCCGATTTTTTGTAACGCAGAAAAGGATCGCAAATGCTCAGTTTAGACATTTCGCAACTTTTAACCATGGGGGGGGCTAAACAGGGTAGGGGAGCTCACATTAACGTTCAAAAACCTCAGAAAGTGAAAATTTCATGCCATGGGACCTTTAAGATAAGTGACATCCCTAGCTTTCAACCCATGTGTACAGTACTGCATGGCTAAACCAATGGAGACTACAACTCAAGTAGGTATTAGTGTATGTGGTGTACCAGATGAAGCAGATGAATAATATAAAATGGTTCTCTCTCTGTTCTGACACTGGAGACTGCTGTTCCCAGACACATTGTGAGTCAGTCACCATCCGTGTTTTACATTCGGTTCAGATTTGGCCTGTAGCTCTTTGTCCTCCGGGCTGGTACAACAGGTGAGCCGCTGCTGCTGGCTCTGTGCTCCTAACAACCACAGCCAAAGAAATACATTTACTGCGTTGTCTTAAGGGCCTGGTTTGGTAGCAGGTAGGCTAATTGTCGTTCAGACCAATATGTCTGGTCTAGTACTTTTAAAATTCTGGTGCAGAGGTCCTGGTTTAAAACACCAGAGCATAACCGACACTAAACTAAAGTGTCATAAAGACATAAAGACACACTGTGCTTGTGTCTGTTATATACAGTGTTGTATAGTAACAAAGTAATAATACTTCACTACTGTACTTAAGTACATTTTGGGAGACTTTGTACTTTACTTGAGTTTTTAAAAAAATTATTACTTTTACTTTTACTTCACTACATTTCCGAATTTAATTGCATACTTTTACTCCGATACATTTTCAATGTGCTGTTTAGTTACTCGTTACAAAAAAAACCTCTACTGACTGAAGGAAGTCAGGACGTGTCTGGGCTTGTTCGCTACTTGCGCATGACAATCAGCCTACACCTGTTGGTGTAGATGAGACGATGAGCATCCCTGGCCGTACTTAAACACAGTTCTCTTACGCTGATATGAAGGATTCGTCCTATCGAATAAAGTGCCTCTTGTGCCTTCCAAGAAACGTGGAAATCCTATCTTACAGAAACTCCCCGTCCAACCTCAAGAAACACATCGAGGTACGTTCTAGATTAATGAAATTGTTAGCGTCTATATTCCAATTTCAGTAACCATAGCATGGACATTCTAGACACCGTTGTGAAACCTTGAGCATAACATGTAGAAATTAACTTTGTGTGACATTGTTTCGGTTACACAAAGCGTATTTGACGATGTAGGAGCAGATCAGAGCCCACATCAGGTACTTCCGCCCACATTGGGCAGGCATCGCTGTAGGCTAAGTGTAACGAATGAGAAAGGGCACACGAGTTCAAAAGGACAAAAAATAACATTAACATGTGCCTACTTTTAAAAATTTAAACAAGCGCTGTGTGTTTGTGCTATCTAAGCAACAAACCAAGGGTTAGCTTCAGACTGCCTTTGCTTCATACTTTTACTTGTACTTTTAATTACATTTAATTAATTACATTACTTGAGCACATTTATTTTTACATTACTTGTCATACTTAAGTACAAGAAGTTCCAGATACTTTAAGACTTTTAATCAAGTAACATTTCAGTCAGTGACTTTGACTTTTACCAAAGTCATTTTTGGGAGGGGTACCTATACTTTTACTTGAGTTTGATTTTCCAGTACTTTATACAACACTGGTTATATAGTTATAATTTATGACACCTATGACACCCATGGGTCATTGTGTTATAATTTGGACATTTTAAATCACAATATTCATCTAAAATGATTTAATATGCTCATGGGATCAGATGTTGAAGAAAATGTTATCACAACATAGAGAATCTGCCAATACCAGTGGCGGTATATGTCCACTGCCCGTTGCACGAATCACTCCAAATACAACTTTAAGTGGGCAAATAAGGAATTACATGGACAACAGTGGGTCAGTGGTTAGAGCAGTGGTCCTCCAACCAGAAGGTCGGCGGATTAAGTCCCACTCAGACCCAGTTCTGTCGCTGTGTCCTTAGGCAAGGCTGGCTGAAGGGGCCGATGTGGCTACAATAGTTTCTTACCATCACTGAGTATGTAAGTGAATGAAAAAGGGCTACAGTGGACTGCATTACTATGGTTAAAAGCTCTCTAGGTCTGCTTTAAACCAGGACAAAATCAGGTCTAACAGGACCAAACCAAGTCTAAATTGGGCTCAAACTTTAGGCTCATTTAGTCTTCAGGTTCACGTCCTGTTCCAGCTGGATGGTGCCTGGATTATGTGAAGCAAGTATTGAATTTTACTTTGAAATCTCCAAATCAGTTTCCCCAGATAGTTTTAAAGTTCGATCCTGATGCCAAAATGGGCCTTTTTTTTTTTTTTTTAGCAAAATATCCCATGTTTGCATTAATGCATTAAAAACCTCAAGGGAAATCCTCTTTTCAAATTGGAATCTCTGAAATGAACATGATAGCCGATTTGAGTCTCTCATATCATATTTTCCTTTTCTCTGATCTGAATCCTTACAACCTAAACTCCCGCAGTGTGTGAATTCTGGAGATTCTGAGCTTTCAAAACAAAGAGAAAAAACATAAATTTAATAATAAATTCTAAATAAGTAGCAAAACTATCAAGAGAATAATAAGGCATAATTAAATACAATACAATACAATAGAAATAAGTAATAATAAGTAATAAAAATATCTCAGCAATATGACAGGACATAGGTTTATCTATTGCTATAGGGTGAATTGTTGTACAGTTGTAGGGAGGCTTATCTGTTACATAAGGGTGAGTTGTGAGTATTATAGTATGAATGTAGTCCTGTATCTCTCACTGTTTGAGCGGAGCTGTAGGAGCCTATTGGAGAATTCACAACTGTGTTTGCGTTTTCTTTTAAAGCCACTAAGCACGTTGGCATTACCGTCCCTTTAAGGCCGTCCTGTTAAACCAATTACAGACGTGACTGACACGACAGTACGGTAACAATAAAGGGGCCGTGTTTGAAAGTCCACGTGGGAGAACTCGCACTCTCAACAATACGACGAACAATATACCTAATGAGGGCTTCGTGAGCACTGCTGTCCTTGACTTTAATTGATAAATGAATGCGTTGCTAACCATGTTTTCCTGTCACCACGGCAACAGAAGACAAGGACAAGCCTGGGAAATAAAAAATATGAATACGAATAAAGCCATGGTTGGATGTGATGAGCCAAGGGTGACCATACATTATTATGAAGTATCTAGTACCCATGACAACACAACAATATTATTATGGACTCAAAGGACAGCCTGCGTATACAGTATGATCACTAAATAATCACTATAGACTCAATTAATAAATCTAAACTAAATAGAATATTTTCAATACAAGTTAAGGGCTGACTTTTGATCAGATATGGCATTCCACTTTTTACCTTGAAAAACCATGCATTCTCTCTACAGATCTGACCAGTTACTCAGCCTGATAACCCAATTTTTCATTCAACAAATTTAATGCCAAACTTTGGAACAGTCAAGGAAAAGCAAGGAAGAGTAGACTCTGACTTCACTGTATCAAACTTATATTTTAAAGATCCCATGACATGGTACTTCTTGATGCTTTTTATATGGCTCCTTAATGGTTCCCTAATACTGTAAATGAATCCTTCTTCAAAATCAACACTCAGTGCATGAGAAACAGAGATAAGCTGAGAAAGAGTAATTTTTCTCACTCTGAACACTCTATAATGGGCGTTGTTGCTTGAATGCAAATGAGGAGAAAAGAGCTGGCCAATAGTAGAGGGTGGGGGCGTGGCTAAACTCTCCCTCTCGCTCTGAGCCCTCAGCTGATCCATTTCCTTGTTTTTGCACGGGGGGAGAGATTTGAAGTGTTCCATTGAAAAATAAACACATTTCCACATAAAATAAAATTAAACCACTGCTGTTCAAAGGTCCAGAGGCTCAGATAAAGGACTTCCAAGCCTAGAAACACTCGGACGTGCCTCCAGGCAAATAAAAAAACTAATTTCGCATTGCCTAGCGCATTCACAGTCCAAACTCTCTGATTTACAGAGACGCTGAGTACAGACAGACGGGGGTGGAACTGCATTTGCATTTCTTTTTTCGGTCTGACGTCAATAAGGTGCCTTGTTCAAAATCGCCCGTTTGAGCTCTGATTTTTTGTAACGCAGAATCGCAAATGCTCAGTTTAGACATTTCGCAACTTTTAGCCATGGGGGGGGCCCTAAACAGGGTAGGGAAGCTCACATTAACGTTCAAAAACCTCAGAAAGTGAAAATTTCATGCCTCTACATAGGTGCACGATGTAACTTATGGTTGGGGGTCGATCACCTGCTTTTTTCTATGGATATATCGTTGTTCTTCTTCGAATGTTCCACAGTGTGACATCAAACAGCTCTACCTTACAAGTACAAGTAGTTTATAGCTCAAAAATACCTAGAAAAACAGGCATTCGTACAGTGAGTGGGGTTGTCTCCCCACAGATCTGACCTGTAACTTGGTCTGGTTTGGTTTCCGTGAAGGTAAAAAACAATAACATCTCCATGAAGAAAAGCATCTGACAAACCCTCTACCAGAAAAGTGACACAATGCACATTAAAAGAGGGAGCATTACGCAAAATCGATTTTTTGAACATTGTCTTGAACGTTGTTCCCTCATCAAAAACATGTCATCCATTTATGTTTGAGTATTTTAGTGATCTCTCCCAGGCTCTATTCGAACCCTCCTTATGGTTAGCTGTAAGTGCAAAGCTCCGCCCACAAGCGTCACCCATGCTCCGACATTACAATTATCCATAAATATACAAAAAACAAAAGAGAAAATTGTCAATAAAAGGTAACATGGTCTAAATATTCTGCAGTTAATGCCCCATAGAAGTAAAAAAAAAAAAACACTCTTTAAGAATTTCATAGCAACAAACCTTTATGCATGATATGATTTCATTGATTTCCACTTTAATTTACTCATTCAATTAGAAAAAAATAGAAGTTCTGTCCTGATGCCAAGAGACGGGCCTATAATTTATTTAGGCAAAATTACTGTTTGAATCAATGCATTAATAAGCTCTATAGAAATCCTCTTTTCAAATTGGAGTACTTTGAAATGAAGGCTAATGCTATATAATTTTAGATATGGCTCCACTTAAACCCACATTGATTTTTTAAGTGGACTTGTTTGGCTCAGCAGGTACAATAGATTTTGTTGCTCTACTTATCAGTCCAATCAGGTCTCTGCTTCAGACTTTAGAGAAGATTGGATAAGAGCTGTATGATCGAAGTGCCCATTAAAACTTTCAATACTTTTTACTAGGATTATATTTGACGTTATGGCTGGCTAAGTAAAGGTATTGAGTAGTTCTTGCGTAGTTTAATCTGGATTTTCAAATAGGATTTTATCAAATTGGTCAAAAAACACAAAATAGCACCATGTAACTTTTCTGGTTGAGGTTCACCATTTGCCTGTTTCCATGGGGAGTTTTTGCTTTGCCTGGAATGTTCCACAGTATAATTGCTTTGCACCGTTACCAATACTCGTATCGGATATCAGTGCCAGTACTGAAAAATTAGCTTAAATTATCCTGGTTAGGCCTTTAATAAATCTATTTTCAGGCTGATTTTGGCCTAGGACGTTTAACGTTTATTCATGCAAAGATGTTCAGTTATTATCTGAAGGATAAATAACAGTTACATAACATAATTGGATCTCTTGTGTGTTAACTGTGTTTTAACAAAATAAGTGCCACTTTCCAACCTGACACTGGTATCTGCTAGTATCGGCAGGTACCTAAAGTCATAGTATCGATATTAATATCGGTATTGAAATTGAAAAAAAATTGTTTTTATTGCTTAATAATAGCTTAAATGGCCCATATTACAATTTTCCTGATCTGTTATAACGTTTCCTCAACAAAAACATAATATGTGGAGTTTCTACAGAAAATGTCGGCAGTGCACATTTAAAACTACTATTTTATTAAAGATCCCATGGCATGAAATTTTCACTTTCTGAGGTTTTTGAACGTTAATGTGAGCTCCCCTACCCTGTTTAGCCCCCCCCCCATGGTTAAAAGTTGTGAAATGTCTAAACTGAGCATTTGTGATCCTTTTCTGCGTTACAAAAAATCGGAGCTCAAACGGGCGATTTTGAACAAGGCACCTTATTGACGTCAGATCGAAAAAAGAAATGCAAATGCAGTTCCACCCCCGTCTGTCTGTACTCAGCGTCTCTGTAAATCACGCCCAGAGAGTTTGGACTGCGAATGCGCTAGGCAATGCGAAATGCGTTTTTTTATTTGCCTGGAGGCACGTCCGAGTGTTTCTAGGCTCGGAAGTCCTTTATCTGAGCCTCTGGACCTTTGAACAGCAGTGGTTTAATTTTATTTTATGTGGAAATGTGTTTTTTTTTTTCAATGGAACGCTTCAAATCTCTCCCCCCTTGCAAAAACAAGGAAATGGATCAGCTGTGAGCTACAGCGGAGAGCGGAGCGTTTGGCCACGCCCCCACCCTCTACTATTGGCCAGCTCTTTTCTCCTCATTTGCATTCAAGCAAAAACGCCCATTATAGAGTGTTCAGAGTGAGAAAAATTACTCTTTCTCATCTTATCTCTGTTTCTCATGAGTGTTGATTTTGAAGAAGGATTCATTTACAGTATTAGGAACCATTAAGGAGCCATATAAAAGCATCAAGACATGTCATGGGATCTTTAAGTCCAGATTCACTTTAGCTGTAAGTTGTTGCTGCCCTACATGATATTACTTGGATGAAGAATTGAACAAGACAAAAGCATCTAAGACATCTCCCCTGAAGAGGTAAGACAGCAGCAGTGAGTGGACAGTCTGTGGGACATCATGATGTCCGGATGAGTCAACCAGAACTTGGACATAAATCTGTGCTTTATGAGTGGGTTTTATGTAATTCTATTCAACCACTGATTGCTGCTATTCTATTTTAGACTCACAAGGGTTATTAGCACTATTAGCAAAAAGTAATGCCTATTACTACTATTGCATTTAAAGGTCCTATATTACACAAAATTGACTCTTGTGAGCTTCATTAAGTTTTTACCCTCACCAAAACATACCTGGAGTTTTGTTTCATTCACACATGTTTGAGTAATCCTGCAGATTTCCAAAAGCTCAAAATGCTCAGTCCCACTGTGTGATGTCATAAAGCAAAGTTTTTTAGATGACAGCTACCTTTTACCTTTAGTTCAGTAGAAATTGGCACTTTGGGGCTGAAATGATCCAAATTAATCTAACGAGGGTGTATAGAGTTAGAAACACTGGAGTGCTTCCTGTATTACCACATGACATCACATGGTGGATGTCATGTCGTGTTTTCTGTTTGAGGGAAGCATTCAGCCTAAATATGCAGGATTTCAGCATGTTTAGGCTGAGATCAGAAAATAGTGTAATATGAACACCCTTTAATAATAATAATAATGCAATTAAACTTGTAACGTGTCCAGGGGCAGACTGTGCGACTCCAATCTGCACCATCTGCCCCTCTGACCACCCCATTTATAAACCAAGGCCAGCTTCAGGGAGGTGCCATTTAAAAAAAGTATTTGCTAAATCAGGCTTAATATTTGACTCTATATTTTGTCCCATGTACTGTAAAAAGCTATTACAATAAAAATACCTTGAAGTTTTTTCTGCTGCTATTCTTACATCATGCACGCTTTGTGAATAGCAGAGTAAAAAAGTTTCTCAGTTACATAAAAACAACACCTGAATTGTTATATTTTTTTGATAATTTCCATACTACAATAATGGATAACTCTTTATAAAACCAGTTAGATGAATTCATATTGAGTAACTAAGTTGCTGTATTTAAACTAATTCAATTCCCTGTCTTACACTGCCCTCTAGTGTCTGTGCTCCACACTGCAGCCTCTCTGACGGGGTTTTCAGAGTTAATTAACCCTTAACAACTTCTACTAATAATGATAATTCTCCTACTACTACCACTTCTACAACTACCACTACCACCAATACCAACACTACCACCGTCGCTACCACTACATATTACATAGACCTAATAAGTGTTACATACAATTACTACAACTATATTGACTGGATTTGTACTCCCTAGATTATTATAACTACTACAACTACTGTTCTATGGGCCAGCGTTGGCACTAAAGATAACCTCCTGGGACCCGAAGAAAAAAGTGTATTTCAATTTTTAATTTTTTAAAATTAATGTTATTTTGTGTGTGTGTGTGTGTGTGTGTGTGTGTGTGTGTGTGTGTGTGATTTTCTGTTTGGAGGTAAATGAATACCTTAGCATTTACATTTTGTTAATTTTATTTTTATTCATAATGTTGTAACATGTCCTCTGTAATGGACTGTAATAGTCTTAAATCCGTGAAGTTAACAACCTAATGAAAACATTTTTTTTTTGACATCACTGACAAGCTTCTACAGTCGCCTCAAAAAGTTTTTAGGCTCCCTTTTAATTAATTAATTAATTATATTATTATTTATGTATTGATCTGGTTTCGACCTGATTTAGATCTGGTTTAGACCTCTTTTAATCATGGTTTAGACCTGGTTTAGGCCTGGTTTAGAACTATTTTAGTCATGACTTAGACCTGGTTTAGACCTGGTTTAAACCTGACTCAAATTTGGTTCAGACCTGGTTTAGGCCTGGTTTATACCTAATTTAAACCTGATTTAGACTTCTTTTAGTCATGGTTTAGACCTGGTTTAGACCTGGTTTAAACCTGACTCAAGTTTGGTTCAGACCTGGCTTAGGCCTGGTTTAGACCTAGTTTAGACCTGGTTTAGACCTGATTTAGACTTCTTTTAGTCATGGTTTAGACCTGGTTTAGTCCTGTTTTGTCTTGGTTTATTCCTGATTTGGTTCTGATTTAGTCCTGGTTTAGTCCTAGTTGAGACCTGGTTTAGTTCTGGTTTAGTCCTAGTTTAGACCTGGTGTGTTTGTTTGTTTATTTATTTATGTTTTTATTTATCATAGTGCAGCCACAAACTAGAGTCTATCTCTAAACACTTTAAAGACAGACTGGTTAACTCAATGTCCACTATAAAGGACACAAAATAATGGGCCGTGTCTCAGGGGGATATTATAAAGTTAATTGATGCTTAACAAACAGGTATTGGTATTTTGACTACAACTACTACTACAGTGCTAAGCTTAATGAAGATTGTGCATACACAGCTACTACTACAGTTACTACTAATACTGTTTAGTACTAATGCTGCTACTACTATACATATAATTTGGACTAAATGAACTATTTTCCCCTTTCTAATACTAGTACCATTATTACCTGGCAGGGTAATTATGGAGTGAGTGGCACCAGAGATGGGACATGAGGAAGATTAATAAAGAGCATATTAAATTCTTATTCAGAGGTGAGGCCAAATTTAGAAGATTATTAAAGAGAGTTCAGAGATTTATTCAGCAGAGTATTAATAATAAGAGAGCTCATTTCATTGGGATTAGAAAATGAACTGTGCCAGTTTGTGCATCTGCATGTCTCCGTAGCATAACTGTGCACTGCTGTAAATACTACTAATAACAATACATGTGTTTTTGTGAACTACTATTACAACTGACTCATTGTGGCAGTTATTTTACTTGACTTTTATGATTATTTGGCATCTGAAACCACATACATTTATTGAATCTTAATCAGTAAAAGCTACTGGCACACAATGATAAGACTAAACATTAACGGTAGAAATGGCAGACCGTTTCTTTAGTTGTGAAATAGCTCTCTTGTTCTTCTGTGTGGTCCAGAGCTGACATTCCAGGAAGGGTTAAAGACCAGACTCCCCTCACAGCTCCACAACAACACAGCAGTTATTTGTAAAAACACTTTGTGAAGTGTTTAGAGAGTGGACAGAGCCAGATTTCCCACTGGAGCGATGAGCAAAGGGTCAGTCAGGAGAGCAGGAAAAGCCAAATCAAGGTCCAGCAAATAACAGTAGGGTTTAAAGGGCCTGTATTTTCTGATTTCTGTTGTTTCCTCATCACAAACATGAGTTGTGTTTTGTTTCATTTATGCATGTTTATGTGTGCACTCTGCATATTGTGGTAATTCAGATCTCAATTTCACTAATGGTCATTTTGATTTACATAACAATATACAGTAACAGTTTTTTAAAGTACTTATACTGGACACTTTGCAGTGCATTACAGTGGTCCCTCGTTTATCGCGGGGGTTAGGTTCCAGAAATAACCCGTAATGAGTGAAATCCGTGAAGTAGGACAACTTTATATTTTACAATGATTCTACATGTTTTAAGGCTGTAATTGCCTTAAAACACTGGAATTAACGTTTTCTCATATTTCTCTCTCATTTAAACACTCAAACATTTGTAGATTTTCAACAAAATGTATTAATAGTGAAGTGTGGGGGCTCCGCCGGACGCGCGAGGGGAGCGGAGACATGAGTCACGACGCGCACCAACCCCTTGGAGAAGTGCGCGTGGTCAAATCCGTGACAGAGCAGCACGATTGGCGCAAGACCGGGGCTGCGAGCACGAGATCGAACCGCGGCGCCCGAACCATGCCTCCCCCTCAGGACCGTGTCCTCACAGCCCGAGCCACAAACCGAACACGCACAAACGAACGCAAGAGCCACACGAAACCAGCAAAGAGCCGCACGGGGTGATTTAATCCTGGTTTGGACCTGGTCTAGTCCCGGTTTAGTCCAGGTCTAGACCTGGTCCAGTCCTGGTTTAGTCCAGGACCAGTCCAGGTTTAGACCTGGTTTAGACCTGGTCTAGATCTGATTTAGTTCTGGTCTAGACCTGGTTTAGTCCTGGTCTAGTCCCGGTCCCCCCTGCATCCCCCATCTATCAATCGGCAAAGGTCTTTTAGAGTCTCTTAGCCAATCAGGACGCAGAACACAATGTTACACTATAAAAAATAAAAAAATAAAATAAAAAATCGCGAAACAGCGAGGCCGCGAACAGTGAACCGCGATAGAGTGAGGGACCACTGTATTCATTTTTCATCCACACTTGGTGGTGGTGAGCTGCTATTGTAGCTACAGCTGCCTGATGGAAGTGAGGCTGCCAGTCTGCGCCATTGGCCCCTCTAACCACCACCAACACTCACATACATACCACATTCATGCTAGGCAAGGTGTGTGAAGTGTGTTGGCTAAGCACACAACAACATTTTTTGTCACTGGCGCCCCGCTGTGGCACCTGATATTCCCAGAGGTCTACCATCTGAGTACTAAGAAGTACTAAGAAGGCCTTACCCTGCTTAGCTCACAAAAGAGTAACACTATATAGTCTAAACGTGCAATTTTTTGTACATTATATTCTCTTATTTACTTATTTTATTATTATTACTTATCTTTTTAAGTCTTAAAAGTCTTTTTTGTTCTAACTTTCTTTGCACTAAACTGCCTGGAGTTAATGTGGCACATGAATTTCTCCTATGTGAGATCAATAAAGTCTTATCTTATCTTATCTTATTTAAATTGCCCAACATGACAATATCTTAACCCATAGGCACTCCCCACCAAAATGAGAAGAACAGTCCCGATAAACTGTATTGTGGTTCAGCGGGTCAGATGATAAAACCTTAACCTGTAAACTTTAACATACTTTGGTAAGTTCAGACTCCGACACAGAGCGGTGCGGAGGAGGCCGGCGCTGGTACACGGGCGGGCTGATGTCATGGTAACCAGGGCTGACGTCACGGTAACTGGGGCTGACGCTGTGGTAACTGGGGCTGACCTCATGGTAACCAGGTCTGACGCCGTGGTCCAGTGGGAGGGTCTCAGCATCTACAGACTCCTCCTCCTCGTCCAGCTGTGATGTCATGTCCTCTGGGTGCAGGGGGTGATCCAGGCCATTCTGACTCAAGCTACAATGCACCGCTAAACGAGAAAGAAAAACAAGACAAAGTAAGGTCTATAGCCAAAGAAATCCTAGCTGGACAACTGAGGGATTACGCAGATAAAATAAAGTAAGTGAAATAAAACTGGGATTATACATTCTTAAAGGTACGATATGTAACTTTTGGCTGGAAGTATGTCACCTGCTTGTTTCTGTGGATATGTCATTGCCTGGAATGTTCCACAGTATGACATTAAACAGTTCGATCTGACATTTATTCAATTACAGGTAGTTTTATAGGTCAAAAATAACTATAAAAACAGGCATTCTGACAGTGAGCGGGGTTGCCTCTCCATAGATCTCACCTGTAACTTGGTTTGGTTTGGTCTTCATGATGATAGAAAGGTTTAACGCCATACTGTGGAACATTCCAGACAAAGAAATAACATCTCCACCAGAAAAGTTACACAACGCACCCTTAAACTCCACTTATTTAACACCTACATAAACAAATCTGTGCGTTCCATTTTCAACTACCAGAGGGCACTAAAAGTCAGTTTACAAATTGACCAAAAACAACGAAATTAGAGCAACAAATAAACAAATACTGAGGAGCCCATTGTAGTTTTTAGATCTGTTGGAAAAGAGTCTTGGCTTCCACGATCGAGCTGTGTTCACTACTTGCTAAATTTACACATGTTCTGAGGAAAAATGTGGAGGAATGTCACAGTGCACAATGTTGAGATTTGGAAATGTATAGGCCTACATACATATACCAATCCTATATTTGTGGTGGGGTGGGCGATATATATCGTCTGCGATATTATCGTAATTGTTGTTTTAATGATGTGCAAATTTACATTATCGGGTATTTAAATTAGTTCGCCAAAACCAATGAAACGACAGGCCAAGGTGATCACCTGTTCCAAGGCTGCTCTCTCGCGAGCAGCCTTGGAACAGGTCAGCAGTAACCTGGGAAATCCCAGTCTGTCTTTCGTTCGTTCCGATCTGAAAGACAGCCTGGCAACTATGGCAAGCGAGCTCTCCCGATTCTGGGAGCCAATCAGAGAGCGGGGAGGGGTGGCAACTGACATGATTGGCTATGGGCTACGTATACGCCAAATGATAGACATTCGTAACGCCCAATAAACGGCCGTTGGCGATCGTAAACCACACCTCCGGTACGAGATATTTCGAAGGTGGCTTCCAGACCATATATCACTTGTGATATGGTCAGGTGTAAACCAGGCAAGGTCAGCAGCGCAGTTTGAGAAAATGCAGCCAGAGGCAGCTAAAGCTGGGTCTGCTTCAGAGGATTTAGTGCCGAGACGCGGGTCTACTTTTCTGGCATGGAAATGGTTTATTTTCGAAAAGACTGACATTGATCAAAACACTGTCATGTGCAAGATTTGTTGGAAATCTATCGCTGTGAAACAAAGCTCCACAACTAACCTCTTTCACCACCTCTGCACCATGAGACTCTGCAGCTCAAAGTAGGCGACATGTTCAGCACACCCAACAAACCCTCTCGAACTCATTCAGCAGAAATGTGCCGTATGACAGAAAAAGTCAACGATGGCAAAACATAACCAATGTCATCACCAGATTCATAGCCAAAGAGATGTTGCCGATGTAGTCAGACCTGCATTTTGCGTAGCGGGCACGCAGTTTTGACCTTGTTCCCTTGTACGCTTTGTTGTAAAATATGCATATGGATCTCACATTTCATCCGTTTCACTCAAGTTTTCACTTACGTTTATTCTAAGGCTGAGACACAGATCCACAGAGATCTGCATGTAAACAGAGAACTTTCAGCCAATCAGAGCGCTTCATTTCCTCCCCACTCCTCCGCTCTCCCTCACTCCACGCCACAGTTCAGATTCAGGGATGTAAGACAGCACCAGCTCCCCTACTCACCCACTGAGCCCAAAAAGTAAGATTAATACGTAGAGTTAGCCCGACATTAACAACTCGTCAAGGTTACGACAAACAGATGAACCATGTTCGTCGTGTGTTGCAATGGTCACCGCCACGTTTCCCCGTATTCATTGCAGACAAAACAGTTTTGATTTTAAACTGCAAGGCTTGCGTGACATGGCTGAACCGCCAAAAAAAAAAAAGACTAGGAAACAACAAATATTTCTGGAAAGCTATCGGGAGAGATCCAGACTGCACGTGTTTAGCACCGCGGGGACAAGGGACAACAGGTATGACCCACACACACAAATCCCCCTTCCACAATGTCCATATCACACCCTCATCTAGAAGACAGACTGTTTGGTGAAATGGGTATAAAGTTTTAGACGGGCTCGGTTGTCTGATTGTAAAAATCAGTACGAGCCTATAGCGTAGCCCTATTGCTTGCACATTAAGATTAGCCTATATATATCTGTAACCCTCTTGGACTGACTCTGTCTATCTGTGGTCCCAGTTGTCTCAGTACACCCAGCTTCGGGACCCTGCGTTGTGTAAGCTGATGGCTTAGTGGTTAGGTGTAGTGCGGAGAAGGAGCACAGCAGACACAGTGGTTCTTTAGATTGTGGAAAGAGCATGAACATGTGGTTTTAAAGTTGCTTGGCTCACAGGACCTTACGGTGTGAGGGCAGAGAAAAGAGCGGACCTAATTAGTAATCTGATACATCATGCTCACTCACTCAGAACAGGACCAGTAGTTAGCAGAACATCATATATAACAAATTGAGTGCAATAAACTCATGGATGACAAATATTGACAAAGATATTCAAGGATTTGATCAACATAATTGGCGGTGCGTACCTTACGTGTGAGGGCAGAGAAAAGAGGGCGGGCGCTGTGCCGCGCAGCCTCTTTGGCCGCACGTGGACATGAAGGGCCAAAACAGTAACAAGCGATTTAATCACGAAAACAGAATACAAGTGCACCACCTAGTGGTCACTCCCTTACATATACACACACCGTAATTTCTGGACTATAAACCGCTACTTTTTTCTCACATTTTGAACCCTGTCTCTTATGTATTCTGCGTGTATGCATGTATTATGGACAGATTATTAGTTTATGAACACAGCGGATGTGTGTGCGCAGCCTGAGGAGGAAGCGTCTGTGCTTTAACATGAAGTTGCAGCGTTAGCGAGCGCTGCTGTCTGCACTAAGACAGTTTATCGCCATGTGATAAAATAAGTTCTGATTAAATGGGGGGATATCGTCATAATATCGTTATCGTTAAAATCCTACAAATATCACAAATTTTTTTTTTGCCCATATCGCCCACCCCTAATTTGTAGATATTTTTGTTACCACAGCCCAGAGTAAGCTTTCAAACTTTTTTTTAGTATCCTTTTTTATTTAATCTATGAACAAAAAATAAACAGAAATTTACCAGAAGGTGGGCAATAACTGTTGAGCTCCAAAGCTTTAAAAGTTTTCTGAACACTTGTATTAGTGAACTATAGCGTAACCAACTAATTTCTGTTGGAAACAAAAATATCTCAGTAAATCGGGGTTCACGTGTGCCTTGTCAAACTATTCTTTATACTTACAGTTCTGGAAAAAAATAAGAGACCACTGCAAAATGATCAGATTTTCTGATTTTACTACTTATAGGTATGTGTTTGGGCAAAAGGAACATTTTTGTTTGAGTCTATAAACTACTGACAACATTTCCCCCAAATTCCAAATAAAAATATTATCGTTTAGAGCATTTATTTGCAGAAAATGACAAATGGTCAAAACAACAAAAAAGATACATGTTTTCAGACCTCAAACAATGCAAAGAAACAAGATCAAATTCATTTTAAAACAACATAATACTAATGTTTACACTTAAGAAGAGTTCAGGAAATCAATATTTGGTGCAATAACCCTTATTTTTAATCACAGCTTTCATACGTCTTGGCATGCTCTCCACAAGTCTTTCACAGTGTTCTTGGGTGACTTTATTCCACTCCTGGTGCAAGAACTGAAGTAGCTCAGCTTTGTGTTTGTGTTGGAATTCAACAGACGCTGGAATGGAATGGCTGTAATACATGTAGAGATGCTGATTTCAGAAAAAAAAATGCAGTGGTCTCTCTGTTTTTTTTTTAAAGAGCTGTATGATATTGCAAATTCAGCTAGCTCCACTAGATGGCAGCAGACTCATAAAGCTAAACTCTAAAAGTAATTATTGTAGTTCAAATAACCTTGCAACGCTGGTTTTATTGAACAATGCCACAAATTCAAGGCACCCCTGATCTGACACAAACATGTAGTTTTAATTCTTAACACTGGAGTCAAATATTTAAAAAATTCCCATGCTTTTCACAATTACAAATGCTCATATGCACACTTCGCACAGCAGTCTAAATCCCATATTACTCACACATGACAGGCCTGAGATACTAGAGTGAAGCACTATCTTGTCTACATTGTACGTTCTGATTGGAATAGCCCGTTTCAATCTCATATTCAGTGTCTTCATTATCTGGGCATATCATTTCTGTCTATTTCCATTACTCTAATGTGTAGACTCATCCCGCTTGTTATCTTGTGTCTGTGTAAGGGTGAAGAGCGGTTTCTGCCTCTAAGGAGCTGATGTAATCACTAACGCAGCATTGCCGCAAACTCACCGCCGGGCAATAAAAGCTGTCCATTCAAAATCATCAAAACATTCCAAATTTACAGAGAAAAGTTATGGGCACTGGCTTATGTTATTTCTGCAATAATAAAGGATCCCAAACTGAAATGGCCCATATTCTCTTCTCTGATCTAGGTTATAATGTTGTTTCTTCAGCTAAAACATACCTAGAGTTGCACTTTGTTTAATCGACATGTTTAACACACGGATACTGCATATTTAGGCAGTTCTTCTTTCAAACAGAAAACACTCTATTCCACATTGTGTCATGTGGAAGTGCTCCAATATGTTTTTAAACTCCATACAGCTTCACTAGAATCATTTGGATAATTTCAGCTCCGGAATTACCCATCTTTACTAAACAAAACAAAACAAAATAGCTCTGTTAACTTTAAAACAGTCACTTCATGGGTGATTACCAGGAAATGCAGCTAGTAAATAGTCAGTGTAACATTAAAGATCCCATGACATGGTACTTCTTGATGCTTTTATATGGCTCCTTAATGGTTCCCTAATACTGTAAATGAATCCTTCTTCAAAATCAACACTCAGTGCATGAGAAACAGAGATAAGATGAGAAAGAGTCATTTTTCTCACTCTGAACACTCCATAATGGGCGTTGTTGCTTGAATGCAAATGAGAAAAGAGCTGGCCAATAGTAGAGGGTCGGGGCGTGGCCAAACGCTCCGCTCTCCGCTGTAGCTCACAGCTGATCCATTTCCTTGTTTTTGCACGGGGGGAGAGATTTGAAGCGTTCCATTGAAAAATAAACACATTTCCACAGAAAATAAAATTAAACCACTGCTGTTCAAAGGTCCAGAGGCTCAGATAAAGGACTTCCGAGCCTAGAAACACTCGGACGTGCCTCCAGGCAAATAAAAAAACAAATTTCGCATTGCCTAGCGCATTCGCAGTCCAAACTCTCTAGGCGTGATTTACAGAGACGCTGAGTACAGACAGACGGGGGTGGAACTGCATTTGCATTTCTTTTTTCGATCTGACGTCAATAAGGTGCCTTGTTCAAAATCGCCCGTTTGAGCTCCGATTTTTTGTAACGCAGAAAAGGATCGCAAATGCTCAGTTTAGACATTTCGCAACTTTTAACCATGGGGGGGGGTAGGGCCTAAACAGGGTAGGGGAGCTCACATTAACGTTCAAAAACCTCAGAAAGTGAAAATTTCATGCCATGGGACCTTTAACAAACCAGGACATCGGCTTCCAAATATCATCCTCTGACATTTCACCTTGATGCAGTTGTTAAACCTCTGACAGAATGACTTCCTGTTACAGTCTGGAGGACACCATGAGCATAAATGTCCTATAAATCAAGACTGACCCTGGCTTTCAATCTCAGATCGGAGCGACGCTGGGCCTGTTCCTGGAACCACACCTCCTGTACATTTGTCAACACTCATTTGGGTTTGTTTGGCAGACACACTAAGGCCAGGAGCACAGCCAGGCTCAAACTATTTTAGGGAACTGGATTGGAGCGATTACAAGCAGTCTGACAGGAAATAGGAACAGAGGGGACTATTAGAAGTGCCACAATGTGAGATAAATGCTGCTAAGGGGCCGAGCTGTCTCAGACTGTCATCATTAAAATGAATGAGGAAAAACAAGAAGGCCCATTAGAACACAGTATAAGATTTAGACCTAACAAATCAGGATGGGAAGTCAGTGGGGTGGGGAATAATCACTCAAAGATTAAGTGACATTATGTCAACTTTTCTAGCTGGGGTCGGCTACCTGCTTGTGTCCTTGGAGATGCTTTGCCTAGACTCGTAAATCAACTATTATCTAGTTTGCATAAAAGGTGTTTTTATTGTACGAGTTAAATGCCGTAGGGACACATATACCAAAGCAATTGGCAGTATCTCCATGGAGACAAGATGATGACGCACCTTCCACCAGAAAAGGTTTAAAACAAAATGACCTAAAGCTTGTCTCCACCAGAAAAAATAACTTTATTGAACAAGAGAAAATCACAGATCACAATAATTAGCCAAAACAGACTCTCTAGTGATCACTCTAGAATTATATATTTCTTGACCCAGAAATAATCATGATTTGTTTTTTCATTGATGCGTGTGAAACTGTGTTGGAAATGTATGACTATTTGCAAATAGATTATTATTACAGTGAACCCTCGCTGTATCGCGGTTCACTCTTCGCGGCCTCGCTGTTTCGCGGATTTTTTTTTCCAATTTTTTTTTTTTTTTTTTTCAATTTTTTTTATAGTGTAACTTTTTTTTTACAGTGTAACATTCTGTCCTGCGCCCTGATTAGCTAAGAGACTAGACCAGGACTAAACCAGGTCTAAAGCAGGTCTAAACCAGGACTAAACCAGGTCTAAACCAGGACTAAACCAGGTCTAGACCAGGGATGGTAGGGACAGAGTCTCAGATTTCCTTCACGAGAGCGCCTGGGTGACAGGAGGTGTGGCCTTTGTTTACTTGCACGAGCCATGGAAGAGAGTGCGAGCCGGACCATGGAAGAGCCAAGAATCAACATGGACTCTTCCAAGAATCAACATGGACGGGCCCGCTGCGGCGTCCGGGGGAGCCGCAGCGGGGAGAGGACACTCGCGCGCACTGTGGAGACAGTGGCTCTTCCCCGTGAGAGGACGAGAGGACGAACCCGACCCCGTCCTAGAGAGCTGTGGAGTATTGGCGACGCATTGATAGCGGACTGATTTTGGAGCCGGGGTGAAATGCAACCAACTCTTGTGAGCGCAGGTTGGTCTTACCTGGTCTTGTGGTGCTCAGAGGCGTCTGTTAGCGGTTTGGCACTGTTAGCAGTGGCTTGAGTCTTGCCCAAAATGATATCCAGGTCGCTTTCCACTCGACTTTCGCACATGGCATGGATATGTGGTACCAAAACAAACGCACGTGTCCGCGCGCACGTGCCCGCGCACGTGCCCGCGTGTCACGTGCCCCCCCCCCCACTATTAATATATTTTAATGAAAATCTACAAAAGTTTGAGTGTTTAAACAAGAGAAAAATGTGAGAAAATGTTAATACCAGTCTCAGAAAGGTGTATAATGTGTCTGGTGAAGCGTTTTCAGCCTTAAAACATGTAGAATAATTGTAAAATATAAAATTGTCCTACTTCGCGGATTTCACTTATTGCGGGCTATTTCTGGAACCTAACCCCCGCGATAAACGAGGGTTCACTGTATTATTATTATTATTATTGAAGAGATATTTATTTTTTCCACAACCAAATGAAGGAGCTCATTCGTCACCTATCATTTATAAACAGAATGACATCTCATCTCTTCAATCCCTGTGATATTTTTTTTTTCCCTCGTAAGCAGCCATATTTTTTTTTTATATGGACAAAAATATATGTCCCTGACTGGCTAATCTACCTGTCAATCATGCCCATTTGAAAACAGGGAGATTCAGACTCACGTTTTCATCTGAAGAATTGTTTATTATGTACCCCAGGCTCACATTATTTTACTATTTGACATTCACTGCTCTGTTTTGACCCACCAAACAAAAACCTCTCACTAAACAAATTGTGATCCAATCTATTGTTCATAAATCAATAGCCTCCGATAGCTTCATAAAAACAATTGACTCACCATAAGCTACACAACATTGATTTGCAAAATGGCCTCTGTCCCTGGTGGGTGTTGCCGACAGTCTCATTCTCCTGAAAACTCTTGTATATTGAGTAAGTTTGGAGTGATTTTGTTGTGGATATTGGATTTTGGTCCCACATGACTGGAGCCTGCCCTATACTGCGCTGCAGGTCCTGTTGTGTACTATTGATGTTGTTAAAATGCATTAGACTCCAGTGTTTCCCACTCACTGCTGAAAACAAGCTGTCAGCCACAATTTGGGTGACAGCTTGTTTTCGTCAGTGACAGATACAGGAAACAGGAGGTGCTCGAAATTATGGGTGTTTTAGAGGCAGAATTTACATGTAATCAATATAGCTCTGATTTGCTCATGGTGTAGGTAGTTCCAAGAAGAAATACACCAAATTATCTGCAATAATGAGCCGATATTTGTACTTTTTAGTGTATCTCCTATCTGCCTCAAAGGTGCACTGTGTAACATTTCTTTTGGGGGTCTGCCACCTGTTTGTCTCCATGGTAATGTTATTGCTTTGTCTAGAATATTCCACAGTATAAATTAAGTATATCCATCACGAGGGAGACAAGCAGGTTACAGCATTACACTACATTAGAATTCAGATCTGTGGAGAGTCTCCATTATTCACAGAATTATTGGATTTTTGAGCAATAGAAACACCCATAATGAATAAATGTACATCATTATGGATGTATATGCTACATATACAGTACAAACCACGGAACATTTGAGCCAAAGCAATATCTCCTTGGAGATAAGTAGGTAGCGGACCCTCCACCAGCAAATTTTAAATACATTAATTGGTAAATAATACAAATATTGGCCATCAGTTGCTCTGGATTCTTAACAATTGGCAATGGCCATGAAAAAACCCATATGATTGATCTCCAGCTCCAAGTTCCATATTAATGTAGAGTATAATACAATAATAAGAACACAAATGCAATAATGTAAATGTAATGTTGAACTTTAGCGGTATTCAAATTAGCTCAATTGCATTTGTACAATACAAGAAATATAGGCAAACTAATGTTGTTTTCTCAACACAAACATACCCGGGGAGTTGTGGTTTGTTTTATTTACACACACAAACACTGTAAAGGTAAAAGCTGTAGCTGTAAATTTAAAGATCCCATGACATGGTACTTCTTGATGCTTTTATATGGCTCCTTAATGGTTCTCTAATACTGTAAATGAATCCTTCTTCAAAATCAACACTCACTGCATGAGAAAGAGAGATAAGATGAGAAAGAGTCATAAATATCTCTCTCAAACTCTTTATTCTGGGCGTTGTTGCTTGAATGCAAATGAGGAGAAAAGAGATTGCCAATAGTAGAGGGTGGGGGTGTGGCCAAACTCTCCGCTCAGAGCTCAGAGCCCTCAGCTGATCCATTTCCTTGTTTTTGCACGGGGGGAGAGATTTGAAGCGTTCCATTGAAAAATAAACACATTTCCACATAAAATAAAATTAAACCACTGCTGTTCAAAGGTCCAGAGGCTCAGATAAAGGACTTCCGAGCCTAGAAACACTCGGACGTGCCTCCAGGCAAATAAAAAAACGCATTTCGCATTGCCTAGCGCATTCGCAGTCCAAACTCTCTGGGCGTGATTTACAGAGACGCTGAGTACAGACAGACGGGGGTGGAACTGCATTTGCATTTCTTTTTTCGATCTGACGTCAATAAGGTGCCTTGTTCAAAATCGCCCGTTTGAGCTCCGATTTTTTGTAACGAAGAAAAGGATCGCAAATGCTCAGTTTAGACATTTCGCGACTTTTAACCATGGGGGGGCTAAACAGGGTAGGGATGCTCACATTAACGTTCAAAAACCTCAGAAAGTGAACATTTCATGCCATGGGACCTTTAAAAAATACCGCTTCATGACATCACAAGGTGGAACAGAGCATTTTCAGCTTTGAAGATGTAGACAGACTAATAATGCAGGATTACTCAAACATGTGTGAATGAAACTAAATACTACTACAGGTATGTTTTTTATGAGGTACCAACATTCTAACATGGCTCAAAATTTGCATAATATAGGAGGACCTTTAACTTGGGAATTATGTCAACTTAAATGATGCACAATATAAATGTGCTTTAGTGTATAACTTGTACGATATACAAGATACTAGAAGGGAAGCTACTTTGTTATTTTACAAAGTAAGGTAAACAGTAAAACAAATTCTGTCTTATCTCTAAAAACACAGCTCAAGATACAACAGGCTTTATGTTCACAAAGCCAATGAAACATGATTTTTTATTTATACCTCTCTGATTTTCTGTTTACATCTGAACCTCAGACCTGACCACAGCTCTGCCGTCTGAGGTAAACAACCCTGCACATATTTAAACAAAAGACAAAAGGCTAAAGATGCTCGGCACAGACCTGTTCTCCCTGCATCCCTCGCTCCCCTCCTCTCTCTCCTTTCCCCATCTCTATTCTCCTCCTCCTCTCTTTCCTTCCCCGCTCTCTCATCTTGATTTCGTTCTTTCTTTCTCCTTTCCTCACTTTCTCCTCCCCCCCATGGCCCCCCTGTCACGTCTGCTCTAATTTCTCCTCTGTTCCCTCCTCCTCTATCCATCTCTCTCCAGTCTGTTTCCCCTCTATCTTTATTGACTCTCCCCATTCCTTTCTCTCTCTCCTTTGTCTTCTTTCCTTTCTCTTCTCTCCTCTTTCTGAACCAATATTTGGAAGCCGATTCGATCCAGGGATTTTTTCAGTATTGGTGCATCCCTAACCTTATACTGTTTGAGCTTTCCATTGTTGTGTTTAACTGCTCAATGTGCTTCAATTGCCCCTTGGGACAAATAAAGTGATAATGATTGATTGATTGATTAATTCTACCCCCTCCTCTCCTCTGTTCTTTCTCCATCTTTTTCTTCCCTCTACCCTCTAATCCCTCCTTCTCTGCACCATCAATTCAGAACTATGAGCAACACAGTTCAGGAGAAGTGAAGAATACATATTCATCAGAACAGTTCAGGTGACAGTGCAAAGTAATGGAGTGGATGAGACCATAATGACAGCACGGTGTTCACTGTGGGACATCCTCAGATCTCAGACTCAAACGAAAAGGCATCAGGTCTCAGCTGAAAGGCATCAGGTCAAGGGGGAAACGGTATCAGATTTGCCTAAAAATCACTCAGTCTGAGAAAAACCTTTATCATCTTCAGACAAAACTGCATCCGTCTTTAGAGGAAACCAGACCCCCCAGGATTTCGCGGGCATTTTTTGTGATTGTTGCGGGCTAAAATGCCTGAATTTGCGGGAGCTTTTCAAAAAAGTTGCGATGAAAGTGCTTTTAAGGTTTTTGTTGCGATTTTGTTGCGGGAGGAAGTGAAAGTTGCGGTAAATAGTTGCGATTTTCGCTTTTTGTAATTAAAATTGAATAATATTTTGAATACTGAGTTATTACTGACAAAGAATAATACAAAGACACAGAGATCACAGATATGGTCCTAAAACAACCTTACCAATATCGAACATAAATTACTACTAGGAGGGGAACTGTTTCGCCCGGTCTTTTGCTGTTATTTTTGTGGGCAAATGGCGCCGCAGACATGTTTCTTTGCCATTAGAAGCCGTGTCCCAATTCCCAGAGCGCGCGGCTCGGAGCGTGGCCTGAAGGGCATGTGCGTCACACTTTGACAGTACACCGGCGCGACGACTGCTGTCCCACTTCTTTTTTGTCCCATGCGCAGTTAACACGCGGTCCGAAGACCGCAGTCGTTTAGCGGTCCGCGGACTGCAGTCGGGGCTGAGCAAGTGTGCACCGCCTTGACTGCAGTCTGAGCCCCCTTCGGGCCGCGCTCCGAGCTGTGCGCTCTGGGAACTGGGACACGGCCGCAGTTTCGTTTTGTCACACGGAAGTAACGCAGAATGTTGCGGCTTCCAAACTCAAACCTTTTAGCCGCCGAGAATATGAGGTTGGGTCCTGTGGCTCGCAGATTTGTGACGCGCAAAGAGGAGGCTGTGGTGACAGATACGCTGAGATCCAGATATGCGTTTTGTGCATTTATTACAAAAAGAGCGCACACAGTTATGACAGCGCAGCAGGATGAAATGAAACTCATGAAAACCAGCAGGATGAACAGATTAACGTGAAAGATGAATGAATGGTTTGCGGTCAACAAAAAATACGGCTACACCCAACCCTGACTCTCTCCTCTGTGTGACAGGTGAGCACGCGCTTTTACACGCACACACTTCCGTACGTGCACACACCCACACTCACGTGACCCTCTGCCGCACACACACACAAACGCACCGTGCACCTCATCTCAGTTATGTCCTACACAGAAGGAAGTTGGTCGGCGTTCAATATGTCGCCGATGATTGGTCAAAATTAGTAAAAATTGCGGGAAAGTTGCGGTGATTGGTCAAAATTGCAAAAACATGTGAGTACACACTTTTAACTTTAGGAAATCACTAAGAACTGTAAATGTAAAATATGGCCATAAACCACAAAATTGTCAAATAAGTTTGTTTTTAACTGCGTGAACCTTGGAGGTTTGAGCTAGTAATCTGCAGCTAATGCAGTGATGAAAAATCTGCTCAAGTTTTCATATTTGGACAGATTTCCATCAAACACTAATAATATTTTCACTGTCAGGGGAAAAGAAGACCACGGAGGGAAACACATAAACACCAGTGTAGCTCGGAGGTAAGATAAAAACACATTATTTCATGCAATAAACTTAAAAGATACAGTTTGACTATATCAAGGTTTATATTTGTGTAAATCACATAATATAAGCCTCCAACATCTGCATTTAATTCTGTGAATACATTATCTGTTTTTTTTACAATCTGTGCATGTTTGTAAAGTGCAGAGTAAATACCACTGCCTGGACAGGTCAGATTTAAAGGGACAGTGTGTAAGATTTTTACCCGTTAATTACTGAAATTGAAGATACCCATTCAAAAATACAGTGTTTTCCAAGCCTTTTCACTTCCATCATGAAATCAAAGTATTCTGTTGGACTTAGATATAGTCACATAAAAGGGGGATCTTCCCCATGTAGAGGCAGCCATTTTGAATACGAGAGCCGCAGAAGGACATTTGGGCTCCACCTTCGCCTTCGGCAAGGCTCGTGGTTTTGGGTAAATAACGACAAGCATGTTCCGGATCACACGCTGTAATGGATCTAACACGTGTTTTGGACTAAATTGTTTTACTGGATTTTATTCGCTGGATCCTTACGGACAAATTGAGAGCAAGTTTATGGTGAAATACAGAGTTTGACCTGTGCAAAGCATTCTAAGGTAAGCTAACCTCGTTTTGTGCTTTTCCGTATAAAAGCCCCATGTGCTCGGGGAGTGACTGTTTTGCAGGGAGATGAATTTCATAGTCAAAAAGAGGAGACTGTAAGGTTTCATTTGATGTGTAGAGTGTCATGGTACATGATCGGGAATGTGTGTTTTCATGAGGAAAAAAAAAACAAAAAACGGGACCGCGTTTTATTTATACAGTAGCGGCGCGTGGCTTATGCGCGCGCCCGGGTGACCCTCGAGGTCTGCCGTAGCTAAAACAGAAAGTGCAATAGCACCATCCACTTATGCGCCACGAATCCTGCACACTGGGGCTTTAAGATGGACATTAGACTCATTTAACAGATTTGTGCAGATACTGGTGTAGATACTAGACACCTGTGTCTGTTATGTTCATCACATCTAATATAAAAACGAGAAAACAGTTTGAAATGTTTAAATGAATTTTCTTTTCTCATCTGCAGCCTCATTTCTCAAATGTGTGGGATTCCTATATTAATTTATCTGGTTCGATTTATATAAACAGCCTTTGGATCTGAATGTACATGCACTGTGTGAACCTCGTTTTCCTCTAATAGTTTTGTAGTTTTCTTAATGTGTGGAGAATCCCTCAGTCGTCCAGGTAGAATTCATGGCAACAGGAGAAATTCAATTTGTCAAATGGACAAAAGTTTAATTGGTCGAATACGTTTCGCAGCTCATCCAAGCTGCTTCTTCTTGCCTTATATCTGCCTGAAGGGAGGAGCTAACTACAATGAAATAGTTAGCTCCAGAACAATATCCAACCTATAGACCTGGAGAAAGTCCTGCACAAAATCACAGTCCAGACCTTAATGGACAAGAATAACGTGGAGCAGAGAATTCTCCAGAAAGTCCTGGAAATCCTCTTGTGTCCAGACCAGGACCGATCTGAGGACAAGACTGGGGACATGATCCAGACCCAGACCTCAGTCCAGCAACAGGGCCTGCTTCAAGTCCCATAAAATGTCCAGGAGGATGTCCAAATTAATCTGGACAAATCTCAAGACAACATACAGTGCCAGATTCATGTTCAGGGCAAAGTCCAGAGCAAAGTCTTGGAGGAGGATGGCCTGAAAGAAGAGGTCCAGCACCAGGTCCAGGTTCCACACCAGAACAAAGTCCAGGACAAGGTGGAAATGGACAAAGTTCAGGATTAGTTGCAGGTGGACAAGGTCCAGGAGAAGGTCTACCTAACAGTCCAGGATAAAGTCCTGGAGAAAACCCAGGACAAGGGGCTGCGTGTAAGTGAGGGTCAGTTCAAACGTCGGCAGAAGTGCTAACGCCTCAAACTAGGGATGTCAACAATTTATCGACATACGATTAATTGTCAATCAAGACGTTGGCCGATTAAAATGCATTAATTGTAACTAATTGCTAGAGGAGAGGGCGAGATGCAAACCCACTCGCGAGAAGGACCATAGCGTTACATCCGCGGCCGGATCTAGAAGCAGTGCAAAATGTTCTCCTGCCCACCCAATTTTTGCGGCTTGGTCCGCGCCGCGTCCCGCTGTCAGCGTGAACACGTGCGCGGTGCGCTGCACGTGCTCCTCCGCTCCGGGCCGTGTAGCAGGTTCCACGTGAAAGTGCAGTGGAAGCAGCCCGCTGTCCGGCCCGTGTGCCGGTGTGTGTGCGTGTGTGTGCGACTGTGCGTGTGAGTGAAATGTTTTCCCCGATCAATTCATTTTTTTTATCATTTCATATCACAGAGCTCTGCGTCAAGCCGCATGTACCACGCACCGCGTGCTCATCCGCCTCCACAATAAAAGCGCGAGTTTCGTTTTTACAAAAAACGTCCTCAATTTATTTTCAATAAAGAATGTATTTTGTTATTCAGCATCAATACATTTGTCTGCTTTTTACTAAGGAATAATTAATTGAGGAATATACAATATAATAATACTATGATATATTTTTGACTCAGTGTTATGTATACTATAGCTTATATTCTTAAAGACCCTATTGAAACACTAAAATTCAGGTGAAAAACGCCGCTTATCAATTAATCGTAAGTCGATCGATAAGGTCAATTAACTATAGATTAATGAATTAATCGATAATTTGCATCCCTACCTCAAACTGCTGTACCCTCACACAGCTGAAGAGGTCCAAAACACACTGCAGCGCTAAACACAAAGGCCCTCATTTCTCAACAGTGGTGACAAGGGTGGAAATAATAAAGAAATTATATGAGAATTTCCGAGAGGATATTTGCTTTACTCTGTCACACCCTCTGGTCCCATTCCAGTCCTTTCTGCATTTGAACAGAATGTAGAAGGGACTGGCTGGTCAGGCAAGTGTAGTCAGGTATAACATGAGAGGAGAAGGTCAAAACACGAACACATGGCATTAGTGCTGCTCTTACAATGCACAAAGTAAAGTAAAACTAGTCTTAATCCTACTTCCACTTAAATCTGTTACGACCAGTCCATATTATCATTTGCTTATACGTTTATTTGAATGTTTTTCAGTCTATACAAACATTTGAATCATGGTGAAATGTGCCACTTATTTGATGACTCTTTTGATAGTAACTAATCACATGTACTTTAAGAAAATACTATTGTACACTAACTAAGCAGTGGTATTCCACCTGATCATATTTTGCAAAGATAGTTTGCTCATTTTGGACTGTCACCTGCTTTAGGAAAAAGGGAACATAATTTGAGAGTGCACTGACACAGTTGTTTTTACTCACCTATAATTACATTTAATGTGTATAATGGTTTAATGTGTGACTCTTCACATTATGATAAAGGATAATTTAGCCTATTTTAGATGTATCCCAGAAATATAACCGTTTTGTTTTGCATAAGTTAAACATTTTAGCCACAAGATTAGAGAATTATTTGAATAAATTGGTCTCAAAATCTGACAGTTTGATTACCCCTGCATAAATCTTATTGATCTCTGTGCATAATTTGCATGGTGCATATTGTTAGCATTAGTGTTACCAGCGTGTCTCTGTTGCTGGGCGACGGGAGCGGCTCGTGGGCTGGGCCTGTCCCATTTCGTTCAACGGCCTTGCGGTCCGCGGAGGCTAGTTCGAGGACTGCAGCCTTCGAATTGGGACACAATGTTGAGTTGAGAGCTACTTTTGCTAATTCACTAAGCTAGTCAACATCTCCCTCTTCTGGCCAACGCTAGGGTGTATGACTTTTTTTCTGACAAAGCTTCATGTGAGGCAGTTTCGTCTGAAGATGATAAAGGTTTTTCTGAGACTGAGAGGCTTTTAGGTAACTCCGATGCTGTTTCGCAGGAGACTGACGACTTTTGGCCCGAGATTGCTTTTTCCGAGACCTGATGCAGTTTTGTCTGAAGATGACAAAGGTTTTTCTGAGACTGGGTGACTTTTAAGTGACTCTGATACCGTTTCCCCTGTGACCTGATGCCTTTTCAGCTGAGACCTGATGCCTTTTCGAGTCTGACACCTGAGTCTGAGATCTGAGGATGTCCTAAAATGAACACCGTATGAACACAAACACTCTGGTACAGTTCACAATAGAAACACAACAATATCCTTGAAACCCATTATGGAGCTTTGGGACTGAGGTTTTAATGAACAGCAACCGACTCTAAAAATAGTCACATAAGCTAACCACAGCCCTGCCTGACATGCACTGAGAGAGGAGAGGAAGAAAGGGAGAGAAAGGGAGGAGAGAAGGAGAGAAAGAGAGATAGAGGAAGGGAGAGAGAGCGTGGGGAAGGAGAAAGGGAAGGAGAGGAAGTGAAAATGGGAGAGAAAAAAGAGAAAGATGGCTAGAGAGACAGTGGGGGGAAGGGAGAGAGGCAGGAAGTGTGGGGAAGAGAGAGGGTAGGGAAGAGAGAGAGGAAGAGAGCGGTTTTGTGAATGAGTCGTGTAAAGCAGGAGCGAGTGAAAGTGCTCAAAAGGATATGTACACTGAACACGAACACGAAACACGAAAGTTAATAGCTAATGTGATGGAGAAGGATTAATATAGGATTTGGGTTATGTAACCACAACAATAGAACAAAGAGCACAGAAAAATCAAAAAACACTTGGATAAAACTGCAATTAATTACAACTCAAAGCTTACCTGGCCAGCCAAATGATATCTCTCTGTATTTCATATACAGCGCGATACCATTTGGACACCCTCCATCCACTCTCGCTCCTCCGGTTACAAACGGACTCCGCGATTCTGATTCGTTCAAAGATGGTGACGTCAGTGCACCCGCCTTTGCCCGCAACGTCACTCTTGGGCAGCGGAAGTTCCGCCTCAGTTTTGAATCAAGATGGCGCAATCTCTGATTGGTTCACTTAGCTGTCTGTTTACGCGCAACCGCAGCGCATTCTGTGGATCAAGCGTTACCAGACTCACTCGCTGGTACAGCGATGAGTCATGGATTCTTCCAGGCAAACTCAAAGCACTTTTACCAGACTTGTACTGTAAAGGTGCACTATAACTTTGGGCGATGCAGCGAATATTTATATTTATCGAGGTATTTTCTGAATAATAAAGATGCCAGTAATTCAGGGCTGTCGTCGACCAAAGTCATGTCCTGCTGACTGACTGGCTGACTAAAAATGGGACGTGGCAAAAGCTCTCCAAACTAATGTGTATCTAACCCAAAATGCACGGGAATTCATTCAAAAACAATACAAAAATACAAAATCTTCAGCTAACTTACTCATTTAAAGGGACAGTGTGTAAGATTTTTACCCGTTAATTACTGAAATTGAAGATACCCATTCAAAAATACATTGTTTTCCAAGCCTTTTCACTTCCATCATGAAATCAAAGTATTCTTTTGGACTTAGATATAGTCACATAAAAGGGGGATCTTCCCCATGCAGAGGCAGCCATTTTGAATACGAGAGCCGCAGAAGGACATTTGGGCTCCGCCTTCACCTTCGGCAAGGCTCGTGGTTTTGGGTAAACAACACAAGCATGCTGCCGGATCAGACGTCGTAATGGATCTAACACGTGTTTTGGACTAAATTGTTTTACTGGATTTTATTCGCTGGATCCTTACGGACAAATTGAGAGCAAGTTTATGGTGAAATACAGAGTTTGACCTGTGCAAAGCATTCTAAGGTAAGCTAACCTCGTTTTGTGCTTTTCCGTATAAAAGCCCCATGTGCTTGGGGAGTGATTGTTGTGCAGGGAAATGAATTGCATAGTCAAAAAGAGGAGACTGTAAGGTTTCATTTGATGTGTAGAGTGTCATGGTACATGATCGGGAATGTGTGTTTTCATGAGAAAAGAAAAAAAAAAAAAACTGGACCGCGCCCGGGTGACCCTCGAGGTCTGCCATAGCTAAAACAGAAAGTGCAATAGCACCATCCACCTATGCGCCACGAATCCTACACACTGGGGCTTTAAGATTAAAAGAGTATAAAGTATTATATGCAATGGCGCTGTGTATTGAGGTATGTGTATTATGGTAGAAGAGATTAGTGCAACTTGACAGCCTGACCCAGAGCTAGAAAAATACCATCACAGTTGTTGAGTCAATGAACAATGAAATACAATGTACATTTGAATGTCAAAAAAGCACTATCACATAACGGAAATAATAAAAATCACACTGGGGCTGTTCTGCCTATGTTGTCTTTGCCTATGGTGAAATGTTCAGGAGTTACTTTGGTGACACAAAGCATACACAACAACTACCAAGAAAGTTTTGAAACTCTTAGACTTTGACAGACTTTATTGATCCACAAGGGAAATGATTTGAGTACAGTAGCTCACACATCATATATAATAACAGAGGGTAACAAAAAGTAGATGGAATTGCAAAAAAGATAGTAAGAGACTGGTGTCAAATGAGACATAATTATAAAAATAAAAATAATAAATGTATATGTACAAATATCAAATAAAATATCAAATAAAATATCAAATCACAGCTCTATACAGGACACATAATGTACTGATTGACAGAGCATAAGGTTATCCGTTACTTAATACTGTTGTAGGGAGTATTATCTGTTACAAAAGGGTGAGTTATTGTACAGTTGAATGGAGTATGGTATGAATGTAGTCCTGTATCTCTCACTGTTTGAGCGGAACACAAAATGGATTTAAACAATGCATTTTTAGGAGCCTGTGATCAATACGAGTGTTCATGGATCTTGTTTAGCTGTTGGATTTTCAACAAAAACGTGAGAAACTGTGCTAGCAAAAGTATGACTGTAATGTTATTTGACAGCACAAATCAGCTCACCTGTTCTAGCTCCAACTAAGTGTGACAAAGTAGGTCTTTGTCCCATTAAACTAGCATTAATTTAATTTGACACGTGTTCATTTCTCATTTACCATATCCTACCAATACATGCAATCCTGGGCTTAGTTTTGTTAGTTCAGTTAAATTATCAAGCACACATTGCACACAATTTAAGGGTCCCATGGCATGAAATTTTCACTTTCTGAGGTTTTTGAACATTAATGTGAGCCCCCCTACCCTGTTTAGCCCCCCCCCCATGGTTAAAAGTTGCGAAATGTCTAAATTGAGCATTTGCGATCCTTTTCTGCGTTACAAAAAATCGGAGCTCAAACGATTTTGAACAAGGCACCTTAATGACGTCAGATCGAAAAAAGAAATGCAAATGCAGTTCCGTCTGTCTGAACTCAGCGTCTCTGTAAATCACGCCCAGAGAGTTTGGACTACGAATGCGCTAGGCAATGCGAAATGCGTTTTTTTTTTTGCCTGGAGGCACGTCCGAGTGTTTCTAGGCTCGGAAGTCCTTTATCTGAGCCTCTGGACCTTTGAACAGCAGTGGTTTAATTTTATTTTCTGTGGAAATGTGTTTATTTTTCAATGGAACGCTTCAAATCTCTCCCCCCGTGCAAAAACAAGGAAATGGATCAGCTGAGGGCTACAGCGGAGAGCGGAGCGTTAGGCCACGCCCCCACCCTCTACTATTGGCCAGCTCTTTTCTCCTAATTTGCATTCAAGCAACAACGCCCATTATGGAGTGTTCCAGAGAGAGAAAAATTACTCTTTCTCAGCTTATCTCTGTTTCTCATGCACTGAGTGTTGATTTTGAAGAAGGATTCATTTACAGTATTAGGGAACCATTAAGGAGCCATATAAAAGCATCAAGAAGTACCATGTCATGGGATCTTTAAATATACTTTATTTCTTAATTCATCACACCTCAGAGAATGCTGACGACACCATCATGGAGTTATGTCTATCTGTGTATCTAAGTAGAGGTCCTTCAAAAACATTCAGCCACTACAGCTGCTCTAACCTCGTGTTCATTTAGCAGGAAGAAGCAGAGTTGTTTATGAACTGCCAAGTGTCTGTACAGAGAGAGCGAAGCGTGCATTGGATTCCCAGATTTAGTTTTGGTGCCAGTGAAGCAGTTTTAGTCTGAAGAAGAGCCCTGGCACCATCTCAACACAGATAACAGTGCACAGTGCAGCAGCTGCTCTGGAAGAGGCGGCACAAACCTGGAGCTCATTCAGAAAGAAGTCCATTCAGATTCTGTGCAAAAACAAGGTCCAAGTTTGAAGTTGTATTTGACTGGGAGTTGTCTCACACTAAACTAACTGGCCAGCTTTCATTCATGGATTTCAGCTTCCTTCTATATGCAATATTTTGAGGACTTTTCAGATGTTTTGTTTATTGCTATGGCAACCTTCCTAGATTCCCATCATTCTGAAAACCATGGATAGAGCTTTTATCAATTGAGATGGGAAGCAATCAGGAAAAATACTTAAACATAAACAAAACTTTTTCAGATACTTACAACTGTGGCACTACGTTAATACAAAGCTTAAAAATGTAACAGAAACTAACCACAACCTCTTAGAATTGTTCAGAAGAGCATTTAACTCAAAAATCAAAAGTTCAAAAAGTTCAAAGTTCAAAGTCAGCTTTATTGTCAATTCTGCCATATGTGTTCAACATACAGTGAATCGAAATTTCGTTTCTCTCTGGCCAGGTAGTGCAAAAAGACAGTGTACAAAATACAATATGAAGACAAAACACAACAAAAAACTATCTAAGACAGAGATCTAAAGTTAAAACTAAAGTCTACGATCTAAAATCTTAAAACAGTGCAACATAATAAATAAACTATACTATATACAGATTTCCAAAGTGTGCAGTGTGCATCAAAAATGTGCAATGGAAGATACAGCAGTGACTTGGTCATGTGCAGTAGAATGTGCATAGGAGTTAAGATAAAATAAAAATAAATGTGCAACAGTAGTAATTCTAGTGCAGTAACAGGAGTAAACAACAGTTCTAAAATTCCAGTAGTCAATGTGCAATAACAGGAGTAAACAACAGTGCAACGGGGGTAAAAATCAATAACAGGAGTAAACAACAGTACTAAAAATTCCAGTAGTAAATGTAAGTGTGCAATAACAGTAGTAAACAACAGTGCAACAGGAGTAAAATCCAGTAGTAAATGTAAATGTGCAACAGTGCAACGGTCGTCCTTAGCAGCAGTTTTTTAAAGTGTCTAGAGTGATATGTCTTTTTATGGAATACAGGTTATGCCAATATGGGGGGTGGGGGGTGAGAGATGGGTAAGGTGGGAGTTCGGGTGTGAGTTCAGCCTCCTGACAGCCTGGTGGATGAAGCTGTTTGAAAGCCTGGTGGAGTGGGCCCGGAGACTCCGGTACCTTCTCCCCGAGGGCAGGAGGCTGAACAGGCTATGTGCGGGGTGGCTCGGGTCACCCACAATGCTGGACGCTCTGCGGGTGAGCCGGGTGTTAAAAATGTCTAGGAGGGAGGGGAGAGAGACACCAGCGATCCTCCCAGCTGCATTCACTATGCGCTGCAGAGCTTTCCTGTTCTGTTCAGTGCAGCTCCCGTACCACACAGTGATGCAGCTGGTCAGGACGCTCTCAATGGTGCCTCGGTAGAAGGTGGTCATAATGGGTGGAGGGGCTCCAGCTCTCCTCAGTTTGCGGAGGAAATAGAGGCGCTTCTGAGCCCTCTTTGCCAGTGATACAGTATTCACTGTCCAGGAGAGGTCCTCACTGATGTGCACCCCCAGGAATTTGGTGCTGCTCACCCTCTCTACAGCAGCACCATTGATGGACAGTGGGGGGTGCTGGGTGGGGCCTCTCCGGAAGTCAATAACAATCTCCTTGGTCTTTTCAACATTAAGAAGGAGATTGTTATTGCTGCACCACTGGGTCAGAAGGCTCACCTCACTCCTGTAGTTTGTCTCATCGTTATTAGAGATGAGACCCACCACAGTCGTATCGTCCGCAAACTTCACTATGTGATTGGTGCTGAACGCTGGTGAGCAGTCGTGGGTCAGCAGAGTGAAGAGCATCGGACTGAGCACACAGCCCTGGGGGGCTCCTGTGCTCAGTCTAATGCAGCTTGAGGTGTTTCTGCCGACCCGCACTGCCTGTGGCCTCTCACTGAGGAAGTCCAGCAGCCAATTACAGAGTGAGGTCTGAAGCCCCAGGTGGTCTAGTTTAAAAATCAATAAAGGTATTATATCAGCTACATATAACTGCTTACTAGAGCTTAACACCCACTCTAACATATATTAAAGCAAAATGGGAAGGAGAATCAGAGACTGAAATATCTGATGAAGAATGGTCAAAAATATTTGCCTGGTTTACACCTGACCATATCACAAGTGATATATGATCTGGAAGCCACCTTCGAAATATCTCGTAGTGGAGGTGTGGTTTCCGATCGCCAAAGGCCGTTTATTGGGTGTTACGAATGTCTATCATTTGGCGTGTACGTAGCCCATAGCCAATCATGTCAGTTGTCAGTTCAAACTACAAGCTTCCATTTGTCACGTAGTACGTGTCACCGTCTTGCCACCCCTCCCCGCTCTCTGATTGGCTCCCAGAATCGGGAGAGCTCGCTTGCCATAGTCGCCAGGCTGTCTTTCAGATCGGAACGAACGAAAGACAGCCTGGGATTTCCCAGGTTACAAAAATATGCCAATATCAATGGAAATGCACCAGTTCAATGAACTGGCACGAATTTAATTGGAAAAACTTTATCAGATATTTTATTACACCATCACAACAATCTAAATTCAATGACACCACCCCTGTTTGTTGGAGACAATGTGGTCATCAATGTGCAAATCACTAACATGTTTTTGGGACTGCCCCAACATTAAAGGTCCCATGGCATGAAATTTTCACTTTCTGAGGTTTTTGAACGTTAATGTGAGCTCCCCTACCCTGTTTATGATTAAAAGTTGCGAAATGTCTAAACTGAGCATTTGCGATCCTTTTCTGCGTTAGAAAAAATCAGAGCTCGAACGGGCGATTTTGAACAAGGCACCTGATTGACGTCAGAACGAAAAAAGAAATGCAAATGCAGTTCCACCCCCGTCTGTCTGTACTCAGCGTCTCTGTAAATCACGCCCAGAGGGTTTGGACTGCGAATGCGCTAGGCAATGCGAAATGCGTTTTTTTATTTGCCTGGAGGCACATCCGAGTGTTTCTAGGCTCGGAAGTCCTTTATCTGAGCCTCTGGACCTTTGAACAGCAGTGGTTTAATTTTATTTTCTGTGGAAATGTGTTTATTTTTCAATGGAACTCTTCTCATCTCTTCTCCGCGCAAAAACGCGGAAATGGATCAGAGCGGACAGCTGAGAGCTGAGAGTGGAGAGTTTGGCCACGCCCCCACCCTCTACTATAGACCATCTCTTTTCTCCTCATTTGCATTCAAGCAACAACGCCCATTATGGACTGTTCAGAGAGAGAAAAATTACTCTTTCTCATCTTATCTCTGTTTCTCATGCACTGAGTGTTGATTTTGAAGAAGGATTCATTTACAGTATTAGGGAACCATTAAGGAGCCATATAAAAGCATCAAGAAGTACCATGTCATGGGATCTTTAAAGGTTTTTGGTCAGAGATTCACAATGCCCTAAAGGACATTTTCCACTGGACTTTAAGACATTGTACGTGGGATATGTTTCTCAAAACTGGCTGAAAGTGGACAAATACCTCATGAATGTTCTGTTGGTGGCCAGTAAAAAGACCATTACAAAGAAATGGCTACAACCGGAACGCCCGACAATTAGTATGTGGAGAGACATTGTGTTTGACATTTATAAGATGGAACAACTCACAGCCAATGTTAATCACAAAATGGAAATTTTTCTTAAGCAGTGGATAAAATGGTGGAATTATATCACAGCCAAGTGGCCAAATTGCTCTATGTTATTGTGCTAAATGTATAATGTATGTGTATCTGAAAACTACTCCCTGCCTGTATATAGTTTTGTTGCTATTGTTTGTTATTTTTTTCTTTTTCTTGTTTACATCCCTCCCTTACCATTCACCCTGGGAAAAACAATAAAATATAAATGAAAAAAATAAAAATAAAAAAGAGATGGGAAGCAAAACAGCAAACGTCTATGTCACAGATGTTAGCTCCACACAAATACTATACTAAAGAGACTTTGGAGTGTATTTGGTATATCATATTGATACTTCGCAGCTGATGTCATCAACATTCTGTGGGTGTGTGATGTTAGCTAGACGCACTGTTCCGTCTGAAGTTAAGCCTTTAATCTGAGCTTTGTTTTACCACACTCTGACCACAAAAACTGACTGAGCTGCAACTACATGAGATGATTTGTGCTGTTACTCTCAGACCCTATTGAAACACTAAAATTCAGGTGAAAAACGCCGCTTATCAGTTAATCGTAAGTCGATCAATAAGGTCAATCAACTATAGATGAATGAATTAATCGATAATTTGCATCCCTAATTGCACCTCATTTCATAGATAATAATAACACAGTTTTGACTCATATCTAAACTAGAAGTCTTTTGAACACTTAAAGCCCCAGTGTGTAGGATTCGTGGAGCATAGGTGGATAGTCGCTATTGCACTTCCTGTTTAGCTACGGCAGACCTCGAGGGTCACCCGGGCGCGCCGTAGCGGACAGCTCGCGTACCTCTTTTTGACTATGCAATTCATTTCCCGGCACAACAATCACTCCCCGAGCACATGGGGCTTTTATACGGAAAAGCACAAAATGGAAAAGCACAAAGCTTACCTTTGAAGGCTCTGCCCAGGTCAAACTCAGCATTTCACCATAAGCTTGGTCTGAAATCTGTCCGTAAGGATCCAGCGAATAAAATCAAGTAAAACAATTTAGTCCAAAACACGTGTTAGATCCATTACGACGTGTGATCCGGCAACATGCTTGTCATTGTTTACCCAAAACCACGAGCCTTGCTGAAGGCGAAGGCGGAGCCCAAATGTCCTTCTGCGGCTCTCGTATTCAAAATGGCTGCTTCTGTATGGGGAAGATCCCCCTTTTATGTGACTATATCTAAGTCCAAAAGAATACTTTGATTTCATGATGGAAGTGAAAAGGCTTGGAAAACAATGTATTTTTGAATGGGTATCTTCAATTTCGGTAATTAACGGGTAAAAATCTTACACACTGTCCCTTTAAGAGTCTCAGAGCGAGTGGTTTTTAACAGGAAACAGAAGATGTGAGGTGCGCTCACAACTTTGCAGCCTGTTTTAAGCAGCCATATCTCACTGCAGTCTTTGCGATCAGAGATTTAAAATCTCATAAGATTCTCCTCCTGTCTGTGGCGTGCACGTTTTGTCGCATGTTTAAAAATCGCTTAAAACCGACAAATTCTGTAGCGTGTGGTGGCCTTAAGACTCTATTGACAGATTAATCGAAAAAAAGACTAAAGGCCTACAGCACTAATTCTAGTCAAAGCAATAACATTTCCAAGGGGATAAACCAGAAAAGTTATGCACTGTGAGCTCCATAGGTTGGGGAAAAACAACAAATACACGAGTTGAAGCAAATCATTCCTTATAATCCTAAGACTGCACTGTCACATCTCTGATTCTATTCACGTGTGCAGTTTTAAAATGGACACTCATCTCTGGCTGATCTATGGGCTGCCTCTTAAATTAGCAGGAATCTGGGGAAAGAGAGAGGAGAGACATAAGGTTGTCTGCTTGCCCTCGGGTCCTAACGCGCTCATCTTTAAAGCGCCATGAGACAGAAGGAGGATTGGTACATGCACATTCAGGAATAATAAGTATATAGCTCTAAATGTGAGGAGTGCATTGGACAAAAAGCTGTAAGAAATACTTTGAGATAGTAACTACTGGCACTTCAAGTTAAAAGGAGGAATGCACATAGAAAGTCAACGGAAGTGTTTAACTGTCCTTTTGCAGTCACTGTTCAGCAGTTACCATGGTGACCCAATGCAGATAGAAATAAACACTGCCAAAAACTCAAATAAAAAAACAAAATGGATTTAAACAACACATTTTCAGGAGTCTGCGATCACTACGAGCATTCAAGGTCCTGTTTAGGTGTGAATGAATGAAAACGGTGTGAGTGACTAATTGAAAAACCGCTAGATAATGCTAACTAGCTTGTGACTAATGTTATTTGAGAGAGGCTTGTTTAACAGCGCAAATCGGCTCATCGGCTGTAGTTCCAGCTAAATCAGTTCTTTCTGGTCAGATTAAACTTGGATTAAACTTGATCTAGAATAACAGAGCTTCAGACAGAGCAGAGCCTAGAGTTAATCTATAGTTGATTGACCTTATCGATCGACTTACGATTAACTGATAAGCGGCGTTTTTCACCTGAATTTTAGTGTTTCAATAGGGTCTTTAAGAATATAAGCTATAGTATACATAACACTGAGTCAAAAATATATCATAGTATTATTATATTGTATATTCCTCAATTAATTATTCCTTAGTAAAAAGCAGACAAATGTATTGATGCTGATTAACAAAATACATTCTTTATTGAAAATAAATTGAGGACTGGCTCAGTTGTTGCACTTGCAGCATGGAAATCTTGAAATTAAAAGGAACAGAAGAAATTAAATAACATAATGTTATTTAGTCTACATATTATGATGAAACCAGTGAATCCAGGCTATTTTTAGGACATTCTCAACATTTATTTTGAACTAAGGCATCAACAATATTTCTCTCCCTTAATCTGTGAAGAGTCACAGTACAAAATATAAATTTCACAGGGCCCCTGGACACAGCATAAAACATTACAGGGCCTCAAACCAGAACAATCAAGAAATTATAAAAGCATGTAAGTTACATGCTTTGATAATTTAAAAAATATATGGTTCTAGGTCCAGCTCTACTGTGAGTTGTACGGCAACATCCAGAGAGGAAAGGGTTACATGATGTAACGCTATGGTCTTTCTTGCGAGTGGGTTCGCATCTCGTGTTCACATTCCAGAGTAGCGCCCTCTAGCGATTAGTTACAATTAATGCATTTTGTTCGGCCAACGTCTTGATCGACAATTAATTGTAAGTCGATTAATTGTTGACATCTCTAATATGAATAAAATGTCAACGCTGCTGTTTAGGCACCTACAGCTAGTGGATAGGTCTATGGTGCCTTTTAGGTTCATGGGAAATCTGAAATAACTTGTATTAAAACAATCACTGCGCAAACACTGCAACCAGCAAAGGAATTGAACCCGTGACCTTACTCTTGTGAGAAGGGAGGCTAACCACTCAGCCATTGTGCAGCAAAGTAGAAACATCTAAAGTAGTTTGGTTATCCACATAAGGAATTAACATACTGGATCAAGACCAGAAAATAATCTTGTATAATTAAAGAAGAAATATTGCGCTTGAGCCTGCCATATAGTTATAATCTATGACACCCATGGATCATTATGTTATCATTTGCACATTTTAAATTGCAAAATGACTTATCAAACAAACAAGTCAGCTAACTTCACAAAGAATTGCAAAGTTGACGGCACTTCCCCTGGATAGCATTTATATTTTTTATATTATTTGTATATTATTATTATTATTATTATTATTATTAGTGAATAGCAGATTTTTTTTCATTTGTACCACAATGACAACTCAACACTGCAGAATACTGTGCATATGAACGATTAATAAAATAAAATAAAATAAAACTGGAGGATGTAAGTACAGAACAGAGGGTGTATGCGGTGAAAATGGGAGATGACTGGTAATATGGTGACCTGAAAAACAAGCTATTAAAGGTCCCATGGCATGAAATTTTCACTTTCTGAGGTTTTTGAACGTTAATGTGAGCTCCCCTACCCTGTTTAGCCCCCCATGGTTAAAAGTTGCGAAATGTCTAAACTGAGCATTTGCGATCCTTTTCTGCGTTACAAAAAATAGGAGCTCAAACGGGCGAGTTTGAACAAGGCACCTTATTGACGTCAGATCGAAAAAAGAAATGCAAATGCAGTTCCACCCCCGTCTGTCTCTACTCAGCGTCTCTGTAAATCACGCCCAGAGAGTTTGGACTGCGAATGCGCTAGGCAATGCGAAATGCGTTTTTTTATTTGCCTGGAGGCACGTCCGAGTGTTTCTAGGCTCGGAAGTCCTTTATCTGAGCCTCTGGACCTTTGAACAGCAGTGGTTTAATTTTATTTTCTGTGGAAATGTGTTTATTTTTCAATGGAACGCTTCAAATCTCTCCCCCCGTGCAAAAACAAGGAAATGGATCAGCTGTGAGCTACAGCGGAGAGCAGAGCGTTTGGCCACGCCCCCACCCTCTACTATTGGCCAGCTCTTTTCTCCTCATTTGCATTCAAGCAACAACGCCCATTATAGAGTGTTCAGAGTGAGAAAAAATACTCTTTCTCATCTTATCTCTGTTTCTCATGCACTGAGTGTTGATTTTGAAGAAGGATTCATTTACAGTATTAGGGAACCATTAAGGAGCCATATAAAAGCATCAAGAAGTACCATGTCATGGGACCTTTAAAGATTGCTCAGACATGTACGAATCACTCCAAATGCATATTCGGGTGAGTAAATGATGAGAGGAAACAACTATAGCATCTCTAAAAAGTCCATTTTGCATATACAAGATATTTTTGACCAATAAAAACGACCGTGACGAAATAAAACTAAATAGTTGCAGAGTAATAACAGATCAGTGATCACAGACACAGCAGCTGCTAATTGTGCTGCCTCAGGGACACACCGTTTTTGAGTGTCCTTCAGTCGTACAGATAAAGACACACTCTGGATTATTCTCCTCGGGCCACAAACAAGAAACACTGCCAGCTCTGTGAAACATCTCATCCATCATCTCCCCACCCAAGAGGAAGGGCTCCAAAGAGTGTGCTTCACGATGCTTTCTCTCACTGTCACTCAAAGGCATTCATTTAATCTGTCTTGAGATAAATAGCGGTGGAAGTGCTTTCGTTTGAGAATAAGTAGAATAAGTAGGCCACAGCATGGTTACCCAGAGTGATCCCTGACTCATATACAGACCCTTTACAAAGACATTAAAGGGTCTATATTATACAAAATGAATTCTTTAGAGCTTTAAGCCATGTTATAATATTTCCTTGACAAAAACATACTCTCAGTTTTGGTTCATTCCAACATATTTGAGTAACCCTTTATCAGTCTGTCTACAACCTCAATGCTCAAAATGCTGTGTTCCATCTTGTGATGTCATGTAGTGGTAGTTTTCAAGTTAACAACTACCTTTAAAATTTTGTTCAGTAGAGGAATGAAATTATCTTCTACTCAAGGTATATCCTCCTGGGACCCGAAGAAAAAAAGTGTTTTTTTAAATTATTATTATTATTTTTTGTGTGTGTGTGTGTGATTTTCTATTTGGAGGTAAATGAACACCTTAGCATTTTCATTTTGTTCATTTTATTTATGTTGCAACATGTCCTCTGTAATGGACTGTAATAGTGTTAAATCCACGTGAAATTAACAACCTAACAAAAACATTTTTTTTTTGATGACCAGCGTTTCTGACAAGCTTCTACAGTCGCCTCAAAAAATTTAGACTCCCTTTTAATTTCTAATTTGTATTTATTTATTTATTTATTATTTTATTTACTTTTTTATTTTTTTTACTTCATTTTATTTAAAGGGACAGTGTGTAAGATTTTTACCCGTTAATTACTAAAATTGAAGATACCCATTCAAAAATACATTGTTTTCCAAGCCTTTTCACTTCCATCATGAAATCAAAGTATTCTTTTGGACTTAGATATAGTCACATAAAAGGGGATCTTCCCCATGTAGAGGCAGCCATTTTGAAAACGAGAGCCGCAGAAGGATATTTGGGCTCTGCCTTCGCCTTCGGCAAGGCTCGTGGTTTTGGGTAAACAACACAAGCATGCTGCCGGATCAGACTCGTAATGGATCTAACACGTGTTTTGGACTAAATTGTTTTACTGGATTTTATTCGCTGGATCCTTACGGACAAATTGAGAGCAAGTTTATGGTGAAATACAGAGTTTGACCTGTGCAAAGCATTCTAAGGTAAGCTAACCTTGTTTTGTGCTTTTCCGTATAAAAGCCCCATGTGCTCAGGGAGTGATTGTTTTGCAGGGAAATGAATTGCATAGTCAAAAAGAGGAGACTGTAAGGTTTCATTTGATGTGTAGAGTGTCATGGTACATGATCGGGAATGTGTGTTTTCATGAGAAAAAAAAAAAAAACAGGACCGCGTTTTATTTATACAGTAGCGGCGCGCGGCTCGTGCGTAAGAGAGATGTCCGCGTTACGGCGCGCCCGGGTGACCCTCGAGGTCTGCCGTAGCTAAAACAGAAAGTGCAATAGCACCATCCACCTATGCGCCACAAATCCTACACACTGGGGCTTTAATTATTTATTTATTTTTTAATTTTTTTTTACTTTATTTTATTATTATTTTTTTACTTTTTTACTTTTTATTTGATTACTTTTTATTTACTTATTTATTATTAAATTTTTTTTATTATTTATCTTTTTTAATCATAGTGCAGCCACAAACTAGAGTCTATCTCAAAACAATTAAAAGATCGACTGGTTAACTCAATGTCCACTATAAAGGACACAAATGAATGGGCCGGGTCTCAGGAGGATATGGAGTTTAAAAACACAGTGGAGTTTGTGTGCTAAACATGTGTGAATGAAGCAACATTAGAACATAGTACAGAAAATAGTGTAATCTAGTCACTTTATTCTGTTTTGAGATAAGTTGTGGAAGTGCCTTTGTTTGAGACGTACTTCCACAAGATAAGAATAAAAGTAAAGTAAAAGCAGAATAAATAAGCCACAGCACTGTTACCCTGAGTGATCCCTGACTCACATACAGCCTCTTTTATGCACTTTACAAAGACATTCATATTCAGAAAGCAGTACTGCACAAAATGTAATATGTGCTCAAATGTATCAGTATATGGCAAACAAAGAGTTGGCAGATAAACAACTCCTAGAATGTTCCGCAGTATTGCAGAGTTTAAAGGGCCCATACCACACTATTTTCTAATCTGTAATATTGTTTCCTCACTGACACTGATTCTGTTCAGAGAAAATGAGAGTTGTAAGTGGCTTTTTCTGGTTTCATAGGCTTTTCTTTCCACAATATGGGTTTAAACGTTTATATTTCCATGAAGACCATCAGGCCAAGTCACAAGTCAGACCTGTGGAGAGGCACCCCCCCCCCCCCCCCCCCCCTCCCTTAGTATAAAGAGCATAAAAACACCCCTAAAGGGATAGTACGTTTTTTTATGTTAATCTGTATGGGTTTCCTTGTAAAAGTTACGTGTGTTGACACCGGCTTACCTCTGACAATCTCACCTGAGCCCGGTTCGGCTCGCTTTCTCAAGCCCACGTAAGTAGGTCCGGTAATTTCCCTGGAACATGAAATAAAGCTTGTTTTTCTTCTCAAAACAAAACATTTGTTAGAAAGGTGATATATTTGCGTCCAAAACAGTTGTCCACGAAACATCCAGCAACGTATTTCACATTTGCGTATTGTCTCTCTCCACTCGTATCACTACGCCCATGTTAACTCTATCAGCCTGTTCACTTGTAAACTTTGGCGTACACATCTGCTGAAGGTGAACAGGCTGATAGAGTTAACATGGGCGTAGTGATACGAGTGGAGGGAGACAATACGCGAATGCGAAATACGCTGCTGAATGTTTCGTTGACAACTGTTTCGGATGCAAATATATCACCTTTCTAACAAATGTTTTGTTTTGAGGAAAAACAAGCTTTATTTCATGTTCCAGGGAAGTTACCGGACCTACTTACGTGGCCGAACTGGGATCAGCTGAGACTGTCAGAGGTAAACCGGTGTCAACACACGTAACTTTTAGAAGGAAACCCATACAGATTAACATTTTTAAAAAAAACAAAAAAAAAACGCACTATCCCTTTTAATGAATACAGTTAGAGTAACTTTTCAGTCCGTCACCTGCTTGGTTCTATGGATATGTCATTTCTCTACCTTGAATATTAAACATCTCTACCTCACATTTATTAAATTACAGGTGGTTTTATTGCTCAAAAATACCTAGAAAAACAGGCATTCTGACTCTGAGTGGGGTTGTCTCTCCACAGATCTGACGTGTACATTGGTTTGGTCTCCTTGAAGATAGAAAGGTTTAATGCCACACTGTGAAACATTCCAGACAAACTAATAACATCACCACATAGAAAAGAATTTGACGTGCCCGCCACCAGAAAAGTTACACAATGCACCTTTAAGTACTAAAATCTGTGTACTAAATTAGACTAATAATTGAAGTTGTAAGTGACTATATTGTTTCCATACTTGTGATTGTTTCTTCATAGTGGTACTTATCGAAATGAAGACTACATTGTGGCCTTATTGAGTCATTACTGTGTAGCGCTGTGCCCAGTAACAGAGTGGTTTCCGGGCTAAATTGAGTTACATAAGTCCAGCCTGTGACACATGAGAGGAGCATCTCTAACATGACATGACATCTGGAGCTCTGTCAGCATCCCCGGGCACTGGAGTTAATGGCTTTATCAATGCTTTTACATACACTTACAATGTACAGCAGTGATTAATTTACACTGAGAAAGAATCAAATGATATAATACTAAAATAACAGCAGAGGAATCATATGGAAAACTAAGGACTAGGCTAGAATAAAGCAGAAGAGAGGACTAAATCAATGGCAAATGTGATCAAATTCAAACTAAAACTAAAACTTGGTGAAAACTACTTCTAGGGCAATATTTGTACCTTTATTTAACCAGGAAAGTCCCATTGACAATCTTTTTCAGTGAGTCCTGGCTCCAGAGGTGACCCTACAATGTTATTAACAGGACTACAACGAGATTTGACAATGTGCCATAATAAAATAATGTACAATTACAACAATTTTGATTAGTAATTCCAAATAATCAATTTTGGGATTAGAATCAATACTAAAAGCATGTGGCTTACAGCAGAGGATTTCAGTTTTACTAGTAGAATATACAGGACCAGTAAGAAATAATTAAAAAACACACAAATACAAAAAAAACAGTACGGATGGATATTCACCAAACATTCATATAAATGGGATAAATTGGTTAATTTTGTTGTTTCCTATAACCAAAGAAACAAAATAATAATAAGACTAAACTAGGACCAATATTGGTACTTTGCAGCTGATCTCATCAAAATTCTGTGAGCTTTCAGAAAAGGCGTAGGCGGGAAATTGAGGTTATTAGCATTTAATGTTGTTTTAGGCAGAAATACAAACGTAACATGGCATCAGGACATAGTATCTTCAGTGGTCACACATCGTGTCCCCATCGTCCACCTCACACGACCATGTCCCCTCTACTCACACTGGTCACATACAACTGCTGTCTTAAATACAGGATTGTGGTATGCAGTGACATAAGCTCCCAAAAGTTAGCCAATAGTAGGAGTAGTTAACCAACCAATAGTTGAAGTAGTTAGCCAATAGTTGATGGATGGGAACAGGTGATGTAGCCAACATATGCCTATGGAAACGTATTGAGTTACGTTTACATTGCTTACGCAATCCTAGGTTGCAAAACATACAGTTTCCACAGAATACTAAAACACAGGATATGAGTATACAGTAATCCCTCGTTTATCGCGGGGGTTAGGTTCCAGAAATAAGCCGCAATAAGAGAAATCCGTGAAGTAGGACAATTTTATATTTTACAATTATTCTACATGTTTTAAGGCTGTAAATGCCTCACCACACACATTATACACTTTTCTCAGACTGGTATTAACATTTTCTCACATTTGTCTCTAGTTTAAACACTCAAACGTTCAGAGATTTTCAACAAAATGTATTAATAGTGACACGTGGGGGGAGACACGGCTCCGGGAGCCCCGCCGGACGCGAGCATGCGACGCGCACCAACCCCTTGGAGAAGTGCGCGACACGTGCTGCTCTGTCACGGCTTTGTCCACGATGAGGGGTTTATCGTGGACAAATCCGTGACAGAGCAGCACGTGTCGCACGTACACCGGGGCTGCGAGCACGAGATAGAACCGCAGCGCCCGGACCGCGTTGTCTCAGCCCGAGCCACAAACCGAACACGCACAAACGAACGCAAGAGCCGCATGGAGTGATTTAATCCTGGTTTAGTCCAGGTCTAGACCTGGTCCAGTCCTAGTTTAGTCCAGGGCCAGTCCAGGTTTAGACCAGGTTTAGACCTGGTTTAGACCTGGTCTAGACCTGGTTTAGTTCTGGTCTAGACCTGGTTTAGTTCTGGTCTAGACCTGGTTTAGTCCACGTTTAGTCCTCGTCTAGTCTCTTAGCCAATCAGGACACAGAACACAATGTTACACTATTAAAAAAATGTTAACTATAAACTATAAAAAAATTGAAAAAAAAAAATCTGCGAAACAGCGAGGGCGCGAACAGTGAACTGCGATAGAGCGAGGGTTCACTGTACACATGTAAATACACATTTATCAAATAATGAAATCCCACAATTCCCTGGGGGTGTGATGCTAACTGTAGGCATGCTCTGTCTGAGGCTTTGTTAGACTTTAATCTGAGTTTTATTATAACACAATCTGAACATAAAGAGCTGATTTAGGTGGAACTACAAGTGAGCTTATTTATACTGTTATTTAAACTGTTAAACAAGTCTCTCTTTTAACACCTAAACAGAACCATGAACACTGATAATGATCACAGTCTCCTGAAAATGCGCTCTTTAAATCCATTTTGTATTGTATCGTGGGTTTCAGAGTATTTTGGCAGTGTGTGCATTATGTCGCTATTGTACTGTAACTGATGAACATTTCGCCATAGATACGCATGCAGAACACCCCCCAGCACAATGTGACTCAGAGCTGCTCCACTCAACAATGCCCTCTTAATTCGGCCTGACACCCTCCTCTGTCTAAAGTTAAGTCTGTTCAAACTTCACTCAAGCACCCAAGGGCCCCCTCCTCTCGAGCGTCATGATATGCTTCGCTTTGAACTTTGAATTCATAGGCAAAAAGACATCAAAAACGACAGGAAAAAAAAAAGCTAGAAGTGGATGAATATATTAGATGAGAAGCGACGGGGGGGAAGAACCAAATGACCCAGTTTTACACACAAAAACGCAAAAGGTAAAAATAGCACGTTAGCTTTAACCTGGTGTGAGTGTGTATTGAGTGACAGGCTGATTTCAGTTTAAAGTCACACAGGGGGGAGTGATGATGAAATACAAAGCCTAATTTAGAACCACACCGCTGCTATATAAATATGTGATAAAGAGACAACTGCTCCCATGGTTCGGGCAATGAAAACAATAGATGCAGAGGGATCATTGTTGTGATGAAACAAGATAAAGGCGCTCCTAAACGTTCTAAAAGTAGTTCTTGATCAATAAATATGCACAACTATAGGTATAATCCTCCAGCTAGGCAGTCATGACCAAGCCTTTGCAGGAGATGTCATGAATAACTGAAGGCACTGCTCTGTCTGAAGCTTTATTTTATTTTAAAGGTCCCATGGCATGAAATTTTCACTTTCTGAGGTTTTTGAACGTTAATGTGAGCTCCCCTACCCTGTTTAGGTCCCCCCCCCCCCCCCCCCCCATGGTTAAAAGTTGTGAAATGTCTAAACTGAGCATTTGCGATCCTTTTCTGCGTTACAAAAAATCGGAGCTCAAACGGGCGATTTTGAACAAGGCACCTTATTGACGTCAGATCGAAAAAAGAAATGCAAATGCAGTTCCACCCCCGTCTGTCTGTACTCAGCGTCTCTGTAAATCACGCCCAGAGAGTTTGGACTGCGAATGCGCTAGGCAATGCAAAATGCGTTGTTTTATTTGCCTGGAGGCACGTCCGAGTGTTTCTAGGCTCGGAAGTCCTTTATCTGAGCCTCTGGACCTTTGAACAGCAGTGGTTTAATTTTATTTTCTGTGGAAATGTGTTTTTTTCATTGGAAAGGCTCTCCTTTCCTCCTCCGCTCTTAAAACGCGGAAATGGATCAGAGAGCAGACAGCTGAGCGCTGAGAGCGAGAGCGGAGAGTTTGGCCACGCCCCCACCCTCTACTATAGGCCAGCTCTTTTCTCCTCATTTGCATTCAAGCAACAACGCCCATTATTGCCTGTTCAGAGAGAGAAAAAATACTCTTTCTCATCTTATCTCTGTTTCTCATGCACTGAGTGTTGATTTTGAAGAAGGATTCATTTACAGTATTAGGGAACCATTAAGGAGCCATATAAAAGCATCAAGAAGTACCATGTCATGGGACCTTTAACACGATCTGACCATGAAGAACTGAGTTAGCTAACTGGAGCTACAAAAGGTGAGCTGATTTGCGCTGTAAAATTACAATAACAAGCTAGCTAGCATTTGCCAACAGCTTTTCAGTCGGTCACTCACCACTTTGTTGAAAATCAAACACCTAAACAGGACCGTGAATGCTAATAGTCTTGAAAATGTGTCGCTTAAATCCATTTTGTACTTTTTCTTAGGTTTTCAAACAGTACAATGTGTGTACAGTATTGCATTGTGTCTCCATCACAACTGCTTAACATTCCACCATAGAGATACATGTAGAACACCCCCAGTATGATGTCACTGCAAAGTATCGATCAGTCTATTTCTGTGAGATACATCACCTTTCATAGGTCATAGTTGCTTTATTGTTGAAAAACAATCCTATGTACATGTACATAGAATGAATTCGAAATTTAGTTTCCCCACTAACCAGGCAGGACAGTATAGAGTGGCTAGGGGAGGGGCTGCTGCACTTGCGCGCGCCGCCGACTGGGAGATGCAGAGCAGAAAAGATGCAATACAATCAATACAATTATACACAACATGTAATGACAGAAAACAATTGGATAGATAACATACGGTGTCTTTTTCTTTGGTGACAAGAGGGAAGGGTGTGGGGCAAGGAAAAAGAAATCAATTAAATTGATTGAAAACTGAAAAAGAAGCAGACATCCTAAAAATAGACAGGGCAGCATTACTTAATACATGTGAGTCCAATAGTGTGTGGCAATGTTTTTGTAGAGTCTGTGAGATAAGCGGCAGCTGGCGGCCTTGGACATGTTTGTGCAGAAGAAGCAGTCAAAACAAAGAGTCCGGTTCAATCACATTTTTCAGGAGAATTGATTACAAAAAGGGGAATTTAACATAATCGATACATTTTAGAACCCAGGCGAACAGACAATTTGCCAGAACTCTGGTTTCTGTCAGGTCCCCACTTCATGCAGGTCTGTGCGACTCGCAATCCTCCCCCTGGCACGTATGATAGTGAATATGGACTGAGCCGCTCTTCCCCACAGTTCCAAATCCATTTATCCGTGATGTTATCTAGCGCCCGGTGGATTCCACAGATGGATGATACGTTCACCTGTGTTTTTCCTTCTGATGTTGCCCCCCCGAGTTCGCAGATCGGCAGATCAGGGCTCTTTTATCCGCTCGGCTCCAATTAGTGATGGGTCAGAAAACATCCCCCAGGCCAATCCAGATGTCCTGCCATCAAAATTCCAATAGCAATCACTCCGTGTCCTCTGGTAACAGCGGTGCCAGGCACACGACGTGTTCTTCGTGTATCAGGCAGCATGTTCCCGTAGGACTGACCGGCTCTCCAGACCGGCTCCTCCGTGGGGAAAAAAAGCGTAGGGACCAGCTTTATCCAATTAATAACCTTTCATTTCATCTGTATATTATCTTCATTTAATCTTCATTTTGTTTTTATCCTATTGTCCCGCCTTAGCTCTAAGCAAATCATTGTTTGAATAACTGATTTCAATTAAGACAGAAAACACTTATTTATTTATTTTTTAAATTGAGAAGCACAAATGTCTAGCCTGGTCTACAGAGAATGCCTTCATCTTAAATGGAAACTGCAAAATCAAATGTTCATTTCTTCTTATTGCATCTGGGTCTTAAACTTGGCGTGATATAAGTGTTCCTGATTCGTCTTCCACATACTGCAGTGTAGATCTGTCCTGGCACTGACTCTGTTATATCAGTTAGTCTCAAGTCTAATATCAGCAGCTTTTTTTAACAGTCACAGTTTCCTGAACATCTCACCGACCAATCAGAGTGAAAAGATTTGAACCCCAGCCAATAGGGGGGCAGGGATCAGCACCATGGACAGCTCTTAGCACTTCACACAGCAAATACATGTGGGACAAGAAGAGGAGGGGCACAGAGAAATGTACAGGAGACGATAAGTGTCTTTGAAATTGACAATCCGCTTTGAATGACCTGAAAATGAACCAAACATGTTACAATTTTAGTTTAGTTGCATAAGAAAGAGGTAATTTAACTTTTTTTTTTGTATTAAATTTATGCTTTTATGGTGGAGGATATTCTATTTCTGCAGAGTCTCCATGGTAATTGCTGAAGATTTACCATAGAAATACATGTAGAACACCTCCTCTATGACTTCTGCTTGAAACGCTTTAATTTTACATAATAAAATAAGTTTGGACATACATTCCTTTTCAATGTATTTTTTCAAGATGACCATTTTCTACATTTTATATGCACACAGAGGAATTCAAATATATGATGCAATATATATGGAATTATGAAGTCATGAAAGAAGTTAAATAATCAACTAAATATCTTTTATATTTTATCTTCAAATCTTCAAAGTAGCCACACAGACCCTGCAAACCCTTGGCCTTCTCTCAATGAGCTTCTTGGATGAGTTCTCCTAAAATGGTTTTCACTTCACAGCTGTGTCTTTTCTAGGTCAACTTTATTTTTGAGTGTATTTTTTGTTAGCTACATTCCACATGTGTAATTCAGTTTTGATGCCTTCAGTGAGAATCTACAATATGAATAATCATGGAAATAAAGAAGAAACCTATTAGGGGTGTAAAGATTAACCGATTTGGATTGGTTATCGGTCTATGACCTCCGCGATCCGAGTGTACCGATCAACGGAGCCCGGATCGGTAAAAATGCGCTAAGAACGGTCCGGATTTACGGCCGCGAATTGGTTTCCTAGCACCTGAGACCATGAGCGCTCGCTCTCACAGACAGTAGAAGTGGCCCTGTGCGTGTGTTTGAACTCTCACGAGGCTACAGTGTTGACCTTTTACCTGTGACGTCGGCTGATGTTGTTGGAGCGCAGCGCGGGATACTTTCACTTTGCTATGGAACCGACTAACCCTGTCAGACAATGCGGATTTACAACGCCTCTCACCTAACATCCAAGGTTCGGAAATCACACACACGAACGTGCATGAACACACACACACGCAAATACACACACACTCGCGCGAACACACACGCGCGAACACAAGCGAATGCACACACGAGACTGAGAAAATGTTATGAGATGGAGAGAAAGTATTAGTTATTCAGTGTTAAGAGCTTTCTCTGATTTTCTTTTTTTGTTAAAGGAAAAGTAACGTTATTTTACAATCTGAGCCTTCTTTCGGTAATAAAACAAGTCGTTTGACTCACCCATATCACGTTCGTGTCATTTGGAGCTGTTTGAAGAAAGTTATGTTGTAGCGTATCCGTTAGCATTTGTATTCGGGGCATTACTTTGCGGTGTCCAAATAACACACACTTTAGCACTTTTCAAATCATAGAAGCTCAATGTCTTAATGAAAGATTTCGTTTGAAGCTAAAGTGGCCTGTAATCCGAGATTTATCCATAGTTTTCAGCTTTGCGTTTCATGTTTGGGTCCCGGGAGCAGTCCGGGCATGCGCACTGGCGTCCTCATCTACTCGAAACTATGGCTAAATCTCGGATTACAGGCCACTTTTGCTTCAAACGAAATCTTACATTAAGACATCGGGCTTCTATGATTTGAAAAGTGCTAAAGTTTGTGTTATTTGGACACCGCAAAGTAATGCCCCGAGCAAATGATACAGCACCATGTTAACGGATACGGGATCATTACTAGAACAGAACGGCTCAACATAAGTTCTGCGATACTGCTCCAATTGACAGAAAAATGCTATGGGTGAGTAAAACTACTTGTTTTATTGCCGAAAGAAGGCTCAGATTGTAAAAAAAACGTTAATTTGCCTTTAAGAAAAGTTAATTACAGACATAAAGACATGTTGGAATTAACATGCCCGTGTAACCTATAACTGCCTAGTAATATCTACCTTCTTGTCAGTGATATGTTACACTTTTACAGTTATTGAAACTCATATGAGTGACTGAAGCACTAATCATTCTGATTCACTCTGATTTTTGCCTCTAATAGGCAACTTGCTTGTTTTACGTCTTTTTACGTCTTTTTTATTTTTGATATCTAACCTTATTGTTTTGTGTTGCTTGAGGGAAGGAATGTGTTATATTTTAAGTATGAGCAGAGTTTTACAAACCGGATTGCCAGTTTTTCACTAGGCCTGGTGTATTGTCTGTTGGACACTAAATAAACAAAAGGATACTAGTTTGAAATTTAATTTCTGTTTCTCTCTTTTTCTTCTCAATAACTTTAAAGCACTTGGGAGTAAAGTTGTCAATTTGTATTGAATCAAAATTAACCGAACCGGATCGGATCGAATCGAATCGAATCATACCGGATCGTTTACTAATTTTATGAATCGTCCCTGAATTGAATCGTAGCCTGTGAATCGAGATTCGAATCGAACCGTTTTGTGAGTGAAAGATTCAGACCCGTAAAACCTATATGAGAAAAGTGTGTCCACACTTTTGACTGGTAGTGTATAAGACATCAACAAAATCCTACATTTCCACTAAAGTTAAACTGCGTTTAGCTGAGTAGATACATTTTGTACTGCACAGAGTACTGCAGCTTTGATTACAGTAGTAGGCAGTTTTGCAGTTATGTGGTTGAGAGGAGAAGGCTCCTGTGTCGCAGGGTCAGCGTTTTAGGACAGTAAAGAAGTACTGAGGGACATTAGCATAAAACAAAGCCAACTCCTGCTCTCACCTTCACACATCCAGAGGTGTGAAGGGGAGGAGAGGTAGTTTTATAGTTTTGTAAAGACAGATGGAGGCGGTGACTGGGACAGTGAATGTGAGAGCAGGTGACCATGCATATGCATGTTACATTAAACACATCAGCATTAATTCACTATTTGCATTCCGATTGGCTAAACAGAATCGAAGATGTGCTGATGAGGATAAAAGTATGTGTGTGGTTATAGTCTACGGGTAACATAATGCTTTTCAGACCTTTCATTTTTATTTCAGAGATTTCCAGAACTTGGTAAATTCTGTAAGATTCAAAATGCTTTGCCCACAAACATGCATCCCCCATATACTCCCACTCAGCAATTCTCCATAAATATACAAAAATATGATACAAATCTGTACACAACAACTTGACAAACCTGATATGATGTGCAGTAGTTTAATTAGCAGGATGCACGCTGATTGTGTCACTCTGAAGGGGGAGTGACTTAACATAGGGAGCAAAGGGAGCGGATCATAAACAAATGTAAAACTTGGAAAACATGTAAAAGGTAACATGGTGATCTAAATATATTCTTGTCCTTAATTTCATGGTCCTCTCAATTTTTGTGTGATACTTAAATCTTAACAAAAAAATTACAAATAATAATAATCAATATTAGCCACTCCTAATCTAATAACTCACAAACAGTAGGTTTCTTCTTAGTCTCAAATGTACAGCCATTAGAGCTATAATCTTCTATAGTCTTACTCACAAATCATCAAGAATCCAGCTAATTTAAAGTAGTGCTGTCAAAAATATTGCACTATTAATGCATTAAGGCACAACAATTTTAATGCCATAATTTGTTTTTTTTATCACAAGATTAACGCTCTTTGTGACCTATTTTTATCATAAGCTGTGGCCACTGCTAGTAACGTAGAAAAACTACGGGATCCGACTGTAGACAGGAAGGAAAACAATTTGTATGAAAGTGAGAAGTCCCAGACTGGAGGAGGTGGACCAAAGCACGCGCACACGCAAGACTTCACCACACAAGCCGTGTGCGCGCGGATGCCACCCACATGAGGAAAACACGAAACAAAGTCCACTCCATACAAACAAAGTCCACTCCAAAACATATGGCCATTCCCAACAAGGACCATGGACAGCGACAGAAGCCCCGCAGCCTCTGAAGCCTCAGAAGCCTCCATGCCACTGAACCCACCCTCTCCGCCAACAGCGCCAGCTCCGTGTGACATGTAAACAAACAGTGCCTTGTGACGACGCCATCGGCCACAGTCCAGCCGCGCAGGTGCAAAAGTGGGCCAGAGAACCCCAGAAAACCGCATCCGAGCACGGCACGGCCCAAAAGTCCCAGCACGAGTGCGTCCCAAATACAGCAGGGTTAGACAAACACAGTCGCACTAACTGGAGATTACTGGACGTCCCTCAGTAATGAAACTACCTCAGGGTCACTGCACATTATTTCACCCACAGTGGGAACTTCAGTCACTTTGACTCTTATGAAGACAGAAGAGAGGCGCTTCACTCACTGATGCAGAGGACCTCATTAAAGTGGAACATGAGAGTGGAACATCCAACACAAAGTGTCTCACTGACAATAATGGTTTGCAATAAAAACACATTTGCACAAAGCAAGGATATCCACTTATCTATGTTGATAACATAATTAAAATGAGGATAAAAATGTGTGGGTTTTTTGCAGTTAATCGCGAGTTAACTAGGACATTCATGAGATTAATTGCAATTAAACATTTTAATCGACTGACAGCACTAATTTAAAGTTAAAGTGTTGAAGTGGACATTATAATGGTAATATTACATTTTACAGGTAATATTTTGCCCTTGGTGTGTCCTCCATCTTTAAGAACATGTCTCCTCTGTGTGTGTGTGTGTGTGTGTGTGTGTCTGTGCGTGTGTGTGTGTGTGTGTGTGTGTGTGTGTGTGTGTGTGTGTGTGTGCGCGTGCGTGTGTGTGTGTGTGTGTGTGTGTGTGTGAATGAGACTTCCTCTGACAGATTTCTGCCTGAGCTCAGACCTAATGGCCCAGGTTTATGGAGCCCCACTGTGCAGAAAAGAGCAAGAGAAAGAGGGGGAGAGGGAGGGATGAGAGTGAAAGAGAGGAGGACAGATATATGGGAAGAAGATGATGGAAAAAGAAAGGTAAGACACTTTTCCTACTGAATTACAAGTAGAAACATCCAGGCATCATGATTCATTCACAAAACGTTCCTTGGCCCAGGTTTATAGAAAAAGGTTAATTATTCAGTTTGGACATAGCTCTGATAAGGAACTGGCTTCTGTATTCTTCTGTCTTCTTTTTCTGTTATACAATAATTGCCTGACCGGCCAGTCTCTTCTACATACTTCTTCTATCTGAGATAAGTAATATTTTGGTGATTCAATTGTTGATTCTGCAAAAATCCACTGTTTCTCAGTCTTTTATGTTGTTTTTTCCCCCCTTTTTAATGTGTAAGCCAGCAGTTTGTTTTTGATGCAAATAGAGCATGCATCTCTGATTGGTTAATCTGCCCATCAATCACACCCTCTGAAATCAGAGAGATACTGGAGGTGTAAGAAAAAAATGATTCAGTGATATATTGTGATACTTCATTGTGAGATTCTCGTATCGATTCAAAATGCATCCAAATAGATTTTTTAATGTCATGTTTTTCATGAAAATTTCATAAGGTCCATTTACTATTCTCATGATTCAAAAATTAAATAAACTGTATTTCATCCAATTTTGTTGTCGTGAAAGTGTACTCAACTATAATATTATATGTAATTATTGATGAATCACAATATATTGTGTATTAGCATCAGGATATTTATTCATTCATTCTCTTCCGCTTTATCTGGTATTCGGGTCGCGGGGGCAACATGGCTCCTCCTGCGGGTGGCGGGTCCACAGGAGGACGGCTCCACATCATTTGACCGGTCTTGATGTAACTCTCCTGACATGGGGGGCTCTCGAACAGTGTGCATCAACACTGGGGGCAACGTGGGTTAAGTGTCTTGCCCAAGGACACAACAGCAGCATTCATCTGTGGGAGCTGGAAATCGTACCACCAGAGATCTGACCGCTCAACCAATGTCGAGAGCAGGATACGAAACACCAACCTTTGGATCAGTGGCCAAACGCTCTACCAACTGAGCTACTGCCACAGTAGCTGTGGGGCATCAAGATTGTAGGAGCCATTTCGTACATTCTGTGTTCTGGAGTAGAAGAAGAAGAAGAAGAAGAAGAAGAAGAAGTGACTTTATTGATCTCACACTGGAGAAATTCTTCTCTGCATTTTAACCCATCCTATGTATATATCTACTCTTTTTATAGCAGCTGCTCTTGTCCCGCCTTCAGGTTCAGGGAATGCTTTCTGATTGGATGACTTTGATCTAGCTTTATTCTTTGTTCCTTTATCTTTGGTCTTACCTGCTATAAATTCAGACCTTAGGGGGTCACACAGACACAGAGAGCACACGGACACCGGAGAAGACACATCTCACCAACACACACACACACGGGGAAAGAGGCCACACTACATAGGTAGTGTGGATAGAAGCCGCGGCCTGGTGGCCAGGAGGATACCCCGAGACCATAGAGTATCGGATGAGCCGAGATGATGGGGTATTAGGACGTCCTGGACCACAGAAGCTACACAGTCTTTTGACCGTCACGTAATCGTAGCGTAAGAACCAAGCAAGAGTGTAACATCGGCCGTCTCCCGGGTGACAGACGGGAACGCGCACCGTTACAAGGCACGTACGGACGGACGCCAACGTAGGAACGTCACGTGGGACGTCACGTAACAAGGAGGTTACGTGAAACGTCACGTAGCAGCCGCAGGTAGCAAATAAGACGGATTCCCGTCGGGAGCCGAGAAGCGCAGAAGCACGGTCTCCCAAGCGACAGACGGGAAAACGCAACGCTACAAGGCACGTACGGACAGCAAAGAAGAACCAGTAGCACCGTCGACAACGCAACGTAGGGTGAGTCCTGTCGGGAGCCACGGAGTACAAGGAAGCCCGGTCTCCCAGTGACAGGCAGGAGCTCATCGCTATACGACACGCAAAGACGCCAAGAAGAACATCACCACACATACAGAGCCTAACACGACACACATAGGAAAACCACAAGCCTCAGAAATTCATCTTTCCATTTCCCTCTTTATTCACCTTATTTGTACCCGCTCTGTATGACCTTTCACTTTAGTAAAGATTAGGGATGGGTATCGAAAGGGTTTCATTCGATACCGATACCAATTCGATACTTTCAAAACGGTTCCGGTACCTAAACTGTACCGAAATCGGTACTTTAAAAAGAAAAAAACACACACGCACACAGGGAAACAATCAAAATCAAACAAAAACAAATATCATCCCTGGAAGGTGGTTTGTAGCGCTCATTTAGGGCCAATGCCATCTCTCTGCAGAATTCAACCCACATAAGCACATTTAGTAAGACGAGCAAATTTCCAGGGGACTGTCTTAACTCACAGACGTATAATTATTTTCATACAAATAATGTTTCACCTGAACCATGGAGACTCTACCATGTTGAATGGTAGATTTGAATGGTAAATTTTGTTACTGCCCTGTGGATGGATTCCACTTTCTCCCTGGGTAACTTGGCCCTCTTTGCCAAGGTGAAAGGTGTCACAGCAGCAGCTGAACCTAGAGAGCCCACATTTTAACCACATGTTCTTTGGAAAATATTTATTTTGCCATGGAGTATTGTTAAGAAATTTGTAATACAGTTCACACTGGCTGCCTTTATTTACCAACATGTCTTTCGGCAACGTTACGACACATTGAAAAAACTCCGGACTTTTTTTTTTTGACTGCTCGCTCAGCTACTGTTCTGTGGTCAGTCGCGTCATGGTTCCCACAGTAGCCTAACCATCAATGCTAGCCCATTTCACATAAAACCGGGCATGCAGTTTAACAGTTTAACATTTACTTGCACATCTAAATTGTCTGTCCAACAAACGCATTTCCACACAAACCATAAGACTCGGTCGGTAATAAAATTACTCACCGTAAGAATAAACGCTGCTACTGTCGTCATCCAGTACCTCCACTGCTGTCTCAGAAGTTTTATCCATCTCGTCTGTTTTATCCGTGCCGGATGTGCTTTGCGTTGTTGACACACGGAGACTTTGGAAGACGGTGCACGCTTCTGCTTTAAGATACACACCGTGTGTTGCCAGGTGCTTAAATAAATTCTACGTATTTCCGCCTTTGCACGCAAATATTTTCTGGCGCTTGTTGCACACAGACGAATCAGCATCTTAGCGAGTGAAATAGAGCATGATGATCCTGTCTGCCCTGTTGCTTGTCGTGTCCGTGCTGCCGTTAATTGCACGCAAAGGGCGCTTGTCCACAACAGATGGATTTATGACGTAGGCCGAGTACCGAAACGAGGCACCGAAAAACACGTTACATTTCGGTCTGGTTACTACCGTTGATGTTTGCCCCGGTGCCATACCTATACCGAGTTTCGGTACCCAACCCTAGTAAAGATAGAAAAGACAAACTTGGATTCAAGACTCTTTATTTACTTTACGTGACGCGTCGGAAAGAAACTTCTAGAAACACCGAGACCGAGGCTAGTGGGGCGCATTGGCGCACTCACAAAGATATATTATGATATATTGAATCGTCACAGGCATATCATAAGTATTGTAAAGACAAATTCATGGCAATGCTCTTCTCCTCTTTGTAAAGTTTTGTCAAAGCATGTAGTTCTGGTTGGACAGGTAAATACTATGGCAATTTAAATTTATTTTTTAAGGGACAGTGTGTAAGATTTTTACCCGTTAATTACTGAAATTGAAGATACCCATTCAAAAATACATTGTTTTCCAAGCCTTTTCACTTCCATCATGAAATCAAAGTATTCTTTTGGACTTAGATATAGTCACATAAAAGGGGGATCTTCCCCATATAGAAGCAGCCATTTTGAATACGAGAGCCGCAGAAGGACATTTGGGCTCCGCCTTCGCCTTCGGCAAGGCTCGTGGTTTTGGGTAAACAACACAAGCATGCTGCCGGATCAGACGTCGTAATGGATCTAACACGTGTTTTGGACTAAATTGTTTGACTGGATTTTATTTGCTGGATCCTTACGGACAAATTGAGAGCAAGTTTATGGTGAAATACAGAGTTTGACCTGTGCAAAGCATTCTAAGGTAAGCTAACCTTGTTTTGTGCTCGAGGAGTGATTGTTTTGGAGGGAAATGAATTGCATAGTCAAAAAGAGGAGACTGTAAGGTTTCATTTGATGTGTAGAGTGTCATGGTACATGATCGGGAATGTGTGTTTTCATGAGAAAAAAAAAAAAAACGGGACCGCGTTTTATTTATACAGTAGCGGCGCGCGGACCTCGAGGTCTGCCGTAGCTAAAACAGAAAGTGCAATAGCACCATCCACCTATGCGCCACGAATCCTACACACTGGGGCTTTAAATCCTGTTTGAAAAAGCAAACAGAACAAATAAACAAAACAAATAAAAAATACTGACTGATTTGTGGAATGAAAATGTTTGAACAAGTTTTAATTACATTTACTTTTGCTTCCATCTGTGTCTTGGATTTTCTACTAATATTTGCCATACGATTTGTGATAAGCTTCAGTTCACATGAGTAGCAGTATTTATCCAATGTAACTTCCTGCTTTGTCATAAATGCTCCCATGAGTCCCATAGGAGCCGCTGTACTATCATTGGTCTATTTTTAGAACCACATACAGAATAATGCATGTTTCCATTTTTACTCTCTACTTCTATCAGCATACATCAGCCTGGTGGGACATCAAACATGTCTCCCGGTTCACACAAGGGACTCTTATATAACAACACTGTGACATTCCTACATCCTCTGTCCTAATACAGTTCTTGATGCTTGAAAATGCTGTACAGCAGGTTAAATACAGTGTAATCCCATCACTACACTCTCCTCGGTGGAAAGATGCTTGTAGGTGACAAGACTGAGCGCAGGATTATGTGTTTTGTGAACACTCATCCGGAGAAGGTGAAGCAGAAGATGTGGAGTGATGTGAGAGCAGGCTACAGTACAGGGACTTTGATTATATAAGATGGAGGTCAGGCAAGTGTTGGTCAGAGAAGATATAAACTACGCAGGGTTTGGTGATGTCTTTTTGTATGGCTCAAAATCACAACAGCAAAAAAATGTCATCAATCAAATCAGTGAAATCAGTGAAATTAATGGTCAATAACAGACAAGCAGATTAACTAACATTCACAGGACGCAACACATGAAAAACTGTCCCTTATTTAACTGACTGAGCCAGGACTGAACCAGGTCTGAACCAGGACTAAACCTGGACTGGATTAGGAATGAACAAGGACCAAACCAGGAATAAATCAGGACTCAATAAGAAATAAACTAGGACTGATAAAGGACTGAGCCAGGACTGGACCTGAACCAGGACTTTACCTGAACCTGAATTAAACCAGTATTGAACCAGCACTAACCCCCAACCAGGACTAAACGAGGACCAAACCAGGAATGAACCAGGACTTAGAGCTGGGCGGTATGACCAAAAATTGATATCACAGTATTTTTCAAAATTATACCGCTGTCACGTTTTTGGTTTTTTTTCATGCATGACTAGGTGTTAACTCCATTTCCTAATAATTTAGAGAATAATTACTGCAGTAAATTGGACTTGGTAAAACATATCTGGATCCATCTCTCCATATCTCATCTCCTTGAAGCTCCTTTCTCAGCAGGACTAAGTGGTACCATGTCTTTGGCTAAGTGGACAGTAATAGCGTTGGTAATATCGTTCCACCGTTTGCTTTTCTTGTCGTAGGCAGTCCCCTTAGCAAACGCGTCTGGGAGTGACGTCTGAGTCGCTTTTTGTGTTGCAGCGCCAACTTGAACGTTCCCTGCAGACGTGAAAGTGGATGCAGATCTTCGTGCATTCTTCATATTCCAGGACATGTTTGTGACGGAGTTGGTGAAGCAGATCGCTCGTGTCGCCTCCTGCGGCTACAACTTTAGCCCGACAACATTTACAGAATACGGTTTGTTTGATCAGCGTCAGATTTTTTAAAGCCGAAGTTCTTCCACACGACTGACACGGCTCCTCTTTTCGGTATATGTTCCTCTGTGTCTGTAACATTTTCTCCGTCCATGTTGTTCACCGCTCAACACACACTGTCCCAGTTCGGGGGTTATTGATCCATGTGCATAATTTGCATGGTGAATATTGTTAGCATTAGCATTAGCAGCGTGTCTCAGGAGTGGCTCCGTGGGCTGGACCTGTCCCATTTTGGCAAGGGTAGTTCGAGGGCTGCAGCCTTTGGAGCGGCTGAAAAAGCAACAGCGCAGCGTTCCACCGCTCTGTGTTCCCGATGGTTTGTACGCACACACTCACCAGTATTGGGGTATATGAAAAATTCATATCATAAAATTAAAAAACACCGGTATTCGGTATGAACCGGTATACCGCCCAGCCCTACCAGGACTAATCCCGTAATGAACTAAGAGTATAGTTGGACTAAACCAGGACTGAACTAAGACTGAACCACAACTGAACCAGGACTACACCAGGATTTAACAAGGACTAAACCACAACCTAACCAAGACTGAACAGGACTAAACCTCGGCTAAATTAGGACTAAACCTGGACTTAACTAGAGCTAAATCAGGACAAATCCAGGACTAAACCTGGACTGAACAGGCTGTTGATGTGTCCAGGACTGACATGGACCCTCTTGCAGATAAAAGGAATAATGCTAATGATGCAATAAGCATTACTAAATGCTTATTGCATCATTTTAAAAGGAAAAAGAAGCAAAAATTGCTATTCTGTTCATGTACATTCACTCTCTTACTGTGATCATATTTGGATAGCCTCACATCCCTAGTATAGGGACACAAGGGCAACAACGCTCTCATGCACTGAAATAACATGGAAATTCAGACTAACAGAAGTCTCTCATAGCACAGAATTAGCATTGCAGCAGTGAAGTGAAGATTTGTTAGTCCAATTATACACTCATATTTGTCAGGACCCAATCAGATCTCTGCACACAGACATCAAACACATGTGTCTGACATTTTGAGCCAAAGTGGTATTCAGTATTTAAGTGAAAAAACAGCAGAGTTTGTTCCAGACTTCTCTGAGTTCACTGAAAAATGCATGAGGGGACAGTGAGCTTCACATCTCACTAAAAGCTCTTCAAATTCAATTACAGACATTTGATTGGAAAACTTAATCATACCATTAAATTTCAATGCACTCTCAGACATAAAGGTATGGATTGTGTGCATTAGCTGTGGTAAAATTATAACTTACATGTGTTTCCTGTTTCAGATACATTGTGAATATAGTTGTGAAGAATAGTTCAAGTGATATGTTTTTTTTTTCATGTGTAGAATCCAGGGAAGCCAATATCCAATGAATTCTGCTGATATGTTGGGACGATTTGGATTATTTTCCCCAAATCACGTAATGTAAAGGTTCTATATTGACTCTCGTGAGCTTTAAGACATGTTAGAATGCTGCTACCTCATTAAAAACAAACCTGGAGCTGTGTTTTGTTTCAGGCACACATGTCTGAGTAATCTTTTATTATTAGTCTGTCTACAGCTCCAAAGCTCAAAATGCTCTGTGATGTGATGTAGTGTTCGTTTTCAAAGTTAACAGCTGCCTTTTAGCTTGAGTTTTGTAAAGATTGGCAATTCCAGGGCTGAGACTATCCAAATGATTCTAGTGAAGGTAAATATGCAGAATTTGTGTATTAAACATGTGTGAATGAAACAAAATACAACTCCAAGGATGTTTTTGATGAGAAAACAACATTATAACATAGATCAAATCAAACAGATCATATTACTAGAAACTCCCGCTGCCTCTTTTTATTTATTTTTATTTATTTTACCATAAAGCGACATTTAGAGCAGTTATCTCCTATCACTTATATCTAAAGTGTTCAAATAAAGCTTTATGTGTACTTTTTAGGCAGCTGGCAAAACAGAATATCGGCATGTGCTGGAGATTTAAGGCCCATAGCCCATACGCTAAAAAGTGCAAATATCGGCTTGATATATTGACCAACCAATCTCTAATTATGAATGCTTAAACTAAGGAATGGGTCATTAGGGTTTTAATTAACAAATCTGAATGCACTGAAATGACAAGACTGAAACAATAGATGAGTTTCAAAGCTACATCATCACTGAATGCGCGCGCAGTGTTGACTCAAAACAAAGCCACTGCTGCCATAAAACCCCCAGCGAAGATATAGAAGAGAAGAACTCGACGTGAAATAAAGAGAAACAGATGGAATAAATGATAGTTCATATCATTCAACTGACATACACACAAGTGAACACCTGGGCAAATTCCCCTAAACAAGCAGCATGATTAACTAGCAAGCACAGGACACCGCAAAGCTCACAGACATATTAACCGGGTAACCTCTACGACAGACACATGTAAACGAACACGAATAACTTTGTTAAATGCATGATAAGTTTTCGCATGACCATCATAAATGGCATTTGACATGACTGAGATCACATCTGTGACTCGTGAATTAAGTCGTAGTATGTTACTTACCCCGCAACACAAGTGCAGTTGGTGCTCAGAACGTAGTTGTTGATGATAGCCCAAGCATTGTACATGGTCGTCTTGTGGCCTTGTCTTTGACTGGGGAGAACATCAGATGCCAACACGCAAAACTCCCCATCGATATCGTGGTATTTTACCTCCTGTACATGGCCACACACGGCAAACTGGTAGGCATCCATGGATTTGTATGCGCGCACTTTCTCTCTTGTATACACGCCGGGCTTCTCGACTAAATAACAGTGGATATCTGGCCACTGTAAATCTGGCCACTTTCTGCGGTCGTACTGCCACTCCGTGATCGCATAAGGATCTGGTAGTCGAACCCCGTTGCACAACGTGAGCTTTTGAATGTAGCTCTCCCTATCGTTCATATTCAATAACTTGCAATACAGGGGGTCCTCGGGTTACGACGTTGATCCGTTCTTAAGACGCGTCGTAACCCGAATTTCGTCGTAAGTCGGATTTTGCCTTTGATCTTCCAACCAAAGCACCAATAACCTTTCCATCTCAATAATTAGACCACTACGCTGCTTGGTTATCACTGCCGCTTTCATAGGAGCAGATCAGAGCCCACATCAGGTACTTCCGCCCACATTAGGCACGCACACGAGGCCGTCTTCTCTGCCCTACAACCACAACAGAGCGTATTCTTCCACCGTGCGCCGCGTGCTGTTCGCGTTGGTTTACGTCGCTTACCACGCTAAACCACGTAAGACGGAATGACGCGTAATATATATATATTTTTTTAATGGGGGCGTGTTCGTAACCACGAAACGTCGTAAGTCGAGACCGTCGTAACCCGAGGACCCCCTGTAATCAGATACTCCGCTATGGTCCGCCATGGTTGATTCTGGGTCAATAATATGCGCACACATGCCGGTGACGTCAAGTCTGTTTACTAACGGTAAAGGGGTCTATAGAAAATAAAACTGTAATTACATAAGCAGTGGGCCATACAATTAGACTACAGGGTTACATTAGGGGGGCTAGGTTAAATTAAACTGCGCTATATAAAAACAGAATATTTACTACTAGGAAATAAAGATAGGAAAATAACCAACATTCAAACACACAATATCACAATAATGTAATCGGCAGGCCTGGTTAGCTTCAACTGTCATAACAAAATTCGATCTGATTTCTGTCAATGTTTGGGAGAAGTCACTGCTGCAGAGAGAGGGACTGACTTAAAACAAGATGATTTCTGTGTAGTAATAATAAGAGCAGATGTATGCCTCAAATACTGAAAGTAAAATGTAATGCTCTCATGCTCTAGAGGTCACCGGAGGCTAGACACAGATGGTGATTCATGTCTTGGATTCTTAAAGGCCAAAGCTTTGTTAATGTTAAGTTATGTACAACATTATAACATAAATCAGAAAATAACATGCAATATGGGTCCTTTAAATGTCCACAGTGTAACATTTCTGCTACCTGCTTGCCTGGAAATGTTAGCGTTTTGCTTGGGATGTTGCATTCCTGTCTGCCTGTCATGTACCTTTGAAACCATATTGTGCACCATTTCAGGAAAAGCAATAACATCTCCATGGAGACAAGCAGGTGGTCCACCAAAAAAATGACTCAGCAGTTACCAGTAAAGTAAGTTCCTGTAAATAGTACCAGTAAATTGAGTTGACAAACGTATATCTGTGGACTCGAGCCAACTCCATGTCCATGAGAGATTACAGTTTCAGCAACTTCAGCTGAAACTGCCACTTTCTTCAAATAGTCACATGCAAAAATGTATTAAAAACAAAAATAATGGAATAGCAACGTTCATTAAAATAAATATGAGATAGATTATTCATAACTCATTTACATTGTACAAAAATATGTATTTTTTTTATGTAATATTGCATTTGTGTTGATATTTAGCCTATAAAATTGCAAACAAAAATTATACTTTAAAGTTGCACATTTTGATGCACACTGCACATATTTGGACATCTGTATTTATTCTTTGCACTGCTTTTAAATTTTTGTCTTAGATAGTTTTTGTATTGTCTTATATTGTATTTTGCACACTGTCTTTTTTGCACTTCTTGGCCAGGGAGAAACGAAATTTCGATTCACTGAATGTCGAACACAGATGGCAGAATTGACAATAAAGTTGACTTTGACTTTTGGACTAGTGCAGTGCTTCTCAAATAGTGGGGCCTTCCTGGGGGGGCGCGGTGTGATGCCAGGGGGGGCACATGTGACCCTGGGAAACATTTTTTGGGGTACTGTACTAGAACTAAGTGTAATTGCACATTAAAAACAGTAGTTGGCAGTGGCGCTTTCATTGTTGCTCTGGGGCAGGTGTCGGCAACCTTAAATATGCGATATACAGAACAGACTCACTATCAGCAGAACATCCTCTGTCGCAGAAAAGCACATATATTCCACTGTCCTTTAGTCCGACAGAAGCTGAAGCATCAGCGGCACAAGGAGAGAGCGGGTTTTTTTTTTTTAGCACTTTTAAAGGGACAGTGTGTAAGATTTTTACCCGTTAATTACTGAAATTGAAGATACCCATTCAAAAATACATTGTTTTCCAAGCCTTTTCACTTCCATCATGAAATCAAAGTATTCTTTTGGACTTAGATATAGTCACATAAAAGGGGGATCTTCCCCATGCAGAGGCAGCCATTTTGAATACGAGAGCCGCAGAAGGACATTTGGGCTCCGCCTTCGCCTTCGGCAAGGCTCGTGGTTTTGGGTAAACAACACAAGCATGCTGCCGGATCAGACGTCGTAATGGATCTAACACGTGTTTTGGACTAAATTGTTTTACTGGATTTTATTCGCTGGATCCTTACGGACAAATTGAGAGCAAGTTTATGGTGAAATACAGAGTTTGACCTGTGCAAAGCATTCTAAGGTAAGCTAACCTCGTTTTGTGCTTTTCCGTATAAAAGCCCCATGTGCTCGGGGAGTGATTGTTTTGCAGGGAAATGAATTGCATAGTCAAAAAGAGGAGACTGTAAGGTTTCATTTGATGTGTAGAGTGTCATGGTACATGATCGGGAATGTGTGTTTTCATGAGAAAAGAAAAACATTTTTTTTTAATTTATACAGTAGCGGCACGCGGCTCGTGCGCGGGTACGAGAGCGCGCCCGGGTGACCCTCGAGGTCTGCCGTAGCTAAAACAGAAAGTGCAATAGCACCATCCACCTATGCGCCACGAATCCTACACACTGGGGCTTTAAAAACACATGGCTTATTTGCATAAACTAAGTTTCGTTTCTGTAAAACGTAAGCAAATGTGCATCGGCATTAAAAACACATTAATATTTGAGTGCAGTCTTTGTTGTAAGTTTCTTTCTTTTTTGTTTTTAATGTTAATAAAGGATACAATGTTATGCAGAGGTGTAGTAATATCAATTTTCTAGACAAATAATACTATTAATAGTCGCCCGCAGGGAGGGGGGCGTGAAATTTTTTCTTCTTTTTAGGGGGGGCGTCACAGAAAATAATTGAGAAGCACTGGGCTAGTGGAAGGTGCACCACCTGTTTGTCTAGAATGTTACACTGTATACAGTAGCTAGATTAAACCTAAACCTAAATCTATGCTGATTAGAGCACTACGCCACATTACAGCTCAGATCTGTGGAGAGCTGCATATTCACAGAAGGAATTCTTCTATTTTTGAGCAATACAAACACATGTAATGAATAAACGCAATGCTAAATGTAGCTTATATGTGTTAAATGTCATACAATGGAGGAGCCTACACCAGAAAAGTTACACAGTGCGCTTTTTTCATGCTTCTAACCCATGAACCAAAAATAATCACTGATAATAGGCCTATTACGCTGCACGTTTGTCCATACCTACTTAACAACAGGAGGAACAGGTTAGGTCCACCTTGACTTTCAAAGAGCTCTAACCTGAACTGGCATCATTCCATTCATTCCTTCAGCGCCCACAACAAACACGAGACCGGGACATGAAAACGCAGCGTGCGCTCGACTCCCACGCTGTCTACGTACCTCTCATCGGATTTTGCACCCACTGGATACCTCCGATCAGGTGCGGAGACTGCCCCAGCATCCTCGGCTCTCCTCACGTCCACGCGTAATTCCTTTCGCCTCAAAAAAACACTCAAAAATAAGCAACTATTGACAGTCACTGGTTCCACGCAACACCTCCCGCTGCGTTACATGAATGGTACCCGATAAATTGATCCATAAACGTTCACCTGATCCCGGTCAATACGTCGTCTGGAGGACACGAAGTTCCCAGTGATAAAAACGAAAACACCGGACACGTCTCTAACCTGTTACCGCGCTGCTTTTCCGCGATAATTCATGCGCTATAGAGTCTGCGCATTGAGCACTGTGCATACACGGCTGTGCATAGGCGTGACATTTCAATTAAATATGTCATTATTACCGGGGGAAAACGAGCTGGCAGTGTGCGTAATGCATACAGACAGCAACCGCTGACCCAACCGTGCCCGGCGAGAGACGTGCGACGCATCGGTCCGTCGTAATAAAGAAATAAAAAAGAAGATGAATCGTACATAAGAATCCACTAGAACATGTGTGAAGAATGAGAGGAAATGTCTTACCTTGGACACTCATGGTACTAGTCCGGGGAGTGGAGCATCACCGGAGCACACACGGAGAAGACGAAAAGCCAAAAGTCAGCGCTCTCGCATTGTACCTTGTTGTTTGGCGTGTTCTCATCACTTTACTGTAAGCGAGCCCGGAGCGCACAGCAGCTGAGGCACCGCAAAGGACTGTGGGAAGTGGAGTCTCTGCGGGAAATGCAGCGCAAGACTAAAAATGGGATCATAAAAACACGCAAAGGCTGAAAAAACGCAAAAACAACATGACTTAATTCACAATTTCGCACTCACATTATCAATTTGAAACTATTGGGGATTCACTATATTACGGAAGAGGATTAGGGCCACATGAACAGATTTTTTTTTTCTTTTTTTAATTCTGAGAAAAAAAATCTCAGAAATTCTGAGAAAAAAGTCAGAAATTCTGTTTTTCTCAGAATTAAAAAAAGAAAAAAAATCTGCTCATGTGGCCCTAATCCTCTTCCGTACACTATAAACCAGAGGTGGGCAATTATTTTGGGGCCACACGAGGGCCAAAATGCTTAACTCAATTCTGCATACTGTAATATGAATTGTATTTCTTTATAAAAAGCAGTAAATAGCATTGTTTTGACAAGCTGGTAAGACTGGGAAGAGTATATGTTATGAGTAAGCAATGGAAAAGTGAGGTGCCTTACAAAAAATGTTATTTAAAGATCCCATGACATGGTACTTCTTGATGCTTTTATATGGCTCCTTAATGGTTCCCTAATACTGTAAATGAATCCTTCTTCAAAATCAACACTCAGTGCATGAGAAACAGAGATAAGATGAGAAAGAGTAATTTTTCTCTCTCTGGAACACTCCATAATGTGCGTTGTTGCTTGAATGCAAATGAGGAGAAAAGAGCTGGCCTATAGTAGAGGGTGGGGGCGTGGCCAAACTCTCCGCTCTCAGCGCTCTGAGCTCTCAGCTGATCCATTTCCTTGTTTTTGCACAGGGGGAGAGATTTGAAGCGTTCCATTGAAAAATAAACACATTTCCACAGAAAATAAAATTAAACCACTGCTGTTCAAAGGTCCAGAGGCTCAGATAAAGGACTTCCGAGCCTAGAAACACTCGGACGTGCCTCCAGGCAAATAAAAAAACGCATTTCGCATTGCCTAGCGCATTTGCAGTCCAAACTCTCTGGGCGTGATTTACAGAGACGCTGAGTACAGACAGACGGGGGTGGAACTGCATTTGCATTTCTTTTTTCGATCTGACGTCAATAAGGTGCCTTGTTCAAAATCGCCCGTTTGAGCTCCGATTTTTTGTAACGCAGAAAAGGATCGCAAATGCTCAGTTTAGACATTTCGCAACTTTTAACCATGGGGGGGCCTAAACAGGGTAGGGGAGCTCACATTAACGTTCAAAAACCTCAGAAAGTGAAAATTTCATGCCATGGGATCTTTAAAAACACCTCTAAAATAAAAGCAATGCAGCTTTAGTCCATGCATGATGTAAAATTATAAAATATGTTCAGTTTGTAATTCCAAATGAGCTTAAACGGGTCGGTCAGAAGGGGCCGTATGTGGCTCGGGAGCTGGACAATGCCCAGATCTGCTATAAACTATTGGGGATTAAAGAAGGAACTAAACCTGGACTAGATTAGGGCTGAATTAGGGACCAAAGCAATCTACATCAGGACTAAACTGGACTCAAACCAGAACCAAAACAATGGCAAGTGTGCAAAATAGATGAAGTCTGAAGGGCATCTGGTGTAGGTGTAAATGCTACATGACATGAAAAGAAAAAGTCAGTGATCTGTTATTCATTTTGTTTTAATTTGAGTTACATTTTTTTAAACAGCTTCTTGTGTTTAATCAAAACTCTAATTTACAATATACATTGAAATATGTCATGACTAGTTTTAGAAAAAATAAATATAATAATTCCATTGACCATACCTGCACCAGCCACTAAAGGGCAGCATTGCTCACACCGACGGTTTGCTCTTGACTGTGAATATGAGATATTATTACTCAAACTGAACTAGTCAGCTAAAGAAATTCTTAGCCATATCCTGACAATCTATTAGTCGACTAAAAAATGATGTCCCTTTGTATCTGGGCTATAAACCATACAGTACCTATGGAAAAATCTGGTACAAACACCTTTGTCTGTGTGCATTTTGCAACTGTAAATTGTCCTGTTGAAGAAATGCGTGGACAGCAATGAAATGTGAGGGTGTATACATGCTGTTATGTTTAAATAAAACCACCAGCAAGAAAGTAATAAGCGAGTAGCGACAAGCGAGTAGCAAACCCTCTCCATAGCGCTCCTTTTCTGTGTCATGCACTAGTGCCTTAGACATTCATTTGCTGTTACAAATGCTGTTATAAGAAACCAGAGTTTACTTGGAACAGAGACTCTTGGAAGGAGCTGTGCCTTTTCCAACAGTGTAACAGTTTAACATTACGCTAATTAGGGACAAACCAGTTTATCCACCGTCATCACCCATCTTCATGACAAAGATTAAAAAGTAAAGTAAATTTTTAAATCATGTTTGCTTCTACATAAAAAAAACAATCTGTATGATATTCTCAAAGCAATCAAAAGAGATAAAAAGCTCCGGAGTATTCTTGAGAGGAGAGGAATTACAATTGGTCACAGAATTCAGGTATTTTGGTGTGACACTTGATTCCACTTTGTCTTTCAAAAATCATATTAAAAACTTGCCAATACTGTCAAATATAATCTTAAAAATGTTAAACAAATCAGGTCTTTTATGACACTTGGGGCTGCTAGAATGTTTCTTCATTCAATGATTTTATCCCATATTGAATATTGCATCACAAGTTGGTCTCTCAGTACTGTTACCAATTTGAAAATAATTGAATCACTGTTTAAAAAATCTATTAAAGGTGAGAGAGTGAAGGTATGTCTGATCATTATTTGGTGGAAGGAAGGTTGCGTGTGGGTATGCCATGGGTGAGATCGAGAAAGAGTGGGGATGCAAGAGAAGTTTTGAGAGTGAGTGTTTTGAAGAACAGAGAGAAAGTGTGTGAGTATCAGGAGAAAATAGGTGGCAGGTGGAATGAGGTGAAGGATCAAATGATTGTTGGTGTGGAGGAAGAATGGCAACAGTTCAAGAGTGCAGTGGTTGGGTGTGCAGAGGAAGTGTGTGGTGTGAGACGTGTTGGAGGTGGTGTAAGAAAGGGAAGTGAATGGTGGTGCAAGGATGTAAGGTTGGCTGTAACTGAGAAGAGACGTGCGTATGAAGTATGGCTGCAGAGAAAGGACAGGGAGTCGTATGAGTGTTATAAGGAGAAGAGAAGTGATGCAAAGAGAGCTGTGCGTGAGGCAAAAGTGGCTGCGGACGAAAGGTGGGGCAGACAGTTGACTGACAATTTTCGGGAGAACAAGAAAATGTTTTGGAAGGAGGTGAAAAGAGTGCGAAAGGAAGTGTCTGGGAGAGAGGAGAAAGTGAAAACAGAGGATGGAAGGATGCTGAATGAGGGGAATGCTGTAAGAAAGAGGTGGGCGGGGTATTTTGAGAGGCTGTTGAATGTGGAGGAAGATCGGGATGCTGTGATTGTGAAGGAGGGAAGGGAAAGCAGATTGAATGTACTGGGAGAGGTGAATGAAGCGGTGATTACGAGGGAGGAAGTTTAGCAAGCGGTGGGAAAGTTGAAAGCAGGAAAGGCTGCAGGTGTGGATGGGTGTACTGTGGAATGTTTGAAGTGTGGTGGAGCGAGTGTCACCGAGTGGTGTGTGAGATTGTTGAATGTGTGTTTTGTAAGTGGGCAGGTGCCACTTGACTGGACGAGTGCGTGTGTGGTTCCACTGTACAAGGGTAAGGGTGATAAGTATGAATGTAGTAGTTATAGGGGTATTAGCCTGTTGAGTGTTGTAGGCAAGGTGTATGGAAAGAGTGCTGATTAACAGGGTAGTGGAGGGGACTGAGTGTATGATTGGTGAAGAGCAGTGTGGTTTCAGGAGAGGTAGAGGATGTGTGGACCAGGTGTTTGCTGTGAGACAGGTGTGTGAAAAGTATTTGGCTAAGGGGAGGGAGGTGTTTTGGGCGTTTATGGATTTAGAGAAGGCGTATGATAGGATTGATAGAGAGGCGTTGTGGGTTGTGTTGAGTTTGTATGGTATCGATGGTAGATTGTTGGAAGGTGTGAAGAGTTTTTATAGAAACAGTAGAGCGTGTGTGAGAGTGGGAAATAGCACGAGTGAGTGGTTTCCTGTGAGGGTTGGTTTGCGTCAGGGATGTGTGATGTCTCCGTGGTTGTTTAATGTGTATATGGATGGTGTGGTAAAAGAGGTGAATGCAAGAGTGTCAGGTAAGGGTGTGAGCATGGTGAATGTTGATGGCAGCGAATGGAGCATGAATCAGTTGTTGTTTGCAGATGATACTGCACTAGTGGCTGATTCAGAGGAGAGCTTGGCACGTTTGGTTGAGGAGTTTGGAAGGGTGTGTGATAGAAGGAAGCTGAGAGTGAATGTGAATAAGAGTAAGGTGATGAGGTGCACGAGGTCAAAGGATGAACGTAGGTTGAATGTGGCATTAAATGGGGAGTTGTTGGAAGAGGTAGAGTGTTTTCAGTATTTGGGGTCGCATGTTGGTGTGGATGGTGGAATAGGGGGTGAGGTAGAGTTTAGAATGAATGAAGTACGTAAGATATGGGGGGGAATGAAGAGAGTGTTTGAATGTAGGTCACTGGGAATGGTTGCGAAAAGGAGATTGTATGAGGGTGTGGTGGTGCCTGCTGCGTTGTATGGGGCTGAAACGTGGAGTTTGAAAGTTGCGGAGAAGAGGAAGTTGAATGTAGTTGAGATGAGATGTCTGAGGAGTATGTGTGGTGTGACGCGCATGGATCGTGTGAGAAATGAAGAAATCCGAGAGAGAACTGGTGTGTTGCGAGAGTTGGCTGAGAGAGCAGAGCAAAAGGCATTGGGATGGTTTGGACATGTTGAGAGGATGGAAAGGGAGCGATTGGTGAAAAAGGTGTATGAATCTGATGTGAGTGGAGTGAGAATGAGAGGAAGACCGCGAATGGGATGGACAGAGGGTGTAAGAAGAGCGTTGAATGCAAGAGGGATGACTGTGGTGCAAGGGAGAGAGGCTGCTCAGGACAGGGATGAATGGAGAGAGTTTGTGTATGAATGAATGGATGGGTGTGGTAGAGGACGGGTCTTGATATAAAGCGGCAGGGGGAAACCAGCTTTGGCTGAGGCCCTGCTGTGGAAGTGCCCACACTGGGCTGTGCAGCTGACCCTGGTGCAGTGTGGTGTGGTTTTAGATCGGTCCTTAGACCTTAAACCAAGGTGTCCTTTCCCCCAACATCATCATGCCTCTCCGGTGACGTTTGGGTGGTGCTGGCGTCTGAGTGCTGGTTTGTTCTGAGTGCTGGGTTGTTTGGGGGGTTGCTGGCGGGCTTGGGTGGTATCACCAGGTCTGGTTTCGGGGTGCCGAGGGGGTGGCTGGCTGGTGCTTAGGGGTGTGGTCCGGATGGCCGCCTGGATCCGGGGTTCTTTGGGGTTTGTATGGTGGACGGGGGGCACCTGGAGGGGGCGACGTTATCTAGGTGCACCTTTAGTTATTACTGTTACTGCTGTTGTAGTGGGATGATTGCGGATGGTCTGGACCTGGACCCTCTCCCAATGTTTTGGATTGTTTTTAATGCATCATTTCTTAGTCAGGGCAAGCTGAATACCTACATCTAGGCTGCAGGACAATGTCCTCCTTCTTTTAATGCATCATTTCTTAGTGAGGGCTGAACACCTACACTTAGGTTTGCAGGACAATGTCCTCCTTCTTTTAATGCATTTAGACACATTATAAATAGCATACACATTATACACAATATAGGGCAACATAGGATATGAAGAAATGTTCGGAGAGGGGGGAGAAGTGGATTTTAAAGTGGGGCGACAGCGGTGATGGTGATGGACGGAAGGTGTGCTTGGGTGCTCGTCCCTCTCTAGGTGCTGTCCCTGTGTGGTCCCTCTGGAGGATTCCTGGGTGCTGGCGGTGGTCCGGTTTACGCTCTGGGTCTGGCCGGTCGTCCCTTTGTGCCGCCTGGGGCGGGTCCTGGGGTTTTTCCGCTCGGGTTCGCTGGCTGCCTTCTCGGTTGTCCAGTGCATGGATGGGGGTGGGTGGACGCCAGTGTGGGAAGAGAGTGGTGATGGTGATGAGGAAAGGACGCTGGTACAAACGAAGGGAAAAAAAAAAAAAAAAAAAAGTCACGGAAGGAGGGTTTGGGAAAGGAAGGAAGGAGGGAAAGGAACAAAAATGTATGCCCTGTCTAGGCTACCCCACTATGGTGGGACACAGCCTTTGTATATAGATAGATAGATAGATAGATTAAAGGGCCCATGGCATGAAATGTTCACTTTCTGAGGTTTTTGAACATGAGTGTGAGGGCCCCTACCCTGTTTAGCCCCCCCCCCCCACGGTTAAAAGTTGCGAAATGTCTAAACTGAGCATTTGTGATCCTTTTCTGCATTACAAAAATCGGAGCTCAAACGGGCGAGTTTGAACAAGGCACCTTATTGACGTCAGATCGAAAAAAGAAATGCAAATGCAGTTCCACCCCCGTCTGTCTGTACTCAGCGTCTCTGTAAATCACGCCCAGAGAGTTTGGACTGTGAATGCGCTAGGCAATGCGAAATGCGTTTTTTAATTTGCCTGGAGGCACGTCCGAGTGTTTCTAGGCTCGGAAGTCCTTTATCTGAGCCTCTGGACCTTTGAACAGCAGTGGTTTAATTTTATTTTCTGTGGAAATGTGTTTATTTTTCAATGGAACGCTTCAAATCTCTCCCCCGTGCAAAAACACGGAAATGGATCAGCTGAGCGCTCAGAGCAGAGAGCGGAGAGTTTGGCCACGCCCCCACCCTCTACTATAGGCCAGCTCTTTTCTCCTCATTTGCATTCAAGCAACAACGCCCAGAATAAAGAGTTTGAGAGAGATATTTATGACTCTTTCTCATCTTATCTCTGTTTCTCATGCACTGAGTGTTGATTTTGAAGAAGGATTCATTTACAGTATTAGGGAACCATTAAGGAGCCATATAAAAGCATCAAGAAGTACCATGTCATGGGATCTTTAAAGTTTTTGACCAAAAACCTAATTCATTTCATGTATGTAATATTTTAAATAAATACAATCTTTTAAATTTTGAAAATTTTATACATTTTAAGTATGTATGCTTCATTTACAAAGCGCTACATGGACTAACCCCACCCCCCCATGTCTGTCTTTTTTTAAACCTAAAACATGAAGTGGTCCGAAAACCAGGCCCTCCTCCAGATGAGACTGTGAGGTCCCCCACAGAAGAACCGCCTTTGGTCAGAACACTCTCTCTGTGAGGGCCACTAACATCTGGAACAGTCTTTCTCCGCACATACAGGAGAGCCTACACTGATCACTTTTAAAACACAACTGAAACTATGGCTGAAAACCAACCAGTCATGTGACCACTGACTTTTGTTTGTGCTGTTTGTATTGTATGTTGTATTTTTATGTATTTGCCTGCCTAGGGACTACGGATGAAAACTAGCTCTGTAGCTAAAATTTGGCATATTTACATTTGTTTTATACTTATGTTCATTAATGTGCATTGTCCCTATCAAATAAACCAGGGCTCTCAAGTCTCACGCATTGAGAGTGTGACACATGCAATTCGACGTGTTCACACGCTCACACGGCATCTCTCACGCTGAATTTTTTAATTCTTTTTTTGTGCCCAGAAAATCGGTCTGTGTGGCTCAGTTTATGCAGGCACCGCGCATTTTCAGCGAAAAAAACTCCCCCCTCCTCCCCTCCCCGCTTCCCGGAAAAAAATCTCAGTTTCAGCCAATCAGAAAATAGATTGTTCTGTTGTTGGGCAGACTAGTTTCAGCTGCTAAGCGCACACAGCGACTGACGGTGATGATAAAACAAACTGAGAACCATCAGGTAATAACTTCATTTATATAACTCTCATTAGTTGCTTTGTAATTCCCGCTCCTCGGGAATTACGCAGTCTCACGCACGACCCCGCTCAAAACTTGAGAGCCCTGAATAAATAAATAAATAAATTAATTAAAAAGATCCTGTAATTCTGACAATATGACAGTATGTTTTGTTCTGGGTTTAGGGCAGTGACCATGTAGTGTTCACAGAAATAATGCAAAAATCTGAATTATATTGGTTTTGATTATATCGTAGTGGGTTTTGTTTAGTTGGACGCAAATGTTTGCAAAGAAAAATAGAGTTGAAAATAATGTTAAGCAAAAGGGAAAACTACATTTGCATCACATACATTTTAACGTAAACCCCTTTATACCCCATGGCCCACACCACCCCAGGACCCCCCCAGGACTGCCCAGCCACAGTCAAATAGTGTGGGCAAGTGAGGAAATGCAAGTAAAGTAAGTAAGCCATACATAATGATTTGCACATTTTGTTTTTTTGTTTTTTAAGAGGAGGTATTTTACTTGTATGGTATTTACTTCATTGTTAACATGTGGGCGATCTGTGCCTTTCACCCTCCTTATGTGAGTAACCTGTCAGAACAACTGAAGAGTCTGTTCTCTAAGCATGGCATTAGTACAGCTCTGAAACCCTTTAACAGCTTACGCTCCAGGCAGTACACCCGGAAGACAAGATCCCCAAAGGGAAAGCAGGAGTCGTTTAGTGAAGTGCAGCACAGAGCGTTGTAACAGCATTTACACTGGTGAAACAGCTCAGCCATTTGAGAAGTGCCTCTATCAACACCACCACTAAACATTTTCTGGTCTAGAATCTGCTGTGCTCTGCCTCAGTGGTTTGAAAAAGGGGTAAAGGAGGCCGTGTATGAAAGATTTATTTATTTATTTATTTATTTGATAGGGACAATGCACATTAATGAACATAAGTATAAAACAAATGTAAATATGCCGAATTTTAGCTACAAAGCTCGTTTTCATCCGAAGTCCCTCGGCAGGCGAATACATAAAAATACAACATACAATACAAGCAGCACAAACAAAAGTCTAGTGGTCACATGACTGGTTGGGTTTGAGTTGTGTTTTAAAAGTGATCAGTGTAGGGCTCTCCTGTATGTGCAGAGGAAGACTGTTCCAGATGTTAGTGACCCTCACAGAGAGAGTGTTCTGACCAAAGGCGGTTCTTCTGTGGGGGATTTAAAATATTACATACATGAAATGAAGTTTTTGGTCAAAAACTTTAAGAGATTTTTTTAAACAGTGATTCAATTATTTTCAAATTGGTAACAGTGGTGAGAGACCAACTTGTGATGCAATATTCAATATGGGATAAAATCATTGAATGAAGAAACATTCTAGCAGCACCAAGTGTCATAAAAGACCTGATTTGTTTAACATTTTTAAGATTATATTTGACAGTATTGGCAAGTTTTTTAATATGAGATCTTTGAGACTGGCCCCAAACAGACATAAAGGACTGTGCTTCCAGCTCTCTCACATCTGTGACAGAGCTACATGAAGGATGCCCACCCATCGCTACAGTTGATGGGAGTCACAGTCACCAACATCGGCTTCAATTGCAGAAAAAAAGCAAAAGTAAGTCCAGTTGGTTGTTGATAATAATAATAACAGTTGACAAAAAAGCATAGAGTTTATGAAACCAGTTATGAGGGGGTTCTGCATTTATGTCTATAGTGTAATGATCAGCAGTTGCCATGGAGATTCAATGCACACATTAGCGCACACAGTCAAACAAGGTTTTAGATAGTCTGAAAACTCAAGAAAAAATACAAAATGGATTTCAACAGAACATTTTCAGGAGCCTGTATACTATACGAGCCTTCATGGTCCTGTTTAGGTTGTTTGATTTTCAACAAAAAAGTGAGACTGACAACCAAAAAAAACCAAAAAAACGTTGGCTAATGCTTGTTTAACAGCACAAATCAGCTCACATGTTGTGCTTCCAGCTAAGTCAGTTCTTTACAGGAATTGTGTTAAAACAAAGCTCAGATTAAAGTCTAACTTGAGTAGGAGGAGTAGGAGGGGGACAGGAGGGACAACTCTAATTCTGTGAAGGGCATGAGTAAACTCTAGCTCAGGTCTTTCAGTGTGTGCAGCAAGTTACTGGAGATCTTCTACCAGTCTGTGGAGGCCAGCACCTTGTACTTCACTGTGGTCTGCTGGGGGAGCAGCACCAGTAAAAGGGACATTGAACGGATTGACAAATTGATCAAAGCTGGTCACGTGATCGGCTGTGAGCTGGAGACATTTGTCACAGTGAGGGACAGGAGGACAGTGGACAAACTGCTCTCCATCATGGACACTCCTGCTCACCCACTGCACCAGACCATAGAGGGACAGAGGAGCTCCGCTCAAACAGTGAGAGATACAGGACTACATTCATACCATACTCCATACAACTGTACAACAACTCACCCTTATGTAACAGATAATACTCCCTACAACTGTATACAGCTGCTACTGTACATTTTATTCAATATTGTATTTTATATTTGACTACTACTTTTCTATTTAAATCTGATTTGTACGTATATATTTATTATCATTATTTGTATGTATATAATTATGTCTCATCTGACACATGTCTATTGCTCTTTGGTTGCTATTCCATCTATCTATCTATATATATATATATATATTTCATTTCCATCTACTTCTTTTCCTTTCTTTCCTTTTTACCCTCTCCTATATACTATATATTATATTTGATGAGTGAGCTACTGTACCCAAAACAATTTCCCTTGTGGATCAATAAAGTTTGTCTAAGTTTAAGTCTAGAGCTTCAGACAGAGCAGTGCCTTCAGTTAGCTTCACACCACCAGGGAATGTTGATGACAGAGTTCTAATGACTTTGATTAACAGCAGAGAACATGGAGGAAAACTATAACCTAAAGGACTGATAGACATGGTGACCAGACTGACACTTTCTGTATTAGAAAATATGACAGAAACAGTCTGGGTCCTGTGGGATCTGATATTTAATTTACATGTGTACTTACATATGAAAACTGTAATCTCTGTATACTTAGAACCTCCACCTGGTTCTTCTGTGTTTTAACCCTGTGTTCTGTGAACAGCTAAGCGTAATTCAATACTCACATAGACTATCCTGGGCTGTGTTGACATCACCTGCTCCCTATCCATCAATATTTTGGCTGACTATTGGGAAAACTGGTCTTCTTAGCTAAAGCTGGGGAGTTCTTTACATGGTCTGCATAGCTAAACTATTCTCCTATAGGTTAGCTGTTGCTGATGTCATAAATATTCAACAGTCTGTACTGTATTTAAAGACACCTTGTGGTCATTTGTGTGTGTGTGTGATCCGACCCCACTGGGGGGTTCTCATGTCCCTCTTCACGGCCGACGTCTCTCTGACAACATGGATGCTGAAGATGTCTGATGTCACCATTTCGTTTGTATTCTGCTATTTTGACATTAAAATGCTGAATAACCTCAATTTCGACTAATGCCTTCCTTCACACCTCCTTCTGACCCATTTTATAGAAACTGACAGTCCCAAGCTAAATAATCTACTAAAAGTAAAAATATATATATTACAATAATATTTTACAAGATTCTCCTGGAAGGACCATTAATGGATACTTTGCAGCTGATTCCCAGGGGGTGTGATGCTACCTGTAGGCTCTGCTCTGTCTGAAGCTACTCAAATCTAATCTAGAATAATGTAATCTTTGTTTTAACACAAACTGACTTTATAGAATTGATTAGCTGAAATTTCAAAAAGGAGATCTGATTTTGTACTGTTTTGTACCCCTCAATTAACATTAGCTAGTAGAATTTTTCACTTACTCACTCTCACCTTTTTGTTGAAAATCAAACTCCTAACCAACACTTGACCACAAACTCCTGAAAATGTGTTGTTTAAATCCATTTTGTATTTTTTCTTTCTTTTTTTTTTTTTTTTTGGCAGTGTTTGCTAATGTGTGCATTGTGTCACCATGGTAACTGCTGAACCCCCCAGTGTGATGTTATTGCAAAGTATCAGTAGTATCCAAATGGTTAGTTAGTCTAGACTCTTTGTCTTTAGATTTGCACAGATCTGGGTTAGTGGGATATTATAGATCTCTCCAACCGCACATGAAACTGAGATCTGCTATCTACCAGTCCTCTCCATGACAACAGGCTCTCCCGGTGCATTGTGGTGCTGTTCCTCTGGTTCTGTGGGTAACCGTGCCAAGGTATGGGTGAGGATGGTTCAGAAAAGATTTGGGATTTTTCTCAGATTACAGATAACAAGTCCTCTTATCTCTAGTTTCTACCCAGCCCCATAACAAAGGGACGCAGGACAAAAGTGTATCTGAAAAGGACAATTATTGAACGTTAATCCACTGGAGGATAGTTCAACAGAACTTTTTGGATAGGGTCGCATCCGCTCATCTGATGCAGATGACGTGAGTAAGTGATACAGTTCTGTTCTCAGAAACAACTTTTATGCTCTAGATGTTATTCAAAAGCACTTTGTTTTGCTATTCTTTTTTTTTCCCTGTTAACTTTTCTGTTTCGGAGTTACTGGGCAGATCTATGGAGCGGTGACCTGAGTGCATGTTTTCGAGGTATATATTTGTATAGCAAGGAAAACACCTGTATTTGAAGGTAAATTAATACCATAATGTTTAACAAACAAGCGATGTCATGGAGACAAGAATGCGCCTGATCATTCTCATTCATTGTTTGTTTTTCTTTATGTTTACTACTTTCTACATTTCAGATACATAAAAAACATCAAATATATGAAGCAAGATGATATGGATATGGAATTGTGGAGCAAAGAAAAAAGGTTAAAAAAAAATGGCATTGAAATCCTCATGCTATCCACTCTTTGCTTTCATAATTCATAATTGTGATGCCTTCAGTGAGAATCTACAATGTAAATAATAATAAAAATACAGAAGTAGTTTTCAGACCCCATACTTTTACCAGTATAGGTATGTCTACAAGGGACAAAAGGTTTTAATATTAAATGATTTGAACATTTGTCTTTCACTGCTCCTTCAAAAATATTCAGTCCATTCTATGAAAATGTTCTGCATAATTTTAGGTTTTGTTCTTCCAATTATATTTACTTCAAATGATAAAACTCATATGTTCTGATAAGTACTCTTACTTGAATAGTAGTTTCCTCATTTTGGACCACTACTTTGTACTTCTGCTTTCATTGATTGATTGATTCATTCATTCATTTATTCATTTCGAGCAGGTCAACACAAGGAAATAAATACAGGTAACCAATATACAGTCAAATACATTTGTCTTTTCTATTTGCTTGAAAAGAAGTGGGAAGAAGAAAACTTATTAAATCCCACCCCTGTCTTCCAAAACATAACTTAAATTATCAATTAGCTTCCTTATCAGCTCGGTTGAAAGAAACACAAAAACAAAAAAAAGGCAAATTCCATTCTTGTACAAAAAAAAAAACAAAAACAAAAAAAACTGATGCAGAAAGGTGCCATTTGACGATTCATTCAAACTCGTCTCTCTCTGTATTCAGACCAGAACATGTCTTTATAAAATAACTTAAATTTGTGAATATTATGGCAGAGCTTTTGCTGTAAATCCAGAACATTCCACATTTTTACCCCACACACAGTCACACAGAAACTTTTACGAGTGGTTCTAACATTGGGCAAAATGAAGTTTCCATAACCTCTCAAATGTTCTCTTTAAGAGCAAAACATTTTTGCAGATTTTTTGGCAATTGTTTATTAAATGCTTTAAAAAGCATGATCACTGTATAATATTTTACAAGCTCATTCAATTTTAATAACTTTGACTGAGTAAAAAGATCATGAGTGTGTTCTAAGAAGCCGACCTTGTGAATGATCTGCTTGAGTAATATTATTTTGAAGTAACGTTACTCTTACTCACGTACAATTTTTGGCTACTATACCCACCTTAATAACCTTTTAATATGATTTTAATAATAACTTATATTCTAACATTTTATTTGAGGTTCTTGAGGAGCAGATCTGTTGAGAAGAAGTGTAGAATCTGAGGAGATCACAGAGGTAAACTGGAGCAAGGTTATGTAGAGTTTTTAAGTGAGCAGGAGCGTCTTAAAGTGAAAGCAGCGGTGGAGTTGGTACAGGTCTGGGGGGTGATATGAGCAGTAAATGATTCATGCCTCCGAGTTTTGTACAAAGTGTGTGAACCAGGTTTGGAGTGTTTTGTGGAGTGCGTAATAGAATCCCATTATTTGAAACAGATCCCCAAATAAATAAATAAATAAAATAATATCAAATCTACAAATTGAACCTTGTGTTTTGTTTGGGATTGAGCTCCGTTAGTCACACTTGTTGTTCGGACTGGGTGGAGACAAGCTCATACACAGATGAAAGTAGCAGGATCAGGTGATACTGTTAATATGGGGTTTGAATGAGACAGAGCGATCAGATATCATGTGAAGGTGTCTGACCTGATGTTATTATTTTGCATAATTTTGTGAGCGCCAAGACTGTCTAAAACAATGGCACATTTAAAGACAGCAAAAGTAAATGCCATCGCGACAAAGAGACGTGCACTGCTAGCCTAATCTGCATTCTCTGTCTAAAGCAGAGGTGTCAAACTCATTTTGGTCCGGGGGCCATATCCAACCTACTTTGATCCCAAAGGGGCCGGATCAGAAAACTCATGGCAAATATACCCCAAAAATAGCAATAAGTCCAAATATTTGTGCAGAGAAACACAAATCTATTACAGAAGTCTTTTTTTATTTGATGAACTAACAACAACTAAAACTTTAAAGATCCCATGACATGGTACTTCTTGATGCTTTTATATGGCTCCTTAATGGTTCCCTAATACTGTAAATGAATCCTTCTTCAAAATCAACACTCAGTGCATGAGAAACAGAGATAAGATGAGAAAGAGTCATAAATATCTCTCTCAAACACTTTATTCTGGGCGTTGTTGCTTGAATGCAAATGAGGAGAAAAGAGCTGGCCTATAGTAGAGGATGGGGGCGTGGCCAAACTCTCCGCTGTCAGCTCTCAGCTGATCCATTTCCGTGTTTTTGCACGGGGGGAGAGATTTGAAGCGTTCCATTGAAAAATAAACACATTTCCACAGAAAATAAAATTAAACCACTGCTGTTCAAAGGTCCAGAGGCTCAGATAAAGGACTTCCGAGCCTAGAAACACTCGGACGTGCCTCCAGGCAAATAAAAAAACGCATTTCGCATTGCCTAGCGCATTCGCAGTCCAAACTCTCTGGGCGTGATTTACAGAGACGCTGAGTACAGACAGACGGTGGTGGAACTGCATTTGCATTTCTTTTTTCGATCTGACGTCAATAAGGTGCCTTGTTCAAAATCGCCCGTTTGAGCTCCGATTTTTTTGTAACGCAGAAAAGGATCGCAAATGCTCAGTTTAGACATTTCACAACTTTTAACCATGGGGGGGGGGGCTAAACAGGGTAGGGGAGCTCACATTAACGTTCAAAACCTCAGAAAGTGACAATTTCATGCCATGGGACCTTTAAAAGAACAACTGAAACTTTAAGAAAAATGCAATTTCAACACAAGCATAGAGTTTTCCCATTCACCTCCGTGAACAAATAGGAATTAGTCCATTTTTCTTCTTCTTTTCTCATTTTTGACATTTTGCTGATGAGGGTGTCACGTTCAACAGTCAAAACAATAGTCCTTTAAGAGCATTTTGAAAGAGAAAAGTAGCAATAATTTAATAGAAAATTTAAAAATAATTAAAATATTTTAAAGGTCCCATGGCATGAAATTTTCACTTTCTGAGGTTTTTGAACGTTAATATGAGCTCCCCTACCCTGTTTAGCCCCCCCCCCCCCATGGTTAAAAGTTGTGAAATGTCTAAACTGAGCATTTGCGATCCTTTTCTGCGTTACAAAAAAATCTGAGCTCAAACGGGCGATTTTGAACAAGGCACCTTATTGACGTCAGATCGAAAAAAGAAATGCAAATGCAGTTCCACCCCTGTCTGTCTGTACTCAGCGTCTCTGTAAATCACGCCCAGAGAGTTTGGACTGCGAATGCGCTAGGCAATGCGAAATGCGTTTTTTTATTTGCCTGGAGGCACGTCCGAGTGTTTCTAGGCTCGGAAGTCCTTTATCTGAGCCTCTGGACCTTTGAACAGCAGTGGTTTAATTTTATTTTCTGTGGAAATGTGTTTATTTTTCAATGGAACGCTTCAAATCTCTCCCCCCTGCAAAAACATGGAAATGGATCAGCTAAGAGCTCAGAGCCGAAAGCGGAGAGTTTGGCCACGCCCCCACCCTCTACTATTGGCCAGCTCTTTTCTCCTCATTTGCATTCAAGCAACAACGCCCATTATGGACTGTTCCAGAGAGAGAAAAAATACTCTTTCTCATCTTATCTCTGTTTCTCATGCACTGAGTGTTGATTTTGAAGAAGGATTCATTTACAGTATTAGGGAACCATTAAGGAGCCATATAAGCATCAAGAAGTACCATGTCATGGGATCTTTAATAGAAAATCAGCTAGGGCCAGATTAAATGTCTTGGAGGGCCGGATCTGGCCCCCGGGCCGCATGTTTGACACCCCTGGTCTAAAGTGTACTCAGATGGATAGCGGGAGATTAGGCTAGTCAGCAGTGTTGGGTACTACTAGCAGTGAAAACGGGAGTTGATCAACAAAAAAACAGTTAAAGATTGGCCAAAAATCACTCCAAATACAAGTGAATAAATGGTGAGGGGAAACATCTATATCTCTAGCATGGTTAGAAGCTCTGAAAAGTCCAATCTGAAAGTGACTGAATGTAGTGCAGAGGGAGTTTTGGATCTGTTTTGGAGCCTGTGCTCTCTTTGTTTTAAGGAACACAAGTAAGTTTGATCACTCAACTAGAGAGAACACGCAGCAGTGTAGCGCTGCAGCAGGTCCGACAGATACTGAGGGATGAGGCTGTGAAGACATTTAAAAACACATCAAATCATTTTTATATGCTCTTGTTTTAGTGCCAGTTAAATGACGAGCAGCAACTCATATACACCGTCACATACAGACACACAACAGTATCTCAAGTTAAATACACCATCACATACAGACACACAACAGTATCTCTAGTTACACAGTAGTACCATGTGTCCTGCCCAGTCTCCAGAGCTGTATAAAAGCCCAGAGCTGGTGTCCTCACATTACCCAAAATGACAATGCACTGGTGAGGTTTGTCTCTTATTAAACTCATCTTTTAGACAACAATATTGACCTAAATTCTCTATATTTTGCCTTTGTTTCTCCACAGGTTAAAAGGGACAATGAAGTCTCTTGTCTTCATCTGTCAGGTTTTACTCATCGTGATAATTGGCGTTCATTCAGTGCCTCCAAAATGTAAGAATTCTCCAACCAACAGACCCCCAGGTACAGGATCCTGCATTATTAGTCTGTCTATCTTTAAATCTCAAAATGCTCTTCTGTTCCACCTTGTGATGTCATGAAGCAGTAGTGTTTAAGTTAACAACTACCTTTTACCTTTAGGTCAGTAGAGATTGGCAATTCCAGAGCTGAAATTATCCAAACGATTCTAGTCAAAGTGTGTGGCGTTTAAAAACAAAGTGGAGTGCTTCCTGTATTACCACATGGTGGAACAGAGAGTTTTCTGTTTGAGAGAAGAAAAAACACAACTCCAGGTATGTCTCTGATGAGGAAACAACATTAGAACGCAGATCAGAAAATAGCCCTTTAAACGTACAGTTGTTCAAGTGTTTTATGTGTGTTTTGTTTTGATTTTGTAGCGGACACAGACATCACGGTGGCCTGTGGGACTGACGTTATGGATTTGAGTATCTTACTTTGTCCTCTTTACTATGCCAACTACAACGAGTCTCTGGTAACCCTGAACAACCAGACTAGAGCCGAGTGCAAAGGGATCGCAGACTTCACTGTACAGCCCCCCGTGATAAGATACAGGTTCTCCATCAGTCAACAGTCTGTCTTGGCCTGTGGCAACAATATACAGGTATTTGTAATATTTGTAATAGTATGTTATTATAGATACTTTGTAGTTGATGTCATCAACGTTCCCTGCGGGTGATGATAACTGTAAGCACTGCTCTGTCTGAGGCTTTGTTAGACTTTAATCTGAGCTTTGTTTTAAAGGAGAATTCACGTTTTTACAATCTGAGCCTTATTTCGGTAATAAAACAAGTTGTTTTACTCACCCATAGCACTTTGGTGTCATATTGAGCACTTCCAGAGATGTTTTAGATTAGCGATATCCATAATGCGAGTTCTTGGGGCATATAATATATGCCCCGAGCATGTAATACCTATATGCCCCGAGCGGTCTCCAAATAACACAAACTTTAGCACTTTTCAAATTATAGAAGCTCAATGTCTTAGTCTACGCTTTCGTTTGAGTCAAAAGTGGCCTGTAATCCGAGATTTATCCATAATTTACAGCTTTGTGTTTCATGTTTGGGTCCCGGGAGCTGAGAGTGAAATAAACTGTGACTCCGCACATGCGCACTGGCGTCCTCATCTACTCGAAACTATGGATAAATCTCAGATTACAGGCCACTTTTGACTCAAACGAAAGCGTAGACAAAGACATTGAGCTTCTATGATTTGAAAAGTGCTAAAGTTTGTGTTATTTGGAGACCGCAAACATGTGCCCCGAGAACTCACGTTACGGATATCGCAAATCTAAAACATCTCTGGAAGTGCTCCATATGACACCAAAGTGCTATGGGTGAGTAAAACAACTTGTTTTATTACCGAAATAAGGCTCAGATTGTAAAAAACGTTAATTCTCCTTTAACACAATCTGATCAGAAAGAACTGATTTAGCTTTCCTTTTCACACAACATTACAGACACAAGAAAGCTAGCATTAGCCATCAGATTTTCAGTCTCACCTTTTTATTTAAAATCAAACATCTAAACAGGACCATGAACGCTCGTATTGATCACAGGCTTCTGAAAATGTGCTGTTCAAATCCATTTTGTGTTCTTGAGTTTTCAGAATATCTCAAAACCTTTTTTGCAGTGTTTGCTAATGTGTGCATTGTGTTACCATGGTAATTGCTGTGCATTCCACAATAGAAATACATGTAGAACATCCCCAGAGTGATGCTACCACAAAGTGTTAATTGAATGTAATGATCTCAGGTGGAGGCCACGTAATAATTGTTCTTTTAAAATGATACTGTACTAAAAAAACACAAAATCTACATGTTGAACCTTACAGTCCTATTTTTTGGTTTATTTTAGATTTATGTGGATTGATTCCACATTATTAAAGTATTTAAATGATTGAGTTGCACTATATAACTTTTCTGATGAAGCCTGGAATGTTTCACAGTATGGAATTAGTCTTTCAAATCTTGTTGTGGTGTTTTTAATTGCTCAAAAAATAACTAAATATGTGGTGACCGCTCCCCGGACCTGACCTGAAACTTGGCTTTACTTGCTTGTTTCCATGGAAATAGATCCATTAATACCATACAAGACAAAACAATAACATGTCCACAGGGAGTAAAAGAAAAGTTAGTGCACCAGCCATAAACTAGGTCAAAATCTCTATAGTTTGACAGTTAAATAAAAAAAAGATTCTAGTATTCCTTCCTGATTTGAAGGCTTTTGCGAAGACCTGTCCCCATTCAAATGATCTAATCTTTGATAAGTAATTATGACTTTGTGATTTTCCCAGATCAAAGATATCGTGGGGACTGGAGTCTTTTCAGATTTCTCAAACATTCAGTATGTGACGATCTCGGGCACGGTGGTGACCATTGACTCCACCACAGGTTTAATCACCTACAGGCCCACGGTCACCTACATGTTCTCCTGCAGCTACCCTCTGCAATATGTCATGGACCACAGCCAGGTAGCAGTGTGAGTATCAGCTGTAATTACACTACATAATCGTGAATTTAGCTATTCATTTTTTATCTATTTATTCGCTTAAAGGTCCTATATTACACAAAATTAACTCTTAAGCCATATTAGAATGTTGTTACCTCCTCAAAAACATACCTGGACATACCTGGAGCTGAGTAACTCTTTATTAGTCTGCCTGCATCTCCAAAGCTCAAAATACTCAATACTTTTCCACCTTGTGATGTCATGAAGTGGTTTTACGAGCCCAGAATTGGACCCTCTTCCTATTAATTTGTATAAGAGAGGGGCTCATGTGAGTCTTATTGCCCGGGCTCTCAAATTTCTGCCTTAAGTTCAGTAAAGATTGGCAATTCCACAGCTCAAATTAGCCACATGATTCTAGTGAAGGTGTACAGCGTTTAAAAACACAGTGGAGCACTTGCTCTATCACAGAGTGTTTTCAGTTCGAGAGAAGAACTCAGGCTATATGTGTAGAGTTTGTGTGAAAAAATGTATGATGTATTTTTGTATATTCCTTGTATTAGTGATATACAGTGCTATATGCAACTTAAGCTTTTATTAAATCTTCCATTATTCATATTTCCTTATAGTCCACAGTAACGATCATGTCATTAGGTTGAATAATTACTGTAATTACTGTAGTAGCTCCTGTGTGTACTTTGTTGATGTAGTATTTGAAATGTAACAGCAGGTGTTTTCCAGAGGCGGATCAGAGGTGGCTATGAATGAAAACAATGGCAGTTTCATCAGCACTCTGAAGTTCCAGCTTTATGCTGTGAGAACACACTGAACTTTCACTTTCTCTCTATTCAAGGAAAAGTAACGTTTTTTTTTTACAATTTGAGCCTTATTTCGGTAATAAAACAAGTTGTTTTACTCACCCATATCACTTTGGTGTCATATGGAGCATTTCAGGAGATGTTTTAGATTAGCGTTAGGCTAACACCGTTAGCCTAGCGCGACTTATAGCCATAGCTCGGGGCATTCCCCGAGCATGTAATATGCCCCGTGCGGGCTCCAAATAACACAAACTTTATCACTTTTCAAATCATAGAAGCTCGATGTCTTTAGTCTACGATTTCGTTTGGTCAAAAGTGGCCTGTAATCCGAGATTTAGCCATAGTTTCGAGTAGATGAGGACGCCAGTGCGCATGCGCGGAGTGTGCTCTCAGCTCCCGGGACCCAAACATGGAACGCAAAGCTGTAAACTATGGATAAATCTCGGATTACAGGCCACTTTTGATTCAAACGAAATCGTAGACTAAAGACATCGAGCTTCTATGATTTGAAAAGTGCTAAAGTTTGTGTTATTTGGAGCCCGCACGGGGCATATTACATGCTCGGGGAATGCCCCGAGCTATGGCTATAAGTCGCGCTAGGCTAACGGTGTTAGCCTAACGCTAATCTAAAACATCTCCGGAAATGCTCCATATGACACCAAAGTGATATGGGTGAGTAAAACAACTTGTTTTATTACCGAAATAAGGCTCAAATTGTAAAAAAAAACGTTAATTTGCCTTTAAAGCACACCAAGAATTTAAAGATGTAACTTTTGCCAGTGGATGGCTCGCAGGGCTGGACTGGGACAAAAAAAACGGCCCTGGCATTTTTAGCTTAGACTGGGCCCTCATAATTAGCAGAGCACAATGGACTAATTTATGTTTGTGTTCCCCAAAGCAAAGTATTTTACTATTGTTACGTCTTGGCCGAGGGGAAACCAGGGCCCAACATTTAAAGGAAAAATCCTAAAAACCAACAGCAAACTCGCAGTAACTACACATTCAACGGTTTATTTAAAATGCATCTTGCAGACAAGGTCAAGAGCACGTTGGCTGGCACCCTATGTGAAATTCCTGTGGAAAGGAAGTGTAACAAAAAACAAAAAAACAACAGAATCGGACTCTAGGACTGTCGGCCCACCGGGAAAGTGCCCAGTATGCCCGATTACCTGATTGCCTGATGGCTCGTCACCTGTTTGTCATGTTATGTTAGAGGTTATGCAGATGACATCACAGCATCTGACATTTCCTTCTGTAAAAGCTCCAAACACATGGAAAATGTGAAAGAGCTGCTACAGACAATAACACATATAAAAGTCTAAAACTAGCTAAACACTGATACAGACTTTAGGATCAGACAGTTAAAGGAAAAGTAACGTTTTTTTTTTTTTACAATCTGAGCCTTCTTTCGGCAATAAAACAAGTAGTTTTACTCACCCATCCCTTGGTGTCAATTGGAGTGGTATCGCAGAAGTTATGTTGGAGCCGTTCTGTTCTACTAATGATCCCGTATCCGTTAACATGGTGCTCGTATCATATGCTCGGGGCATTACTTTGCGCTCTCCAAATAACACAAACTTTAGCACTTTTCAAATCACAGAAGATCGCTGTGTCAGGGTAGACTTTTAGTGGATTCCAAAACGGCCTGAAACCCGATATCCAGCTATAGTTTCATTTGATGACGTCATCAGAGAGGACAGTGCGCATGCGTGAACTCAGCTGTTTTGTAAACACTGCTAGTCCGAAAGAAGCTAACACCGCTCTGAACTTTACTTTTCTGTTGCGATATCGGGTTTCAGGCCGTTTTGGAATCTACTAAAAGTCTACCCTGACACAGCGATCTTCTGTGATTTGAAAAGTGCTAAAGTTTGTGTTATTTGGACACCGCAAATCAGTGCCCCGAGCACTCACGCTAACGGATACGGGATCATAGTAGAACAGAACAGCTACAACATAACTTCTTCAAAACTGCTCCAATTGACACCAAACTGCTATGGGTGAGTAAAACTACTTGTTTTATTGCAGAAAGAAGGCTCAGATTGTAAAAAAACGTTAATTTTCCTTTAAAGTGATCCTTTCTCTCCTAAAATAAAATGTTTCTGACTCTGTGTGTAGAGGAAGTAATTATTGGGGGGTGAAAATAACAGCTCCACAGACAAAAATGAAGCAATAAAAAGCAAATAAACACATTTTGTCTGCTGTGCTGTCCATAAATCTGCCTCAGCGCTACTGCTCAGTCAGAATGTTGAGGAAAAATGTTCAAATAAAATTATGTCCGTCCTCTATTGCTTTGCCTTGAATATAATGTAGGCAAGTATATAACAGTATCTATCTTTCATTTGTTAAAGGCCCTATATTACACAAAATATACTCCTTTGAGCTTTAAGCCATGTTAGAATCTTTTTACCTCATTGAAAACATACCTGGAGTTGTGTTTTGTTTCACACATGTTTGAGTAATCCTTGGTTATTGTATAGTGTGTCAAAATCCCAAAACTCTGAATGCTCTGTTCCACCCTGTGATGTCATGAAGTAGTGATTTTCAAGCTAACAGCTATGTTTTACCTTTTGTTTACTAGAGACTGGTCATTTTAGGGCAGAAATGATCCAAGTGATTTTAGAGAAAGTGCATATAGTTTAAAAACACCATGGAAAATAAATGTTTTTGTACTCTCCACCACTACTACTAGTGTTTCTTTGAATAATATAAGAATGACATTTTTCTTTCCTGTTATTACAGAATGAGTTTTACAATCAATCCCTTGTAATTCCGGAAACAGGACTTCACCTAAAAACAAATATCTATGCTGAAATTAGTGCTACCAGTCTAACAGACAGGTTTGGATGCTTTATGCGACTGTATATTTACTGTACAAATCATGACAATATAATGTTATAATGTATTTGACCCTCCAAAGGTTTAATGTGCTGCTCTGGTGGTGCATCGCGACAGTGGAGGAGTACACCGATGCTGTAATCGGATATAACCTCTTCGTGGGGTAAGTCCGTGTGTGTGGCTCAGAGACATTGTAGCTGGTTTTCTTACATGCATATAAAAGTTCAAAGGGAATATGCAGTAGTTTTATTAGTCTACCCTGCTTGTAATGGCATAGCGCTGTGAAGGAGGCGTGTCATGGCGTAAAGCTCACAAGAGTCAATTTTGCGTAATATCCTCCTGAGACCCGCCCATTCATTTGTGTCCTTTATAGTGGACATCTTTTAAGTTTTGAGATAGACTCTAGTTTGCAACACTATGATTAAAGGTCCCATGGCATGAAATGTTCACTTTCTGAGGTTTTTGAACGTTAATGTGAGCTCCCCTACCCTGTTTAGGGCCCCCCCCCATGGTTAAAAGTTGCGAAATGTCTAAACTGAGCATTTGCGATCCTTTTCTGCGTTACAAAAAATCGGAGCTCAAACGGGCGAGTTTGAACAAGGCACCTGATTGACGTCAGATCGAAAAAAGAAATGCAAATGCAGTTCCACCCCCGTCTGTCTGAACTCAGCGTCTCTGTAAATCACGCCCAGAGAGTTTGGACTGCGACTGCGCTAGGCAATGGGAAATGCGTTTTTTTATTTGCCTGGAGGCACGTCCGAGTGTTTCTAGGCTCGGAAGTCCTTTATCTGAGCCTCTGGACCTTTGAACAGCAGTGGTTTAATTTTATTTTCTCTGGAAATGTGTTCCATTGAAAATTTTTCAATGGAACGCTTCAAATCTCTCCACCGTGCAAAAACAAGGAAATGGATCAGCTGTGGGCTGACAGCGGAGACCGGAACGTTTGGTCACGCCCCCACCCTCTACTATTGGCCAGCTTTTTTCTCCTCATTTGCATTCAAGCAACAATGCCCAGAATAAAGTGTTTGAGAGAGATATTTATGACTCTTTCTCATCTTATCTCTGTTTCTCAGTGTTGATTTTGAGTGTTGATTTTGAAGAAGGATTCATTTACAGTATTAGGGAACCATTAAGGAGCCATATAAAAGCATCAAGAAGTACCATGTCATGGGATCTTTAAAAAAAAAAAAAAAAAAAAAAGCAAAAATATCTAAATAAAATACATTTAAAAAAATCTATAAATAAAATACATCAATAAGTAAATAAATAAATAATACATAAAAATTTAAAATAAAACATAAAAAAATAATAAATAAAAATACATAAATAAATAAGTCTAAAAACTTTTTGAGGCGACTGTAAAACCAACCGAAAAAATATTTTTCTTAGGTTTAGGTTAGGTTAACTTTTAACACTATTACAGTCCATTACAGAGGACATGTTACAAAAATATGAATAAAAATAAAATGATCAAAATGTTAATGCTAAGGTGTTCATTTACCTCCAAATAGAAAATTAAAATAATAATAATAATTTAGATACACTTTTTTTTCTTTGGGTCTCAGTAGGATATAGGACCTTTAGTACATACTGTAGGCCATTCCAAATATGAAGATAAGCAGGTTGCAGACCCTCCACTAGAAAAGTTACACAGTGTACCTTTATAAACACATTCTCCTTTCTTCTGTCCCTCTAGCTGTGACATGGAGGCTCACACAAAGTTGGGGGAAAATGGCGTCTCGGACAAAGCGCGGTTCATGTTTCAGGCGTTTCGGTTTGTGGAGCATCAGGATCGGGCGGTGTCTACGTTTTACCTGCACTGCTACACCGGCCTGTGCCAGAAAGACGAGTGTGCCAGAAAGCTCCCGGTGAGTCCAACAGCTCACTTTAATATACAGACAGATGTGTGATTTATGCTTTTATAGCCAGTATCTGATACGACTATTTGACCCACTACTGTTTTAAATACGAAATAATCTGTATTTGACAGAGGGTCCAGAATCAATGCTCAAAGAAGTACTAAATTTTGTTATTTAAAAGTAATAAAGTACATGTTTAAAAATGTGCTTAAAAACAAAAAAGTATAAAGTATTTCAACCCTTATAAAGCTTCAAATGTACTGATTTGGACACACATTTGTGCTAATTTTTTCCCCCTAATTGGTTTTATCTGTATATTTTTGTTTGCTCATACTACAAATTTATTCAAATAAACCCCTCAGCCTTTTCAGCGGGTCTCAAAAAAAGTATCCCCTTTGAAATCCACTTAAGTAAAGTACAGATACCTAACATTTATACTTAAATACAGTATTTTACTACGTTTTTCTTTGTTACCTTCCACCAATTTTGCAATACTTTTCAAAAATGAGTCTGGTCACCAGTCTGCATCAAAATAAATACGACTGTGTGTGAAGAAAATTACAAGGGACATCTGTCTATGTAAATAGCATAGTTTGGTTGTATTTGATTGGATCTCTCTCTGAACAGAACTGTACAGGTTCCGGTACAAGTGTAAATGCAGGGCTACCAAACAGGGCGAGGAGAGAGGCCACAGACTCCTACAGTACTACTATCACTTCTCCTGCCATTATAGTGGCTTCTCAGACTGGTGAGTCTACAGTATAACAGCCTGCTGAACAGAATGCTTGTTCGAGAGAAAAACTCAGCTTAAATATGGAGGGTTTGTCTCTTAAACATGTGTGCATCAAACAATACAAAAACGCCGGGTATGTTTGTGGTAAGGAAACAACATTATAACATCAGAAAATAGCTCAATGTGGGCCTTTTAAAGTGGGACTAAACAGGTAAACTGGTCACAGCTACATTTCAAACAGAGCTACAAACTGGGCAGTATCCAGAGGACTAAAGAAGAAGGTGAGGGGAGAGGAGGGGCGGCGTCTGGAGGTATGAGGAACAACGGGTTTGTCATCAGAAACACCTTACTGTAATCAGGGCAGTCTTTTGCAATGTCACCAACTACTTGAAATTGCAGAGACCACTGAAAGCAGAACAGATTTAGACTGATTGCAGTTGATAATGTTATTAAATGTATTATTATCATCAGTAAAAATCAAGATTTTAAGGACTTTTTGAAATAAAATCAAGTGAAGTTAGACTTTAAAGGAGAATTAACATTTTTTTACAATCTGAGCCTTATTTCGGTAATAAAACAAGTTGTTTTACTCACCCATAGCACTTTGGTGTCATATGGAGCACTTCCAGAGATGTTTTAGATTAGCGATAGCCGTAGCGCGAGGTCTCGGGGCATAGAATATAAGCGGTCTCCAAATAACACAAACTTTTTCAAATCATAGAAGCTCAATGTCTTAGTCTACACTTTCGTTTGAGTCAACAGTGGCCTGTAATCCGAGATTTAGCCATAATTTACAGCTTTGCGTTTAATGTTTGGGTCCCGGGAACTGAGAGCGAAATAAGCTGTGATGCCGCACATGCGCACTGGCGTCCTCATCTACTCGAAACTATGGATAAATCTGGGATTACAGGCCACTTTTGACTCAAACGAAAGCGTAGACTAAGACATTGAGCTTCTATAATTTGAAAAGTGCTAAAGTTTGTGTTATTTGGAGACCGCAAACATTTGCCCCGAGAACTCACATTACGGTAATCGCTAATCTAAAACATCTCTGGAAGTGCTCCATATGACACCAAAGTGCTATGGGTGAGTAAAACAACTTGTTTTATTACCGAAATAAGGCTCAGATTGTAAAAAAACGTTAATTCTCCTTTAAGAAAAGAAAACCATATGCAGTCTCTAAAGATTTTTATTTGAATCTTTTCAGATGACGTCCCACTCACATTTCCCAATGAAGGTCAGTTTGTGCAACTTCAGTAATAAAAGTGTGAAACCGTCTCGTTAAAAATGGTGGTTTTCCTTGTAAACAGAATCACAGGTAGTCTACACTCGCCCCCTGGTGGCAGTGATCGTGTGCGTGGCTATCCTCGCCCTCCTCATGCTCGTGATGGGGGTCTGCTTCACCTGCACCACCAGAAATAAAATCTCCCTATTAAATCAGAAGAACTGAAATATCTGTCTACTGTATATATGGTTGAGCTATTTCATGGGTCAATGTTTACAAAGTATTGCAATGGTGTAGCCTATTTCATCATCTGTAAACCATAATCTTTTCACTTTAATCTGGAATCTTGTTTATTCTCTGTCATTTCTATCATTAGTACTGAATACATTTTTTTTTTTTTATTGTTGTGCAGTGTGCATGTAAAGAGTTGTCCATTAAGGGTTGCTGGTTGGATTCCTGCTCTGGCTTTTCTTCATGTGGCTCAAAAATAGTAAAATAAAACACATAAAATAAAAATCCTTTGTTGATTCCTATGTTTTTTTTAAGTGTGTAATGTTTGAAAGGTCCTATATTATGCAGGATTAACTCTTGTGAGCTTTAAATCAAGTTACAGTGATGTTATCTCATCCATACCTCAGTTTGAAGTGGTAGTTTTTAACTCTAACTTTTACCTTTTGTTAAGTAGAGTTGGGCAATTCCAGGGCTGAAATTATCCAAATAATTCTAGTGAAGGTGTGTGGAGTTTAAAAACACAGTGCAGCACTTCCTGTATTACCACATGACATCACAAGGTGGAGCAGAGTGTTTTCTGTTTCAGAGAAGAACTCAGCCTAAAGCAGAGTTTATGTGTTAAACATGTGTGAATGAAACAAAACTCAACTCCAGATATGTTTGTGATCGAGAAACAACATTATAACATAAATCAGAAAATAGTGTAATATATTTCATTTACAGAAAGAAAAATCACATTAAAGAACCCATTCAGATCATCAGTGCATGCATAATTATAACACAACATTAGGTCACATTAAACTCGTGCTCAGTACTCGTTACTCTCTGAGATACGTAGCTCCATCCCTGGATACTTTGGGTACATGTTAAAGCTGGTACCTGAGGGCCGCCCAGAGAACAAGGAGCGCCCCCTGTTGGTCACAAACACCATCCGGTTTAAGGAGTGGCTGAGATCTGGATAATAGCTTCATCAGTATCGACATCCAATTTCATCTCCTGCATACTGCTACTGGCATATCCGATCATCCTGCTGAAGATGTGACCATATTTGCATTCTGAAAAGAGAAGAATCCAGTTCAGACTCTGAAGAGAGAAGAAGAAGAAGAAGAAGAAGAAGAAGACACTTAAAGGAAAAGTAACGTCTTTTTTACCATCTGAGCCTTCTTTCGGCAATAAAACAAGTAGTTTTACTCACCCATAGCAGTTTGGTGTCATTTTGAGCAGTTTCATAGAAGTTATGTTGTAGCGTATCCGTTAACTTGAGTGCTCGGGGCATTACTTTGCGGTCTCCAAATAACACAAACTTTAGCACTTTTCAAATCATAGAAGCCCGATATCTTAGTCTACGATTTCGTTTGAAGCAAAAGTGGCCTGTAATCCGAGATTTATCCATAGTTTCGAGTAGATGAGGACGCCAGTGCGCATGCGCGGACTGTGCTCTCAGCTCCCGGGACCCAAACATGAAACGCAAATCTGTAAACTATGGATAAATCTCGGATTACAGGCCACTTTTGCTTCAAATGAAATCGTAGACTAAGATATCGGGCTTCTATGATTTGAAAAGTGCTAAAGTTTCTGCTATTTAGAGCCCGCACGGGGCATATTACATGCTTGGGGAATATATTATATGCCCCAAGCTAGAAGTTGCGCTAGGCTAACCGCAAATCTAAAACATCTCTGGAAGTGCTCCATATGACACCAAAGTGCAATGGGTGAGTAAAACAACTTGTTTTATTACCGAAATAAGGCTCAAATTGTAAAAAACCCCGTTACTTTTCCTTTAAGACTCTGAAAAGAGAAGAATACAGTTAAGACTTGAAAGAATGTCATTCCCAAATGTTTGCTGTTTATTGTTACACACACTTATTTTGGCCTTTTCACTCTACAGTTCCCTTTGGAGCTCAACACAGAAATAAATAAAGTTAAATAAATTTATCCCCCAAGCTACACAGAGACAGTACTGACCTCCTTACATATTTCCCATTGTCCCAGATCCGGGCGGCGGTGATGCGCTGATTTTGCCTGGTTTACACCTGACCATATCACAAGTGATATATGGTCTGGGAGCCACCTTCGAAATATCTCATAGCGGAGGTGTGGTTTCCAATTGCCAAAGGCCGTTTATTGGGTGTTACGAATGTCTATCATTTGGCGTATACGTAGCCCATAGCCAATCATGTCAGTTGTCAGTTCAAACTACAAGTTTCCGTTTGTCACGTAGTACGCGTCACCGTCTTGCCACCCCTCCCCGCTCTCTGATTGGCTCCCAGAATCGGGAGAGCTCGCTTGCCATAGTTGCCAGGCTGTCTTTCAGATCGGAACGAACGAAAGCAGCCTGGGATTTCCCAGGTTAGCGCTGATTTGGTTCTCCTGCAATAGTGAATCGGCATCACCTGACCCTACATACTGACTGTAGGAGAAAGATGGGACCTCTAATATACAACAAAACAGTGTTAGTAATTCAATTGGTTTATTAAAATCTTCCCTGACATCAGACTGGCTAGTGCTGCCTATAAACTTCAATGACGTGTTTATGGCTGTTTTAACAATGAGAGTTAAGCACTATTGTGAATGAATTCAAAATAACATAAATACTGTATTTTTCATTTTGAAAAGTTCTTAGTTCACTCTAGTATGTCCTAACCACTTACATATTAGAAAAAAATTAAAATAAAATAAAAATGTTACCTCAACCTATACACTGGTGCCTTGTCCTCAGCTACTGTCTCTGTTTATATGTACCCCGACATCTGCAGGAATTCCTAGTCCATAATTATACAACATCATTTCAGACGTGATTTCCGCACACTTGCAATGCTTGCATTTTTCATGCTGATGGAAGCAATGCAACCCAACCTGATTATGAACTGTCCAGTAACCACGAATATGGCTGCTGTTGGTAAGAGATATGAAATAGTTAGCTCTCACATAACTGCATAAGGGTGACTACTGACATGCATCTTAATTGATACAGAATTCTATTTATGTGAAGGCAATACATTAGATAAAATCAGGCAATGTGTGTGCCCTGTCTATGGCCTATAGCTGAAAAAAGATGAACACATAACACAAACTAGTGGAAAGAAGAATGCATAAAGAGGTAGAAATCTAAAGAATGGGTGAGAGTTAATAAAACATCAACTTATTTGTTTCATCAAACCTATAAAAAAAATACAATGTTTACTATATTCTCCTTTGTTTTATTGCCAGCCAGCATGTTCAAAAGACTAAAGAGCTTTTTGCAAACACAAAACCCAAAATGACTTATGACTTATTAAAATGACTTATTATATTTATTATTTATTACCTATTATATTGATATATTTCTATGTTAAAGTGTAAATTTGAGTCCATGAGGTATATACCACAGCCAACCTCAACCAAAAACAAAACAAAAAAACAAAAAAAACCCCAAAAAACAGGGGATTTCTGCAGAATCCATGACTAAAACATTAAACTGTTATACCATGGTCAATAAGAATTCTAATGCTAACCATAGAAATCAATTAATGCTAATTGCTGTGCATTATTTTATTTATAACCACAGAAATAGTCCAGCAACAGTTAATTAGTGTTAGTAAGCATCACCATAACAACGGATAAACTAATGGCCTACTCTAATGGACTGCTCTAAGCTTCAACTAAAAGGTACAGGCACAGCTAAAAGGTAGTCATATTTAAAAGTGAACTACTGTTTTTTCAGTTGGTGGGTATGAGCAGAGTAAACAACTAGATTTTAATTGTAAAAGATAGGCACTTTTGTTTCATATGCATCGCTGAAAATAAACAAATCTGATTGCACCATCGTGTTTAGTTCTCCCTCAAGGCACAGAGGAGGGCGTGGTGACCAGACTGATATGTTAAAGGAGAATTAACGTTTTTTACAATCTGAGCCTTATTTCGGTAATAAAACAAGTTGTTTTACTCACCCATAGCACTTTGGTGTCATATGGAGCACTTCCGGAGATGTTTATATCGTAACGCGAGTTCTCGGGGCATATAATATATGCGGTCTCCAAATAACACAAACTTTAGCACTTTTCAAATCATAGAAGCTCAATGTCTTAGTTTACACCAGTGCTTCTCAATTATTTTCTGTGACGCCCCCCCTAGGAAGAAGAAAAAACTTTCACACCCCCCCACCCTGCGCACGACTATAAATAGTATTATTTGTCTAGAAAATTGTTATTAGTAACCCCTCTGCATAACATTGTATCCTTGTAGACTGTCTTTTTGCACTGAGGACTCAAATATTAATGTGTTTTTAATGCAGCTTTGCGCACATTTGTTTATGTTTTACAGAAACAAAACTTAAAACCGCATGGCCCATTTGCATAAACTAAAAGCGCTGAAAAAAAAAAAAAGCTCTGTCCTTGTGCCGCTGATGCGTCAGCTTCTGTCGGACTAAAGGACACGACTCAGTGGAATATACGTGTTTTTTCTGTGACAAAGGATGTTCTGCTGATGGTGAGTCTGTTCTGTATATCGCGTATTTAAGGTTGCCGACCCCAGCCCCAGAGCGACAATGAGAGCGCTACTGCCAATTACTGTTGTTGATGTGCAATTGCACTTAGTTCTAGTACAGTACGGCAAAAAAGCATGTTTCCAAGGGTCACACGCATCATGCTGCGCCCCCCCAGGGGGGCCCGCCCCACTATTTGAGAAGCACTGGTCTACACTTTTGTTTGAGTCAAAAGTGGCCTGTAATCCGAGATTTATCCATAATTTACAGCTTTGCGTTTCATGTTTGCATCCTGGGAGCTGAGAGCGAAATAAGCTGTGATTCCGCACATGCGCACTGGCCTCCTCATCTACTCGAATCTATGGATAAATCTCGGATTACAGACCACTTTTGATGCAAAAGAAAGCGTAGACTAAGACATTGAGCTTCTATGATTTGAAAAGTGGTAAAGTTTGTGTTATTTGGAGACCGCAAACATGTGCCCCGAGAACTCACATTACGGAGATCGCTAATCTAAAACATCTCCGGAAGTGCTCCATATGACACCAAAGTGCTATGGGTGAGTAAAACAACTTGTTTTATTAGCGAAATAAGGCTCTGATTGTAAAAAACGTTAATTCTCCTTTAAATGGCCACAATTTTATATAGCGCTTTTCCGTCTTCAAAGCACTCTAAGCACTTTACATCAAGGAACCACTCACAGGTGGGTTAAGTGTCTTGCCCAGGACACAACAACAGAATGTATCACTTGGGACTGGAATTGCACCGCCAACCTTTGACTCAGACAACGAGCGCTGAACCAACTGAGTTACTGTTGCCCTGTGTACAATAAAAATACAACAAGCTTTCATTCTAGACTTGGTAGCCATCACACCAGCAGAGTAATCACCACCTCATCATCTTTACCCTGCCATAACATCTCCCCTTCAAACTCCAGCTTCCCATGCTTCCTGGCCCTCATCAGAATCCCCACAACTTTATCCGAAATGCGAACATATCGCTCAAACAACTCTCCGAAAGTCACTCGCGTTCTCCCGTCTGGATCAGCATCCGCCATCGTCCGAATGATCAAACACATATCATCAATCTCCCTGTGGATATGCTTTTCGGCACGTTTGGCCCGTTCGGCGGTCTTGCTCCCCTCTTTGGGTGTCCCGTAGCCTTCCTCTCCCTTCTGCAGGCGTGTAGACATGGAGTAGTCGTAGTCAAAGTATTCGCTGAAAGGGTTGAGTTTTTGGTTGACCGTGTGCTCCGAGGCCCAGTCCTGCCATCGGCTTTTTAGGCTGCCCACCGCACTGTAGCTTTTGGAGAGAGCGTTGATCTTATGGGCATCTTCAGACTCCTTTTTCAGTCTAAGAAAGAGAGAATTGTTAAATGTTTTTACACTAAAGGTACTATATTACACAAAAGGGATTCTTGTAAGCTTTAAAGGTCCCATGACATGGTACTTCTTGATGCTTTTATATGGAGCCTTAATGGTTCCCTAATACTGTACATGAATCCTTCTTCAAAATCAACATTCAGTGCATGAGAAAGACACATGTACACAGTCAGAGTCATATTCTCTCTGTCTGAACGACTCATTCTGGGCCTTGTTGCTTGAATGCAAATGAGAAGGACAGAGATTGGGTTAGAGGTCTCCAGAAATCACACCCAGAGAGTTTGGACCGCAAACGAGCTACGCAATGCGAGAGGCGTTTTTTTATTTGCCTGGAAACACGTGAGAGTGTTTCCGGGCTTGGATGTCCTTTATCCGAGCCTCCGAACCTCTGAAACAGCAGTGGTTTAATTTTATTTTCTGTGGATTTTTTTTTTTTTTAATGGAAAGAGTCTCATATCTTCCTCTACTCTTAAAACACGGAAGTGGGGTCAGCGCACAGTGCACCGCTAATCCAGGAAAAAGCGGTGCATTTGGCCACAACCCACCCACTAATAGTAATTGTAGTGACATCATGCTGGGGGGTGTTCTACATGTATCTCTAGGGTGGAATGTTCAGTTACCATGGAGACACAATGAATACTGTAGAGTGGTAATAAATCACACATGCAGCTCCTTTGGATGTACACCATAGACTGCTTTATTGAAGTTGCCAGCCCTCACTACCGGTATCGCCACCTAGTGGCGTTTCAATCAACACTGATAATTAAAGTGATAGTACACAATTCTACATCCCCTTTCTTCTAGCTTAAGTATCTAGACTTAACAACCTATTTCATAACCTGAACGATAGGCAAGTCACAGAATCTGAACAGAAATACGTGCAGAAAATATCTGACTAGGCTGCCTATTACAGAACAAAAATTAACACCTAAAATAAGTATAAAGGGCATCAAAAGCAAGTAAGGCAGTCAGGTTACAAATTAACTCAAGGATACATTTTCGAATCTAGATATTGATTTTGAACTTCACACTAGGCACTGACGTAGTCCTGATAACGTTGATTGGGCTGGCTGATTCGGCCTGCCCGTGTCACCACCAACTTTCTCTCAGATGGGCCAGCAGTACTGACAACTGGTGTGATAGTAGGAGGTGGAGGATATGTAGGCGGTGTAGGTGGTGTGTTGTTGTCATGGGCATTCTCTCCATCAGGCGCCGGCGAGGTGGATAACAGTGGCAAATCTTCCTCAGAGCTTGCCGGTGAGTCTTCATTAACCCGTAGGAGATGTCGCCTGTTCCTGATGTAGCTCTTTCCTTGTGAGGCTATCACATAGCTATTAGGCAGCTGGGCTGGGCCTTCCACTCTTCCCACCTGTTCGAACCCACGTTCAGTCTGCACTCTGACTGTTTGGCCTGGTTTTAGTGCAGGGAGGCGGTGAGCACTCCGATCATGATATGCTTTCCCCCTCGTTCTGTGTTTGGTGATGGCAGCAGCCACATTGACTTGGATGGTGGGTCTGAGCATGTCTGTGGTGGCTGGCAGGAAGGTTCTGGTCCGCCTAGACATTAGGCGTTGAGCAGAGGACGGGAGTCCATCACGGGGAATGTTGCGAGTGTGTAGAATGGCTGCTTGTATGTCCGTGCCATCACGGTGGCACTTCTCCAGCAGGTGCTTGGCGGATCTCACTGCACGCTCAGCAAGACCGTTAGATTGTGGGTAATAGGGACTGCTGCGGATGTGTTTAAAGTCCCATGCTTGTGAAAAGTTTGCAAAGTCTCTCCCAGTGAACTGGGTCCCATTGTCAGTCATGAGGGTGTGGGGTACACCATGTGTTGCAAAGTGTCGCTTCAACTTCGCTATGACAGTGTTGCTGGTCATGTTGGGGAGGTAGTCCAGCTCAAACCACCCTGAGTACGAGTCCACTAGGACCAAATGCATTTTGCCACGCCACTCAAATATGTCAGCTGCTGTAAATGACCATGGTAGTTCAGGAATGTCATGGAGTAGCATTGGTTCTTTTGCGTGGTGGGCTGTCAAGGCATTGCATGCAGCACACCGAGACACTTCTCTTTCGATGTCGGAATACATTGATGGCCAGTACATGGTCTCTCGAGCCCTGCGTTTGGTGGCTTCAATTCCAGGATGGCCTTGGTGTAGCTGGCCAACGTAAAACTTTTGCAGTGCTGCAGGTATCACTAACCTTTGCCCCCGTAGTAGCAGTCCATCCGCCAATGTCAACTCTTCCTTCATGGAAAAGAATGGTCGCAGCTGTTGTGGCAGCTCCTTGGAAGTGCTGGGCCAGCCACGTACAATGACTCCTGAGAGCTGTTGGCAGGTGATGTCACTCTTCACTGCGTCTCGTAATTCATCTGTGCGACGTGAAGAGAGAACCTGGACAGTCATCACCTCTAGTAAGTCATCCGTGAGCGGGGGCTCAAACTCAGGTAAGTGTGCACGCGACAATGCGTCTGCCACAAATAGTTCTTTGCCACGCTTGTACATCACATCCAAGTCGTAACGTTGCAATTTTAGCATCATACCCTGTAGGCGTGGTGATGCGGTGTGCAGTGGTTTTCTCAAGATAGTTACAAGGGGCTGGTGATCTGTTTCAGCAGTAACGGTGCGGCCGTAGATGAAGTCATGGAATTTTTTAGCTGCAAACACCAGAGCTAACATTTCCTTTTCAATCTGAGCATATCTGGACTCAGTTGGTGTGAGGGCGCGTGATGCAAATGCCACTGGCCTCCCTTGTTGGAGGCACACGGCCCCAAGGCCGTGTTGGGAGGCGTCTGCTGATATGACCACCGGCTTTGAGGTGTCAAAGAACTGCAGCACAGGAGGATTGGTCAGCGCCTGTTTCAGTTTGCTGAACGCCGCATCATGAGCGTCATGCCAGTGCCACTCCACGTCATGGTGTATCAGCTGTCTCAAGGGGCCTGTTGTGTCGCTGTACTGGGGAATGAATTTGGACAGATAGTTGGTCATACCCAGAAATTGCTGCAGTGCTTGCTTGTCCTGTGGCTTCTCCATCTCGCATACAGCTTTGACCTTTTCAGGATCTGGATTGACCCCGTCAGCAGTCAACAGGTGGCCTACGTAGTGCACAGAGTTGACTCTGAATTTGCATTTTTCAGGATTGAGCTTCAGGTTAATGGCACGAATCCTGTTCATCACCTGTGTCAGACGTTCGTCATGTTCTTGTAATGTGCGTCCCCAGACGAGGATGTCATCGACCACAATCTCGCACGGTTGTCCGGCAAATAGCTGTTCCATCACGTTCTGGAAGACCTCGCTGCCTGTGCATATGCCATATGGCATTCTCAGGAACCTGTATCGGCCATAAGGTGACATGAATGTTGTGAGCTTGGAGGAGGCACGGTCAAGGGGTATTTGCCAAAACCCACACTTGGCATCTAAGATGCTAAATATTTTTGCCCCCGGCATGTCTGCAATGATTTGTTCGATGGATTTGAGAGGGTGACGGGGTCTGAGGAGGGCCTGGTTAAGATGCACAGGGTCAATGCAAAGTCGCACTGTTCCATCTTTTTTCTTTGCTGCAACCATAGCAGACGCCCATTCTGTTGCTTCATTTTCAGGTGTAATGACACCAAGGGCAGTCATACGATCCAGCTCCGCCTTTACCTTATCTTTCATGGCAATGGGGATCCTGCGTGGAGCACACACTGTGGGGGGAACAGTGTCATCTAGTCTCATGTGATATACCACAGGCAGTTTGCCTATGCCAGTGGTGTCAAACAGGTCTTGGTATTCCAGTCTTTCTGGAGCTTCCTGTTGCAGCGTGTGGACATCCGGTCCAAGCTGTATGAGACCAAGAGTAACACTGTCTTGCAATCCCAGTATGGGTTTCACATCCCTATTGACCACATGGAACTTGATATGTCCCTGTGTACACTGCAGTGTTACAGTGCCATCTGTTTTGATTGTCTCTCCTCCATAAGCCACTAGATTGACTTTTTCATTTGGATCCACACGCACTGTGTGGTCCACAGCATGTAGCATTTTTCTGGGCAGCACATTACATTTGGCGCCAGTGTCTACTTTGACCTTCAGTTGTCCCTTTCCATTTGTCATTGCCAGCGTGGCGTAGATTTCCCCCTTCTGTGCGGTTGTGAGTATTGTGTCACAGTAAAAAGTATCAACCACCTGGCTGACTGATTCAGTGGTCAATTCATTTACTCTACCAGTTGCTCTTCGCCTGTGTTGATTGGGCACTTTGTGGCGAACGGTGGCCTGTGCTGGTGCAGAGCGACAACACTTCGCAAAGTGGTTAAGTTTTCCACAGTTATTGCATGTCTTGTTGAGAGCAAAGCATTTGCTGCGGTCAGGTGAGTGTTGGCCATTACAATTGCCACAGCGAGCCCTCTGAATTGAACACACTTCATTTTCCTTTCTCAATTCTTTGGAGCTTTTTTCTGATTGTTCATGAAGCATGCACATGCTAATGGCCAAATCAAGGGTGAGCTTCTCTTCGCGTAATAGTTGTTTGCGGAGGGTTTCGTTTTGTATCCCACAGACAATGCGGTCCCTTATCAGCTCATCACGGAGCGCGCCAAACTCGCATTTCTTTCCCAGTATTTTTAAAGTGGAGACGTACGCCTGTATCGACTCGCCAGTTCCCTGGCTAGCAGTGTTAAAAGCATGCCTGTCCATAATCACATTTTTTGCTGGTAAACATAACTCACGAAACTTTGCCAATAGAGTGTCCGGGTTTTCGTGACTTTCCCCCTCTCCGTACATGAACGCTTCCGACTTCTCCACAGCCTCCGGTCCGACTAGATTCAGTAGCGTGTAGGCTTGAACTTTCTCAGGCTTGTCCGACAGACCTGCGTTGCAGTAAATCGTCCATTCTTTCTCAAATCTGCGCCAGTTGTCGGCAATGTTCTCATCAAACACCAGTGGATCAATACGACGGAGTCCTTGCGCCATAATTAGACACTTCTGACACCATGTAGAGTGGTAATAAATCACACATGCAGCTCCTTTGGATGTACACCATAGACTGCTTTATTGAAGTTGCCAGCCCTCACTACCGGTATCGCCACCTAGTGGCGTTTCAATCAACACTGATAATTAAAGTGATAGTACACAATTCTACAAATACGTTAGCAAACATGGTCAAAAAAAGTTTTAAGACAGTCTGAAAACTCAAGAAAAACTACAATAAACAACAAAATGGACTTAAACAGGAGCCTGTGATCAATATGAGCGTCTATGGTCCTGTTTAGGCATTTGATTTTCAAAAGGTTAGAAACTGTTGACTAATAAAATACAACTCAAAATCAGCTCTTAAACATGTTCTTTCATGTCAGATTATTAAAACAAAACTCAGATTGAAGTCTAACCTGAGTAACAGAGCTTGAGACAGGGCAGTGCCTACAGTTAGCTTGACACCACCACAGAATTGCTTTAAATCCGCTCATCCGAGAGGATGAGCGGCGAAACGTTTTCAACCAAACAAACTTTGTCCAGTTGACAAATTGAACTTCTCCTGTTATCATGGATTCTACCTGGACGACTGAGGGACTTTTCACGTATCAATACTAAGCCATATCCACACCCAATAACTGCACAATTTCAGTCGGGCCAAAAGAAAGCCAAAGTACACTGTTTCCTGGACATTCCGTCACATTACAGAGTAGAGCAGAGACTATGCAAAGCTAGCTAATTTCAAAGAGAAAATGAACACTTTTGGTGGTGAAACGTCTGTGCTTCTCTCTAAACACACTATCCTGCCCTTTACCAGATCTTCTATCCATGGGTCTCTCAGTTATGAACATGTCACACAGTTGTCATGGCAATCAACACTTCCAACCAAAAGATTTATGAATGGTTAAAAGTCCTCAAAATTTCACCTATATATAACCAGGAACCTGAATCCCACAAATAGCACAACCAACAAATTTGGCCAATATTTTTTTTCTGTAAGATATAGGATTTTAGTTTTAAGGAGAATTAATGTTTTTTACAGTACAATCTGAGCCTTATTTCGGTAATAAAACAAGTTGTTTTATTCACCCATAGCACTTTGGTGTCATTTGGAGCATTTCCGGAGGTGTTTTAGGGGCCGTTTAGACGAGGACGATTACGACTGAATACGACAAAATATTCTATCGGAAGTGTCTTTCATTTACACGGCGGCGGCGCCGTCGGGCTCTGAAACCGCAAAAATCTGAAGACTCCTTCCAGAGTGTGGAGTTCTGAAGACGGCCCGGGTCGCGTCTCCGTCTAAACGGCAAGAAGCGCAAAACATGTTCACGCCGCATACACCTGATGCGCCAAGCATCAGCGGTAAAAACAATAATAATACGTCGCAGGTGACAGAGGCGAGTTTGGACAAGACCGGGCAGAACCAGTCAGTGGTGGGACAATTTTGAGAATGGATTAGTTGATGACAGTGCTTGGGTGGAAAACTTCAGAATGACTAAACAAGCTCTTGTTGCATTAAGCGAAGAGCTCCGACCCTACATCGAGGGCGAAACAATCGTAATGAGAGCCCCTGTCGGTGTCCTGAAAAAGGTAGGTGTTTTTATTAGCGGCCTGGCATGCATATTCAATCAAATTCGCCCACTTTTGCGTCTTCGTACAAACAAACATTTCCTGTTGAGAACGCTCGTCTAAACGGGGATACAAAATTGAAGACGAGACGCCACTTTTGCGTCTTCTGTTTTTATCGTCGCCGTATAAACGTAGCCTTAGATTAGCGATATCCGTTAACGTGAGTGCTCGGGGCACGACGTTGTAGTCAACAAAATAACAAACTTTAGCACTTTTCAAATCACAGAAGCTCAATGTCTTAGTCTACACTTTCGTTTGAGTCAGACGTGGCCTCTAATCCGAGATTTAGCCATAGTTTCGAGTAGATGAGGAGTCAGTGCGCATGTGCGGAGTCACAGCTGTTTTGCAGATAAGAAGATGCTAATAACGTTTCTGTTGCGAGCGACACATGGCAGAAGATTCGGACTTTGAGAGGACTTATTTGAGTATGATGGCCGTCCCTATCGTTTTGTGCCTGAGTATACGGATGAGGAGACAGAATGGATACGGAAAGAATGAAGCAGAGACAGCCATCGGTTTCGCATTACTTCTCAGAGTCGTGCACTGAATCCGCTGGCCTTCTTTCTTTTCCTTTGCTGGTAAAAAATTGTCCTGACTGAAGTGGGTACTGCAAACACGATTGTCCAAACGTCTTACAGCTTTGCGTTTCATGTTTGGGTCCCGAGAGCTGAGAGCAAAATCAGCTGTGACTGAACACATGCGCACTGGCCTCCTCATCTACTCAAAACTATGGCTAAATCTCGGATTAGAGGACACTTTTGACTCAAACAAAAGTCTAGACTAAGACACCAAAGTGCTATGGGTGAGTAAAACAACTTGTTTTATTACCGAAATAAGGCTCAGATTGTAAAAAACGTTAATTCTCCTTTAATACACTGATCATTTTCACAGTGGGAGAAATAGTTGTAGGCTAGTCGTCGTATAACATTTGTACTTGAAGGTCGTATATTACACAACATTGACTCTTGTGCGCTTTAAGGCATGCTAGAAATGAAAAAAAACAAACCTGGAGTTGTGTTTTGTTTCGTTCACACATGTCTGAGTAACCTTTTATTATTAGTCTGTCTACATCTCCAAAGCTCAAAATGCATTTTCTCTTACCTTTTGTTCAGTAGAGATGAGGAATTCCAGGATTGAAATTATCCAAATGATTCTAGTGAAGGTGTATGGAGTTTACACAAGTTGAAATTGAGTGTTTTCAGTTTGAAAGAAGCCTGACTTGCCTGTTTCCAATGAGATGTTAGCACTTTAGCTGAAATGTTCCAAATTATGGCACTTATCTATCTCCTTGCAATCAGTTCAGCTGTAATGACCCTTAAAGACCCACTTTGTGATTAGACTGACAGACGGTGACTGTTATAGTCTCACATCCATGCAGACAACCAGCTGATGGCAAATTACAAGTCAGATCTGTGGACAGGTGACCCTGCTCACTGAATGAATACATGTTTTTGAAGGTTTTTGAAGGTACAATAATACACCTATAACTGAAGAACTACAAGTTTAATGCCATACAGTGGAACATTCCAGACAAAGAAATAACATGTGCATGAGGGGTTATTGTGCAAACCTTGAACAAATAGCATGAAAAAAACATGAAGAGGTTTTAAATGTCGTCCATGCATGTTTGAGTAATTTAGCGAACCCTTCCAGCCCCTATCGAACCATACTCAGACCCTCCAGGAATTCGCGATGTTGCGATTTGCAACTTCAACGCAACTTCAGCCAATCCCTGTGAATTCAGGGCGGTGTTGCAATTTTCACCAATCGCCGCAACTTTCCCGCAATTTTTACCAATTTTGACCAATCATCGACGACATATTGAACTCATGTCGACCAACTTCCTTCTGCCTTACTTCCGTGTGACGAAACTAAACTGCGGCCGTGTCCCCAGTTCGGAGTGTGGTTTGAAGGGGGCTCAGACTGCAGTCAAGGTGGTGCACACTTGCTCAGCCCTGAGTGCACTCCGCAGACCGCATGGCCGTCTGCGAAATGCGACAGGTCTCACAACTACGGGAAGCAGCTGCAGACTCCATTTTCTCCCGTAGAAGAAGTAGCGCGGGGTGCATGCTGGGATATATGTGCTTTTTCATGCGCTTGGTCTACGCCCTGATTTCCATGGAAACGACTGGGGTCTGCGAACGAGTGTTAACTACGCATGGGACAAAAAGAAATGACGCACATGCCCTTCAAACCACGCTCCGAACTGTGCACTCTGGGAATTGGGACACGGCTTCTAATGGCAAAGAAACATGTCTGCGGCCAGACATTTGCCCACAAAAATAACAGCAAAAGACCGCGCAAAACAGTTCCCCTCCTACTAGTAATTTATTTTCGATGTTGGTAAGGTTGTTTTAGGACCATATCTGTGATCTCTGTGTCTTTGTATTATTCTTTGTCAGTAATAACTCAGAATTCAAAATATTACTCAATTTTAATTACAAAAAGGGAAAATCGCAACTATTTATCACAACTTTCACTTCCTCCCGCAACAAAATCGCAACAAAAACCTTAAAAGCACCGCAAGTTTTTTGGAAAAGCTCACGCAAATTCAGGCATTTTAGCCCGCAACAATCACAAAAAATGCCCGCGAAATCCTGGGGGGTCTGCATACTTCCGGTTAGCTATAAGAATCTGTCCAGTGTTTGGTCCACAAGCTCCCCACGTGACAATTCTTCATAAATGCACAAAAATATGATTCAAAACTGTGCACAATATCTGATGTGATGCGCGTGTGTGATAGTACTGTGAGAGGGGAGTGACTTAGCATCGAGAGTCAGAGCGTAGAAAACGTAACAGAAATGTTTCAGATATGTTAATACGTTGTTTTTGGTGAATATAGCGTTTTCAAAACAATAAAAGATTAGATGGTGATCTAAATATGTGTAAATATGGTAAGTGGTAGCAGTTAAAAGGCCCATATTATGCTATTTTTCTGATCTACAGTATGTTATAGTGATGTTTCCTCATCAAAAACTCAAAATAACTTGTAAACTACAGCTCCATGACATCACAGGATGGAACAGAGCATTTTGAGCTATCGAGATGTAGTTAGACTAATAATGCAGGATTATTCAAACATGTTTGAATGAAACAAAACACAACTCTGGGTATGTTTTTGACAAGGTACCAACATTCTAACATGGCTCTTTATCTCAGAAGAACCCCCTCACCAGAGTGCGCCTTTAACTACTTTACTACTAAAACTTTTACTTTAAAGATCCCATGACATGGTACTTCTTGATGCTTTTATATGGCTCCTTAATGGTTCCCTAATACTGTAAATGAATCCTTCTTCAAAATCAACACTCAGTGCATGAGAAACAGAGATAAGATGAGAAAGAGTATTTTTTTTCTCTCTGAACAGGCCATAATGGGCGTTGTTGCTTGAATGCAAATGAGGAGAAAAGAGATTGCCAATAGTAGAGGGTGGGGGCGTGGCCTAACTCTCCGCTGTAGCTCTCAGCTGATCCATTTCCGTGTTTTTGCATGGGGGGAGAGATTTGAAGCGTTCCATTGAAAAATAAACACATTTCCACAGAAAATAAAATTAAACCACTGCTGTTCAAAGGTCCAGAGGCTCAGATAAAGGACTTCCGAGCCTAGAAACACTCGGACGTGCCTCCAGGCAAATAAAAAAACGCATTTCGCATTGCCTAGCGCATTCGCAGTCCAAACTCTCTGGGTGTGATTTACAGAGACGCTGAGTACAGACAGACGGGGGTGGAACTGCATTTGCATTTCTTTTTTCGATCTGACGTCAATAAGGTGCCTTGTTCAAAATCGCCCGTTTGAGCTCCGATTTTTTTGTAACGCAGAAAAGGATCGCAAATGCTCAGTGTAGACATTTCACAACTTTTAAGCATGGGGGGGGGGGCCTAAACAGGGTAGGGGAGCTCACATTAACGTTCAAAAACCTCAGAAAGTGAAAATTTCATGCCATGGGACCTTTAACTACTTTCACCTTTACTTTTACTTACCTGCACCATTTGATTTCTTGCCTATTGTAAAAAATAATTTTGATTTTCTCTGCCCCTCCCTCACTGAATACTTACAATGATAGGGACGGTCTCTTGATCGTCACAACTGACTCCTCTTCCTCCTCCTCTTCTTCTTTCTGCTTTCTGTCATTCAAACCATCCTGTTCTTTATCTACTTCCGTGTTCAGAATCTCTCCATCTTTCGCCCCCATCCCTTCTGTGGCCGTCCTCTCCACCTGCCTCCAGCTCTTGGTTAAAGACGACACCATATTGGAGCATTTCCTTCTCCGAGTCGGTGAACTTTTTTTCTTTAAAAGTTTGTCAATCTCCTCATTTGACGGCAACGATTCTTTGGTGATTTTTTCAGTCAAAACACCTATCCCTATACTTTTCTCCTTGGCGACAGTTGTAATAGTCTTTTCCACTTGTTTAGTCTTGATTGGACTTGCAACAACTGGCTCTGAAATATTAGCATCCTCCTCAGTCTTTGAAATATTTAGGAATTTTTCTGTTGGTATAACATCCAAACAGTTATCTTGTTTCTTGGCATCATCTTCGTACTGATTTTGAATGATCTTCTCGGGCGTCCATGTCTTTTCAGGTTCCTTATTCATCCATTTTTCAGCTGGTATAACATTGTCCACACCTTTATCTTGCTTCTTGACATCTTCTATTGACTGGTTTTGGGTGATCTTCTTGGGCTTCCATGTTTTTTGGGGTTCCTCATTCGAATCTCCCATACAAGATGGTGACCACCCGCTTGGCTCGCTGGCTTGCTTTCTCTCATTGTCCGTTGCCCACCGCTGCCAACTGCTGGTTAAGCTACACACCATGCTCGCTACTCTTAGCTTCTTAATATTCTTGTTGGTATACTTTTTCTTTTGTGGATTTGCCTTTCCGTCTGCCATCTCTGCTTCGTAATCTCTCTGGATTCTTCAAGAAAAAGAAAAAGAACGCATTAATAAAGTCATTGTCCAACCCTATCTCCTAGCCTGTAGCATAGTCTCTTGCTGTCCTCCGCACACTGCCTCTATCTCCAAAGCAGGCAGCTCAAACTGTTAGTGTGATGACGGAAACTATGCTAGCCATCCCAGGCCACAGCACCGATCGTCTTTCCCTGACATGGGTCAGCCCTCTGGGCTTAGGTTTCATCATACAGCTGGTAATAGAAGATAAACAGGGCACTGGACCAGACGGTGCTAAGAGCGGTATTATGAAGTGCAAAGATACTCCATAAAACTCCATATAAAACTTATGGGTTAGCACCAGTTAAACAAGTGTATAAATAGTGCTTGTGCGTATGGCTATCTATAGGATGTCATTCATAGGCAGTGGGGGTTGTCTTCAGTCTCATTCATAAATGTAGCTGGCTCAGCCTCAGCCTCTGTTTGCACTGTCACCACTGTTTACAATTAGCAAACAGCTCTACCCCTTTACAATAAGAATACTGTACCTTAACAAAGACTTCATTCAGATGAACAAATAATTTATTACAGAGCCCATATTACACTCTTCTGTACCTAGAGGTGTGTTTTTTCATTCACAACACACAAATCCTGCATACAGCTCTGGAAAAAAATAAGAGACCACTGCAAAATTATCAGTTTTTCTGATTTTACTACTTATAGGTATGTGTTTGGGCAAAAGGGACATTTTTGTTTGAGTCTACAAACTACTGACAACATTTCCCTCAAATTCCAAATAAAAATATTATCGTTTAGAGCATTTATTTGCAGAAAATGACAAATGGTCAAAATAACAAAAAAGATACATGGTTTCAGACGTCAAACAATGCAAAGAAACAAGATCAAATTAATTTTAAAACAATATAATACTAATGTTTACACTTAAGAAGAGTTCAGAAATCAATATTTGGTGCAATAACCCTTATTTTTAATCACAGCTTTCATGCGTCTTGGCATGCTCTCCACAAGTCTTTCACATTGTTCTTGGGTGATTTTATTCCACTCCTGGTGCAAGAACTGAAGTAGCTCAGCTTTGTGTTTGTGTTTGAATTCAACAGACGCTGGAATGGAATGGCTGTAATACATGTAGAGATGCTGATTTCAGAAAAAAATGCAGTGGTCTGTTATTTTTTCCCAGAGTTGTATTTAGGAGTTCTTCTCTCAAACAGTCAGTTCCACTTTGTGATGTCTACTGCGTTTTTAAACTCCACACACCTTTACTAGAATCATTTGGAAAAATTCAGCCCTGGAAACTTGAAAACTACCCTTACATGACATCACTGCATTTTGAGCTTTGGAGATGTAAACAGACGAATAATAAAGGGTTAGTCAAAACATAAAATAATACATTTTACATAACATGAGGTTCAAAATGGTTCATTAAGAATGATTAACTTTTCTGTTACTGTACAACCTGTATTAATCTATTTACTTTTAATTAAGGGGTTAGATCTAGGGTATTTATTAAATTGTTACTAATCCTAAATCATACTTAATAAACCATTAGTTCATTATTCATTAAGTGTTCATACTTCAATTAAGATCAACTAAGAATAAATTATATTACAATGTTTTTGACTATTTTTTTCTTTTTGTAACTTTCAAAAAAGGACCTTAAAGGGACAGTGTGTAAGATTTTTACCCGTTAATTACTGAAATTGAAGATACCCATTCAAAAATACATTGTTTTTCAAGTCTTTTCACTTCCATCATGAAATCAAAGTATTCTTTTGGACTTAGATATAGTCACATAAAAGGGGGATCTTCCCCATATAGAGGCAGCCATTTTGAATACGAGAGCCGCAGAAGGACATTTGGGCTCCGCCTTCGGCAAGGCTCGTGGTAGCACCGGAGGCAAAGCAGCAGGCGGCTCCGGCGCGCTGCGCAAGAGAGAAGGAGAGAAGGAGAGAGGTGCGGGTGGGGTGGGGGGAGGCTCGTGGTTTTTGGGTAAACAAGCTGCTGTATCACATGTCGTATTGGATCTAACACATGTTTTGGACTAAATTGTTTTACTGGATTTTATTCGCTGGATCCTTACGGACCTATTGATACCAAGCTTGTGGTGAAATACAGAGTTTGACCTGTGCAGAGCCTTCAAAGGTAAGCTAAGTAACAAACCGGTTTGTGCTTTTCGTATAAAAGCCCCATGTGCTCAGGGAGTGATTGTTGTGCAGGGAAATGAATTGCATAGTCAAAAAGAGGAGACTGTAAGGTTTCATTTGATGTGTAGATTATCATGGTTCACGATCGGGAATGTGTGCTTTCATGCGAAAAGAAAAAAAAAACTGAACGGGAGACCGCGTTTTATTAACACCGTTGTTGTCGGCCGGGTGCGCGGCGGGTGCGCGCACGGGAGCGCGCGCGTTACGCGAGCTCTCCGCTACGGCGCGTCCGGGTGACCCTCGAGGTTTGCCGTAGCTAAAACAGGAAGTGCATAGCCACTATCCACCTATGCGCCACGAATCCTACACACTGGACCTTTAAGATTGAACTATTTTCTGAGCTTTTGGATGTATATTTGTTATGGGAAGGTTTTTATTTTTTAATGTAAATATACATATTTTTAATCAGAATAAAACTGACTGCAAAGAGTGCCAAAACCAAGGTACACTGTAGAACTTTTGTGTCTCCAATAATCAGATTTGCCACCATTCACCTGCTGGTATTCACTATTCATTCCAACATTCACAAACTTGAAAAAGCAAGGCAAACAGACCCCTTTCTTTTGTCAAGAAAAAGACCTATTTGTCTAGTTTGCGTCACTTTATTATTGTATTATAAGTATGTTAAAGTTATTTGCACAGCATCCCCATTTGATCTCCACTTTCATATCGAAATTTGGCACGCAGAGACCCTCTGACTCAGCATGTTGTAAATAATGTGTCCACATTGTTATTTAATACAGAAGAGAAACCTGCAGCTCAGAATCTGATACCTGCCTCTTACGTGTTCACGGCTTGTGTTTCCTCCAGATCATGTGGACTGTTCACTCACTCATCTACACTGGATATGGGGAAATAAACACTGCACATCTCCTTAGCGCATAGTACAACAGATTTTTATGTTTTGTCCAAAATTTCACTTAGTTTGGTGGGGTAGTACATGTGGAGAACACTTATCGTAATTTCACATCAGTCTTAAATGGGAGTTTGCGATGAAAGGTTGTGAATAAAAAGTTCCCGTATAATGATCTTTCCTGTGTCATGATGTTGTTTTCCTCATAAAAAAAAAAGTCTACTTTTATTTGCAATGAAGGATGGGTCAAATGTTACAGGGACAATAGTGGGTACCTTCCCTTCCCTCAGTCGCTGTGTGTTAGAGGTTCATGAGGTGGTTTTATCTGGAGGCTAAAGACGATATAAATAGCGTTGGCTCAGATCGAGGCTCACAGCTGCTGGTCGTCCGTCATTGACAGGAAACAGGAAGTGAACTTCTGCTGCAGCTATGGCAGCCAAGTCTCTGTCTTTGCCCCAGGGCAGCTGTGGCTACATAGGTCACATGACAGCAATGAACTACTGTACTGTATATGGAAGAAAGGGCAAGAAAGGGCAAGGGTTCATAATCTTCAGAAATAAAAAAATATTTGCAGTGAAAGTAAAATTCAAGCCTCTTTTATATTTGTTTTGGGGCTTATCTGTTTTATTTTATTTTATTTTATTTTTTGCAATTGAACTACAGTATTATTTACTAAAGTCCAAGTTAAAGCAACATGATGTTACTTTCTAGAAGTGGCACGCCACCTGCACAGTTCCATGGAAAAAGATAATTAAAATAACTTTTTGAGCATTCTCCATTATTATAGCCAAAGGAACAACATGTCAATGGAAACAAGCAGGAAAAGGTCCTCCTCCAGTCCAAATAAGAGTCAGGTTTGTGGAGATACAAGCCCTTTCATAGAATGCATGCATGTTTTTATTACATTTTATTTACAGTTATACCTCACCTTACGAAAGACCCAACTAACGAATAATCCAAGTTGCGAAACGCGTTTACGTAAGATTTTCGTCTCTGAATACGAAAGAAAATTCAAGTTACGAAAAGTGAAATCTCAAAAATTCAAATAATGCGCGGCCACCCGAATACCCCATTGTGACTCTACTTACGAAAAAATCACGTTACGAAACCACTTCTGGAACGAATTAATTTCATAAGGTGAGGTATGACTGTATTATTTTTATTAGATGTTTTTCAGAGCAAAACAAAAACAGCATACTGTTGTCTTTGGCTAAAAAGTTACATAGTGTTGTTTTAAAGCCACACTATTTTAATAATAATAAAAAAAAGAATGTAGATGTTGTTCCTTTGACTATAATAATGAAGAATGTTCCAAAAGTATGGTTTTAACTTTCTTTTTCCAGTTGCAGAGTGTTGCTTTAAATTGGGCTTTAGAAAATGATAATAAGTTGATTTTTTACCTGCGCGTCTGCTTTTAACTTTCTATTTACGTGGAATCAAGCAAGTTACACGGCTCTTCCAGGAAGTTCTATGGTGTTGTTTTAATAAGATATCTGTAAATCTGAACTAGATTTCAATATAGGAAGGAGACGAGGTGGCCTACAGGGGGGAGGTGGACAGTCTGGTGACATGGTGCGGGGACAACAACCTCACTCTCAACGCAGACGAGACCAAGGAGATGACAGTGGACATGAGGAAGGAGAGGAGACCTCATCAGCCACTGTTTATCCGGGACCTTGAGGTGGAGAGGGTGAGCACCTTTAAATACCTGGGGGTCCACATCACTGATGACCTCACCTGGACACTCAGTACAACACAGGTGGTGAAGAAGGCTCAACAGCGGCTGTACTTCCTGAGGAGGTTGAGGAAATTTGGCATGCCGCCCAAAATCCTCAGCAACTTCTACAGCTGCATCATTGAGTCCATCCTAACCAGCTGCATCACTGTGTGGTACGGCAGCACTACTATGAAGGACCGCAAACGCCTGCAGAGAGTGGTAAAGACGGTCACAAAGATCACCGCAAGAGAGCTGCCTCCATCATCAAAGACCCCACCCACCCCCAACATGGACTATTCACATTTCTACCTTCAGGCCGGAGATACAGGAGTGTGAAAATCAGGACTACTAGACTTAAGAACTCTTTCTTCTCAACTGCTGTCAGACTCCTGAACCACTAAGCAATAGCCCTCCCCTCCTCCTGGACACTGACTGACCTATACTTTGCACGTAAGTAATTTGCACTATTATTGACCAACTGTTAAGATAATCTGTCAGATTACAGCTGCACATGTAACTGCTCGAATGTTTACACTTCCTGTTTGCACTATATCGACCATGTTTACACTTCCTGTTTGCACTATATCAACCATGTTTACACTTCCTGTTTGCACTATATCAACCCTGTTTACACTTCCTGTTTGCACTATATCAACCATGTTTACACTTCCTGTTTGCACTATATCAACCCTGTTTACACTTCCTGTTTGCACTATATCAACCCTGTTTACACTTCCTGTTTGCACTATATCAACCCTGTTTACACATCCTGTTTGCACTATATCGACCATGTTTACACTTCCTGTTTGCACTATATCAACCCTGTTTACACATCCTGTTTGCACTATATCAACCCTGTTTACACTTCCTGTTTGCACTATGTAAACCCTGTTTACACTTCCTGTTTGCACTATATCAACCATGTTTACACATCCTGTTTGCACAATATCGACCATGTTTACACTTCCTGTTTGCACTATATCAACCCTGTTTACACATCCTGTTTGCACTATATCAACCCTGTTTACACTTCCTGTTTGCACTATATCAACCCTGTTTACACATCGTTTTTACTACTGACAGTTGCACATAAAACAAATGTTGCACATTATCTGTAAATATGTACATAGCACCTAGCCTATATTTTTCATAGTGTATATTCGGTAAAGATTGTTTCTATTTGATTATACATTTTTACATGCTTCTCTTTATCTTATTTATCAATAAAAAAAAATTTGCATGCTCTTGGCATCCAGTGTGGGCAATAAAGTAAGAATTTCATTGTACAGGGAAATGTGTTTCCTGTGCATATGACAATAAAAGCTTTGAATCTTGACTCTTGAATAGGAAATCTAATCCCGTGCACCACCGCTTTGTAGTGTAACAGCCTTGGCAGAGGCAGAGGCTTGGCAGAGGTGCTTTGACTGCTCGTATTGTTTTACACTGTAATTAACAATGTCTTTTGACTTTGTTAAAACTGACTTTTGTCAAACTTGAGACAACAGCTACAGTATGAAGTAGTAAAGAGTAGTGAAGAATGGCCATCACCTGTGAAAAACTTAACCTCATATTTAAAGATGAGTGCGATAGATAGTGTTGTGTAATTTGCATATCCAAGGGAAAGGCTATCAAACATGCAAACAGTTTGTTTGATAGTGGACATCAGTCTGCCGTACATCTCCACCTAAAAGCCACGGGCCACTCCTCTGAGGACAGTGAGGTACAGATCTTAGCCAGGGAAAAGAACTGGTTTGAGAGAGCAGTTAAAGAGGCTATTTTTTGTCAAAAAAGAGAATCCTTCCTTGAACAGAAATGGAGGTCTCAGACATCATCTGTCTCCCATTTATAACTCCTCAAACCTAAATCAAAACAAACAAATAAAACAATAGGGCAGCAGGTCAGGACCAGAGGTGTGAAAACACCCATTACGGCCCTGAATGGTTCTGCTAACCAGACTCCACACTCCACTTCCACTGCATATTCAATAGGCCTACCTAACTAACAGAAAAATGAAAACAAATAGGTGTGGTAGTCTCAGAGTAATTTCATTGTAGTTAGCTCCTCCCTTCAGGCAGATATATGCAGAACTGAAGAAGCAGCTTGGATGAGCTGCGAAATGTATTCGACCAAGTAAACTTTTGTCCAGTTGGCAGATTGAATTTCCCCTTTTGCCATGCAAACAGCTTAAATATTGAAATCAAACAACATTAAAGGTCCTATATTACACAAAATTGACTCTTAAGAGCTTTAAGCCGTGCTATAATGTTGTTTTCTCATCAAAAACATACCTGGAGTTGTGTTTTGTTTCATTCACACATGTTTGAGTAATCCCTCCTTAGTCTGTCTACATCTCCAAAAGCTCAAAATGCTCTGTTCCACCTTATGATGTCATGAAGCAGTGATTTTCAAGTTAACACCTTTGACTGCTTTAGTTCAGTAGTGATTGGCAATTCCAGGTCTGAAATATTCCAAATGATTCTAGTGAAGGTGTGTGGAGTTTAAAAACACAGTGGAGCACTTGCTGTACTACTAAATTATTAAATATGCTGGGTTGCCGGTGTTAAACATGTGCAAATGAAACAAAACACAACTTCAGGTTTGTTTTTGATGAGGAAACAACATTGTAATATAGATCAGAAAATAGCACAATATGGGTCCTTTAAGCCTTTTCAAGATATCATAAAAAATAAATAATCAAAAACAAATAACAATAATTCACACTAGAGGTTTTTGGGGACGTTTCACTGAAGTGGCAAAAATGTTTCCACCACTAGAGGTCACTGTGTGCTCAATGATTGAAACCAGCTATACTTATTCTGCAGCTGGAGCCAACATTATATTGAATAAACTCCAAAAAAAAAAAGACAAGACAGCAAGACAATGACGGTAAATTCCTCTCAGATCTTCGTCCATTCAAGTCAGGAAATATCCACTTTGTTTCCTTCAACAAACCCACAAACACAGCTGTTGGCGCTTTATTTCTTCATTGCTAATAATTTGAGATTTCGCTGCCTGAATTCATTGGAACTTGCTTCATACTTGGAAGAAGAGTCTCTGTTAGGAAAAGAAAATCAGAATCAGGATGTTCCCCTTTAAGTTTTTATTTGTAATTTATTCACCACTTCTTCTAATCTATCAACACAACATCAGGGTGAAATACTCCTGTTTGTAACTCTATGCTTAAACTACAAGGCTTAGCAGCAGCTGTAGAATAATTTTGGCTTTTTCGCAACAGTAAAAATGATTTTTGGCCCAAAGAAAGTAAACCACTGTTGGATTTTCGGATAATTACGATGTCCTGTGTTTGGGAGACTTGAATTTGATGTTTGCTCAATACAGACAGTGAAAGATCCTCACATATAATGACATCATAAAGTTGTTTTTTTTATTTATTTATTACACAAAATATAACATGTATGGAATTTTACACAATTTATGATTTTCAGCTCCACTTGTGGCAAACAGAAGGTCCTATATTTCACAAAATTGACTCTTGTGAGATTTTAGTCATGTTATAATGCTGTTACCTCATCAAAAAACATACCCGGAGTTGTGTTTTGATTTATTCACACATGTTTGAGTAATCCTTTTTATTAATTTGTCTACATCTTCTAAGTTCAACGCTCTGCTCCAGCTCCTTTAACCATTTCTTCAGTATAGACTGTCAATTCCAGTGCTGAAAATATTCAAATGATTCTATTGAAGGTGTCTGGAGTTTAAAAACGTAATAAAGCACTTCCTGTATTACCACATGACATCTCAGGGTGGAACGGAGTTGTTTTGTTTTGTTTTGTTTTGGGTACGCAGCCTAAATATGGCGGCTGTGTGTGTTACACTTGTGTGAATGAAACAAAACTCCAGGTCTGTTTGTGATGAGGAAACAACATTATAAAATAGATCAGAAAATAGTGTAATATGAGCCTTTTAAAGGTCCCATGGCATGAAATTTTCACTTTCTGAGGTTTTTGAACGTTAATGTGAGCTCCCCTACCCTGTTTAGCCCCCCCCCCCATGGTTAAAAGTTGCAAAATGTCTAAACTGAGCATTTGCGATCCTTTTCTGCGTTACAAAAAATCGGAGCTCAAACGGGCGATTTTGAACAAGGCACCTTATTGACGTCAGATCGAAAAAAGAAATGCAAATGCAGTTCCACCCCCGTCTGTCTCTACTCAGCGTCTCTGTAAATCACGCCCAGAGAGTTTGGACTGCGAATGCGCTAGGCAATGCGAAATGCGTTTTTTTATTTGCCTGGAGGCACGTCCGAGTGTTTCTAGGCTCGGAAGTCCTTTATCTGAGCCTCTGGACCTTTGAACAGCAGTGGTTTAATTTTATTTTCTGTGGAAATGTGTTTATTTTTCAATGGAACGCTTCAAATCTCTCCCCCCGTGCAAAAACACAGAAATGGATCAGCTGAGAGCTGACAGCGGAGAGTTTGGCCACGCCCCCACCCTCTACTATTGGCCATCTCTTTTCTCCTCATTTGCATTCAAGCAACAACGCCCATTATAGAGTGTTCAGAGAGAAAAAAAATTACTCTTTCTCATCTTATCTCTGTTTCTCATGCACTGAGTGTTGATTTTGAAGAAGGATTCATTTACAGTATTAGGGAACCATTAAGGAGCCATATAAAAGCATCAAGAAGTACCATGTCATGGGATCTTTAACACAACTGACAAATAATGAAAATGGACAACTTTAAAATATTTCCCATTTAGTTGGATGAAAGGGATGATTTGTGTTTATACATGTTTATATAAGTATATATTTATTCACACATTTATTTTGACATTTCTATTTTGACTTCACCATAGTGGGGATCTTAAAGATCCCATGACATGGTACTTCTTGATGCTTTTATATGGTGCCTTAATGGTTCCCTAATACTGTAAATGAATCCTGCTCCAAAATCAAGACTCAGTGCATGAGAAAGACACATGTACACAGTCAGAGTCAGAAAATCTCTCTCTGAACAACTCATTCTGGGCCTTGTTGCTTGAATGCAAATGAGAAGGACAGAGATAGGTTAGAGGAGCGGGTGGGGGTGGGGGTGGGGGGGCAAATGTGCCGCTGGTTCCTTGTTTTAGCAGTGCGCTGTGTGCTGGCCCCACTTCCGCGTTTTAAGCGCGGAGGAAGAAAGGAGAGGCATTTCAATGAAAAAAACACATTTTCACAGAAAATAAAATTAAACCACTGCTGTTTCAGATGTCCAGAGGCTCAGATAAAGGACTTCCGAGCCTGGAAACACTCGCACGTGCCTCCAGGCAAATAACAAAACGCATTTCGCATTGCGTAGGTCATTCGCGGTCCAAACTCTCTGGGCGTGATTTACAGAGACGGTGGGTAGACATCCAGATGGGAGGTGGAGCTGCATTTTTCGATGTGACGTCACATAGTTGCCTTGTTTAGAATCGCCCGTTTGAGCTGTGTTTTTTTCTAACACAGAAAAGGACCGCAAATGCTCAGTTTACACATTTTCCAACTTTTAGCAATGGGGGGGGGGGCTAAACAGGGTAGGGGAGCTCACATTAATGTTCAAAAACCTCAGAAAGTGAAAATTTCATGCCATGGGACCTTTAAAACAATGTGGCTTTGACAGTGTTGCATGAAATGTTGGTACTGTATTGCACTGTATATCTCATATTAGTTTGAACCTCTGTAAACCCGGTGCCGGTTGCGTTATTGCGATATGCATTGTTGTTGTGCGTATTACAATAAAGGACGGTGTAAGTATTGGACCATCCATGGCCTCTCCACACTTTTATAGCAGTTTAATGAATGTAACGTCTCTTTATATCTGCGATGGGCTGTTTTAGTGGAGAGCTAAAAATCACTTTCATTAACTCTGACCACCTAAAATACACTTTTCTAACGTCATGAATACTGCAACAAACATTTAAGAAATGGAGGAGAAAAGGCAGAAAGACACTTGGCAAAGGTTTGAATATGAACCAGTTTCACTGTTATTGTTCAGATTCATATTAGACTTAGACTAAGACAAAATGTATTGATCCACAAGGGAAATTATTTGGGTACAATAGCTCACTCATCAATATAATATATAACAGAGGGTAACAAAAAAAAGATGGAATAGCAAAAAAAAGATAGCAAGAGGCCTGTGTCAAATGAGACGTAAATATAAAAATAAAAAAGTGGATATGTACAAATCAGAATAAAATAGAAAAATAAGCAATAAAATATCAAATCACAGCTATATCCTCCCGGGACCCGAAGAAAAAAAGTTTATCTAAATTATTTTTATTATTATTATTATTATTATTATTATTATTATTATTATTATTAGTAGTAGTAGTAGTAGTATTATTAGTATTATTATTATTATTATTATTATTTCAATTTTCTATTTGGAGGTAAATGAACACTTTAGCATTTACATTTTGTTAATTTTATTTTTATTCATAATGTTGTAACATGTCCTCTGTAATGGACTGTAATGGTGTTAAATCCATGCGAAGTTAACAACCTAACAAAAACATTATTATTATGATTATTATGATTATTATGATTATTATGATTATTATTATGATTGTTATGATTATTATGATTATTATGATTATTATGATTATTATGATTATTATTATTATTATTATTATTATTATTATTATTATTAATATTATTATTACTAATTTATTTATTTATTATTATTATTTTTTTTATCATAGTGCAGCCACAAACTAGAGTCTATCTCAAAACACTTAAAAGATAAACTGGTTAACTCAATGTCCACTATAAAGGACACAAATGAATGGCTCAAGTGTATGTGCTATCATGAACAGCAGTCTTGTCTCTGGTGTTGTACCTTCATTTTTTAAAAAGGCTGTAATCGAACCTCTCCTTAAGAAACCAAGTTTGGACGCATCAAATGTTTCAAATTTTTGTCCAATCTCTAAGCTTCCTTTCTTGGCTAAAGTATTGGAAAAATGTGTTCTTTATCAATTGCAGACTTTTTTTTTAAGCACATGGCATTTTAGAGCGTTTTCAGTCAGGATACAAGGCCCTGCATAGCACGGAGTCAGCACTTTTAAAGGTTTTTAATGACCTATTTTTAATGACTGATGGTGGTAGCTCTGCCATTTTAGTGCTTTTAGACCTGACTGCTGCTTTTGACACAGTCGACCATGCAACTCTTTTAAACCGCCTTGAAGACTGTGTGGTTGTCAGGGGGACTGCCTTAAACTGGTCCAGGTCTTACCTGTCTGGGAGATCCTGCACTATCAGGCTGGGGGACTCCACCTCGTCTGCTGCTCCTTTGCACTGTGGAGTCCCCCAGGGGTCAATTCTTGGCCCTATTCTTTTTACCCTCTACCTTCTCCCACTCGGTGCAATTTTTAAAAAGCATGGCATTTTATATCATTTTTACGCTGATGACTGCCAGATTTATCTGCCTATTTCTAAGCATGCGAAAGGCCCCCTGACACCCTTGTTGAACTGCCTTGGTGACGTCAAGGCTCGGTTGGCCCAAAATTTTCTCTGTTTGAACGAAGGGAAAACTGAAATTGTGCTCTTTGGGCCCACTGATCCCTCATTGGACTTGGGCCCCTTTAAAGATAATGTTCATCCCTTCGCCACCAACCTTGGCGTCACCATGGACAGTGATTTTAAACTCAGCAAGCAGATCAACACAGTCGTTAAATCAGGTTTTTATCATCTTTTTAGGCTTAAGCCTTTATTGGTCTCACACACAATGACACACAATGACACACGGGAGAAATTTGACTTCTGCATTTGACCCATCCTTTTCAGGAGCAGTGAGCAGCCATCTTTTTCGGCGCCCGGGGGGCAGTACCGTGAAGGGTCTTGCCCAAGGACCCACACTGGTTAGATCATTGCCCGGGGGGGGTTTGAACCTACAACCCCCAGGGGGAAAGTCCATGACTTACCAGTTGAGCTAACCAGCCGAACTTCATCTTCATCTTTTATCCAAAGTTAAACCGTTTTTAAGTTTTAAGCATTTTGAACAAGTCGTTCACGCTTTTATTTCTTCGCGTCTGGACTACTGTAATGCTCTTTATACTGGCATATCACATAATGCTCTTTCACGCCTACAGTTAGTCCAGAACTCCGCGGCACGACTTTTAACAGGAACCAAAAAACGTGAGCACATCACCCCAATTCTTGCGTCTTTGCACTGGCTTCCTGTTCATTTTAGAATTGATTTTTAAATTGTATTGTTTGTTTTTAAAGCTTTGAATGGACTGGCCCCAGATTACATCTCGGACCTCATCCAAATTTACACTCCGACGCGCGCTCTGAGGTCTGAGGGCCAGCTCCAGCTGGTGGTGCCTAGGACCAGACTTAAATCCAGAGGGGACAGAGCTTTTTCTGTGGTTGGTCCTAAGCTCTGGAACGCCCTGCCCCCCCCACGTCCGAGCAGCTCCCTCAGTGGAGTGTTTTAAGTCTCGTCTTAAGACCCACTTTTATTCTCTGGCTTTTAACACCGCGTGAGTTGTGTGGTCCTCTGTTGTCTTTTATTGTATTTTAGTTTTTTTTAAATAATTTTATTGTTCTTAGAGTATTCATTTATTTATTTTTTTAGCGTTTGTATTTTTATTTATTTATTTATTTTTATTTTTTTTATTTATTCTATATTGTTTTTATTATTTTATGGTATATTTATTTGTATGCACACTTGTTTCTGTGATTATTTGTTTATTTTAAATGATGTTTCTGTGCAGCACTTTGGAAACGCTTTTAGTTTATGAAATGTGCTATATAAATAAAATGGAGTGGGTCGGGTCTCAGGAGGATATACAGTTTTGGGAGCATTATCTGTTACACAAGGGTGAATTGTTGTACAGTTGTAGGGAGTATTATAGTATGAATGTAGTCCTGTATCCCTCACTGTTTGAGCGGAGCTGTAGGAGTCTGTTGGAGAATGAGCTCCTCTGTCCCTCTATGGTCTGGTGCAGTGGGTGAGCAGGAGTGTCCAATGTAACTACAAGTTTAAAATTCTGCAAATTGTTCAAAAGTGTAAAGTGTTTTGATAAAGTTTGCTCCATGTCTGAATCTCTGTTGAAACAGAACAGGCAACTACACATTATTAAAACCCTTACGACACAGGCACTATATATGTTACTATATGTTTTGTTTGTAAAATGTGCTATATAAAGATAAAGTGGTGATTTGAATGTTAAAAAGAAAGTTGGATAAACACAATGCAAAATCCAAATTGTTTCTTCAACTACTGAGAATGCATCTTTATATTCTTGTTGGTAATCTTATTCTTAGATGAGATAAGTCTGAGAATAACCCAAACAAGTGTGTGGTAAGTGTAGATGAGCACATATTCTGAACACTGTATATTATGATAAATAATTCCCATTGTGTTTCTGTGTCTCGTGAGTTGCCTTGTGTTTAGATCTGGTTCATGTCCTTTTTTTTCTGTTCATCTTTCAGAGCATGATTGTTCATAAGGAAACAGGAAGATCTGTCTGAGACCAATGCTGTGGGGAAATCTTCTTTCTTTGTCCTGTGGGTGCCCTCTTAGTTGTTAGAGTTGTATTATTTTGTGTGGGCATGCTGATCGTTGAAAATAAGTTCTATACTGACTAAGCTGTTTTAAAAGCCTCCCAGAGAACTGCTGCAGTGTTGACTTGTTGGTGTGCATGAACTTTGATCATTTTACACAAATCAACCTACTTTATATCAGATTTTAGCAGCTAAATCTTTCCCAAATTCTACAGCAGGACTGTGTGGGCCAGACAGAGCCTGACCTCATGTTTAACCTCTCATTAGAAACAGGAATGAAAACCATGGGGTTGAGTGCACTTAACCAAAACTCATCAACAATTTGATTTCTATTTTTGATTTGATTTGATTTTTCTTTTGTCAAGTTGAATTAAACCTCATTTTCCTATTAAAATAAATGGTTTGGAAGCAAACGCATTATATACTTACTGAAGACATAAATTATATGAAGCAAGGTATATGGAATTAGGGAGACTCAACAAAATGGTTTTAAATTTATATTTTTATTCAAATCCTAAAAATATCCACCCTTTGCTTTGTCAACAGTACTGCAAACCCTTGGCCTTCTCTCAATGAGTTTGTTGATGAAGTCTCCTGAAATGGTTTTCACTTCACAACTGTGCCATGTCAGGGTCAAGAAATGCAAAAAATGCAAACCAGGGTTCAAAGCAAATCTGGACACACTTTCATGTATGTATGTATGTATGTATGTATGTATGTATGTATGTATGTATGTATGTATGTATGTATATGTATGTATGTATGTATGTATGCATGCATGTTGTGCTTCACCAAAACTGTTTACGGTGTGGGTAGAGAGCTGTTGACCTCGACTAGGGATGTTGTCAGACAGTGGAAGGAATACTTTGAGGATCTCCTCAATCCCACCGTCACGTCTTCTGAGGAGGAAGCAGAGGCTGGGGACTCAGAGGTGGACTCGTCCATCACCCTTGGCAAGCTCCTCGGTGACAAGGCTCCCGGGGTGGATGAGATCTGCCCTGAGTATCTTAAGTCTCTGGATGTTGTGGGGCTGTCCTGCCTGACACGTCTCTGCAACATCGCATGGCGGTCGGGGACAGTACCTCTGGACTGGCAGACCAGGGTGGTGGTCCCTCTGTTTAAAGGGATATGCCACCCCCAGGTCAAATTTGGGCATCTCCCCACAGTCCAGAGACTAAAATAAGTGGTGGAAAGCGTTTTCCTGCTCACCCAGCCATTGTCCGAGTCTGTCGCCACTGACCGCCGCGGTATCTGCAGCTCCTCCGCCTTAGACTGGAGTCTAACGTCGCCAGAGAAAGATTTCAGCCAAAAGGAATTAATTTGCTCGATGCATTTCCCAATTACTTTCTGTGTAGTGCGCATTCATATCGAGTGCAAATAAATGTGCAAATCAACACGGAGAGCTTGCCTTGGTTATTTTGGGTGGGAACTATTTTCCAGTGCGGAAGAATACAGCCGAATCACGCAGCACGCTGCCAGGGGAATCCCAGTTACGCACCGGGAAGGGAGTTTCGGCTGTATTCTTCCGCACTGGAAAATAGTTCCCACCCAAAATGACCAAGGCAAGCTCTCCGTGTTGATTTGCACATTTATTTGCACTCGATATGAATGCGCACTACACAGAAAGTAATTGGGAAATGCATCGAGCAAATGAATTCCTTTTGGCTGAAATCTTTCTCTGGCGACGTTAGACTCCAGTCTAAGGCGGAGGAGCTGCAGATACCGCGGCGGTCAGTGGCGACAGACTCGGACAATGGCTGGGTGAGCAGGAAAACGCTTTCCACCACTTATTTTAGTCTCTGGACTGTGGGGAGATTCCCAAATTTGACCTGGTGGTGGCATATCCCTTTAAGAAGGGGCACCGGAGGGTGTGTTCCAACTACCAGGGAATCACACTCCTCAGCCTCTCCGGTAAGGTCTATTCCAGGGTACTGGAGAGGAGAAGGGAGTGTCCAGGGTGAAGGAAGTCTGGGGGTCCCTTAAACTGTTAGACTGTTGCCACCGCGAAGAAGAAAATGGATGGATGGAGTGAAATAGAAAACAGCACGGTATAGGCCATCATAGTAGAGTACTGCGTATCTTTGCTTAGCATATGCTAAATTAAGAAACACAGTTCTCCAGTATTTTTTACACCATTTACCACCTCTCTGCATGACACTATAGAATTTATATGGGCAGATTTACAGATAAACTCATCATGTTTTTCAGACATGCTTGTTTTGGACTGCAGAGCTCGTCCATCGTCACAATGATTTGGAGCAAAGCGGATCAGCCTAAACATGCATGGAAAACATTAGAGAGCTTCACATGTTTTATTTAAACCTCCCAACATAACAATGAGAACATATTAGACAATATTTGAACAAATCTGAAAATCCACAAATGCATGAGGTCAAATGAGAGTTATCAAAGACTATCGCTCCAGCTTTGGTATTGTTTTGTGGATCTCCAAACACTGGTGCCCTATTGGCAGACAGTACAGTTATAGTTCACTGCTTTTATATAAACACATATTAAAACGTTTTAGTATGCCAGTAAACTGTCAGCTACAGTTTTGGGCACGTTCCTTAAAGAGACACTATGTAACTTTCTAATGCATCACCTGCTTGTCTCTATGGTTACATTATTCCTTTATTTAGAATGTTCCACAATTTGGCACATGCTATCTATCTCCTTGGAGACAATCTTTGGTGAGACCATTCTGCCCACAGTAGGGTACATGTTTGTCAATTTATTAAACATTTAACAGAATACATGTTTGATAGACACATAATTTAAATGTTATATTATGGAACATTCCAGGCAAAGCATTAACATTTCCATGGTGACAGAAAGATCATTCAAGTTTTGCTGTAGCAACATTTCCACTGCACTTCTCAGCGGCCTTTGTGTCTCAGTCAAAGGTCTCAGTGCAGTTGACCAGGAGGACTGGTCAGGTAGATTCAGAAGATTTAGGTGAACACAACAGGAAAGACCTTTAAAGGGCATTATGTAACTTTTCTGCTAGGTGGTCCACCGAGTCCTCATCTCCATGGAGAAGTTAAAGCTTTGTCTTGTATTAAACCAGGTCTAAACCAGGTCTAAACCAGGTCTAAACCAGGACTAAGCCAGGTCTAAACCAGGTCTAAACCCGGACTAAGCCAAGACTAAACCAGGACTAAACCGGGTCTAAACCAAGATTAAGCTAAGACTAAACCAGGTCTAAACCGGGTCTAAACCAGGATTAAACTGGGACTAAACCAGGACTAAACCAAGACTAAACCAGGTCTAAACCAGGTCTAAACCAGGACTAAGCCAAGACTAAACCAGGTCTAAACCAGGTCTAAACCAGGACTAAGCCAAGACTAAACCAGGACTAAACCGGGTCTAAACCAGGATTAAACTGGGACTAAACCAGGACTAAACCAAGACTAAACCAGGTCTAAAATAAGACTCTAAGCTAAGACTAAACCAGGTCTAAGCCAGGACTAAACCATGACTAAACTAGGTCTAAACCAGGACTAAACCAGGATTAAACTGGGGCTAAACCAAGACTAAACCAGGTCTAAACCAAGACTAAGCTAAGACTAAACTAGGTCTAAACCAGGACTAAAATGGGACTAACCCGGCACTAAACCAGGACTAAACCAGGTCTAAACCAGGACTAAGCCAAGACTAAACCAGATCTAAACCGGGTCTAAACCAGGACTAAACCGGGACTAAACCAGGACTAAACCAAAACTAAACCAGGTCTAAACCAAGACTAATTCAGGACTAAAACAGGTCTAAACCAGGTCTAAACCAGGATTAAACTGGGACTAAATCAGGACTAAACAAGGTCTAAACCAAGACTAAGCCAAGATTAAACCAGGTCTAAACTAGGACTAAACCAGGACTAAACCAGGTTTAAACCAGGACTAAACCAGGTCTAAACCAGGTCTAAACCAGGACTAAACCAGGTCTAAACTAAGACTAAGCTAAGACTAAACCAGGTCTAAACCAGGACTAAACCATGACTAAACTAGGTCTAAACCAGGACTAAACCGGGTCTAAACCAGGATTAAACTGGGACTAAATCAGGACTAAACCAAGACTAAACCAGGTCTAAACCAAGACTAAGCTAAGACTAAACTAGGTCTAAACCAGGACTAAACCGGGACTAACCCGGCACTAAACCAGGACTAAACCAGGTCTAAACCAGGACTAAGCCAAGACTAAACCAGATCTAAACCGGGTCTAAACCAGGACTAAACCGGGACTAAACCAGGACTAAACCAAAACTAAACCAGGTCTAAACCAAGACTAATTCAGGACTAAAACAGGTCTAAACCAGGTCTAAACCAGGATTAAACTGGGACTAAATCAGGACTAAACAAGGTCTAAACCAAGACTAAGCCAAGATTAAACCAGGTCTAAACTAGGACTAAACCAGGTCTAAACCAGGTTTAAACCAGGACTAAACCAGGTCTAAACCAGGTCTAAACCAGGACTAAACCAGGTCTAAACCAGGACTAAACCGCCTAAACCATTCTATCTTCATCAACACAAGCATGTGATTAAGCAATTTTTGAACAATAAAAAGACCTGCAAAGATATAACTGCAAGATACATAAGTTTAATGCCATACTGTGGAACATTCCAGGCAAATAACATTTCTCCCATTTGAGGCATCTCTATGAAGACAAGCAGGTGGTGGACTTGCCACTGGAAAAATTTCATAGTGTACCTTGAATCACAAGTATTTATATTAGTAACATGTGAAGGTCTCATAAGGTTATGGCACACTTTAATGTTCTATAATCAAGCAGTCTTTTTGTTTTGTTTTCATGACAGCATAAGTGCACTGCATTCCTTAATTCTTTTGAAATGATTCCAAAGAGCTTTACATTGTTTCTTGCCCATTACAAAATATAACAGAAGGAATACTGGCATATACTGCATGTTGCATCTGCATCTCATTTTATTACACATGTGACTATCTCTATGGAAATGTAATGATTCATTAACCAATGTAATTCAAGGTGATAACTCAGGTCTAAGTTTTGGCAGTTCCTTCTTGTGTTTGGGCCAATGGCAAAAGGCCAGTGGATCCTGTTGCAAATGCCGTTCCAAAATAAGCACATGTACTTGAATCTGTCAGGAGCAGACCCCCCGCTGTTATCATGTCCACTCACCCTCGCACTCACACTCACCTGCTCACATAAAAGGCTACAACAAAGTGACTTCTGAACAAGGGGACATAAGGTCAAAGGAAATCTGCAAAGCAAAATATATTTTTATACTTTATTTCACGGTATAGCAACCCACCTCGGGAACGTCAGTGACTTGATGTAAGATCAGATCATGTCGTCTAGACCATCTGACACAAACTTGCAATATAAAGTTCCAATTTAGTATAAAAAGCAATTTCATACAATAACAATATACACTATCAGTCAAAAGTTTGGACACACCTCAGTGTCTTCAACTAAAAATTATTTATATTTTACATTCAAATCAATGTATCCCCCTTTGCTTTGTTAACAGAGCTGCAAACACCCGGCCTTCTCTCGATGAGCTGCTTGATGTAGTTTCCTGAAATCGTTTTCACTTCACAGATGCAGTGTTGTATAGTAACGAAGTAATAATACTTCACTACTGTACTTAAGTACATTTTGGGAGACTTTGTACTTTACTTGAGTTTAAAAAAAAAAGATTACTTTTACTTTTACTTCACTACATTTCCGAATTTAATTGCATACTTTTACTCCGATACATTTTCAATGTGCCGTTTAGTTACTCGTTACAAAAAAAACCTCTACTGACTGCAAGGAAGTCAGGACGTGCCTGGGCTTGTTCGCTACTCGCGCATGACAATCAGCCTACACCTGTTGGTTTCATGCAGCTAGTTTAATCAATCAGCACCCCTGATGGAAGAGGAGACAGCATCCACGTCGGCTACAAATGAAGGGGGACCTGACGATGAGCATCCCTGGCCGTACTTAAACACAATGTTCTCTTACGCTGATATGAAGGATTCGTCCTATCGAATGAAGTGCCTCTTGTGCCTTCCAAGAAACGTGGAAATCCTATCTTACAGAAACTCCCCGTTCAACCTCAAGAAACACATCGAGGTAAGTTCTAGATTAATGCAATTGTTAGCGTCTGTATTCCAATTTCAGTGACCATAGCATGGACATTCTAGACACCGTTGTGAAACTACACGTCATTAGTGCTACCGTGCCATAATTATTAAATTACAAATAACGTATTTTGTGCCTGCATTTACTTGCTCATAGGACGGCGTTTCATGGATATCACCAAACCCAATATCTTCGACAGTGCTCCATATGACACAAAACTACCATGGGTGAGCCCAACATGGTGTTTTACAGTAGAATTAAGGGCCCAATTGCAAAAAACCCTCTTCCTCCAAAAACACTCCTTCAATTATGTTACGTATGCCTTATTTTCAGCACTGTTATTTAAAAAAACAACAACAACAAAGATTTGGGCATTAAAAAATATTAAATTCAGACTGCCTTTGCTACTTTTACTTGTATTTTAATTACATTACTTGAGTACATTTATTTTTACATTACTTGTCATACTTAAGTACAAGAAGTTCCAGATACTTTAAGACTTTTACTCAAGTGACATTTCAGTCAGTGACTTTGACTTTTACCAAAGTCATTTTTGGGAGGGTTGAGTTTGATTTTCCAGTACTTTATACAACACTGCACAGATGTGACTTTTCAAGGTGAAAAATGCCAAAAGTACAAACAAGGGTTCAAAGGTGGTTATTATAGTTTTGACTTATTTTGAGTTTATTTTTTGTTTGCTTTATTCCATATGTGTCACTCATTGTTTTGATGCCTTCGGTGAGAATCTACAATGCAAATAATCATGGCAATAAAGCAGAAATATACATGAAAACATGTGGCCAAACATTTGACTGACCATGTGCATGGGGACAGTTGAAATAAATTATGTCACAACATCATTTTCATGTATTCTGTGACCTTTTTTTTTAAATCACACTGCTGCCATCAGTTTTGAATGTCTGTAGTTTTCTTAAAAAGGTCAAATATTTCACTTTGCCTTGTTATTTGCAAGTAATGAACACCAACCGTTGCAATTTTACTTCACAGAGCCCCACATCAAAGATAATACGCCTGTATAACCTCAAATAGAAGCAAGGACGCATATTTTTACAATAATATTTTAGCGATACAGGATAACACTATGAAACAAACACATAATGAACTTTAACATACAGTTGTTGCAATACAAAAACATGTCATAGAAACAGTAATGATAAAACATGATAAAAGTCTGTCCCGCAGTTCAGAAGGTACCACTCTGTAACAGCAGCGTCCCATTCAGGAAAACGTACAAAAAGAGTTCACTTTCTCTGTATTTATATCACAAATGTCTTTACAAGTTATGTTAGTCCATAAATAATCCTTATTGTTTACAGTTAGGTTAAAATCCTCTTCTGGTGTCCATCAAGTTATACAGAAGAGAGCGAAAACAACAGAGTCAAAGATGCAAGAGTTCGCTTGGCTTTTCAAAAAGAATTCTCGACATCCGGTGCCAAACGTATGAGATGATTGGAGCTGTAAAACAAAAATGAACTGAGGAGAGGAGGAAGGGTTCTAGGAGAAGTCTTGGGGGCGTATCATCATGGCAGTGGCTCTGAGGGAGTAACTGGGGCCTTTAAAATAGTGCCACTTGATTCCGTTCAGCTTCCCGATGTGCTGTCCGTGAGGGAAGTACACTCCGTTAAGATTGGACGGACCGCAAGCGTCGAACCACCAACCTGGAAAACAAATGGGAGTGAAAAATGAAAAGGGGAAAGTGTCTTGTCGCTAAATTGTCAATGCAATATAAGCTGTATAAAATGGGAAAAATAACACACTTGACAAGATTTGAGTCTTAAAAGTAATACTGTATATTACGAAAAACTGAGCTTTAAGCCATGTCATACTGTAATCAAAAACAAACAAGGACTTGTGTTTGAGTAATTCTTAACTATTAGCCTGTCTATTTTCATCAAAGCTCAAAATACTGTGCGATGTCAAATGTGCGATGTCCTTTTAATTTTGGTTCAGTTGAGATTGACAATTTCAGGGTGGAAATCATCCAAATGGTTCAAGTGAAGGCATGTGGAATTTAAAAAACAGTGCAGCACTTCCTGTATTGACATATGACATCACAAGGTGGGAGTACTTTCTGTTTAAGACAAGGGTGTCAAACTAATTTTGGTCCGGGTGCTGTATCCAACCTACTTTGATCCCAAAGGGGCCGGATCAGGAAACTCATGGCAAATATACCCCAAAAATAGCAATACAGTAATCCCTTGTTTATCGCGGGAGTTAGGTTCCAGAAATAACCCGCAATAAGAGAAATCTGCGAAGTAGGACAACTTTATATTTTACAATTATTCTACATATTTTAAGGCGGTAAATGCCTCACCACACACATTATACGCTTTTCTCAGACTGGAATTAACATTTTCTCACATTTGTCTCTAGTTTAAACACTCAAACTTTCATAGATTTTCAACAAAATGTATTAATAGTGACGCGTGGGGGGGGGGCACACGGCTCTGGAAGCCCCGCCGGACACGCGAGGAGCACTGCCACATCCCGGGACACGACGCGCACCAATCCCTTGGAGAAGTGCGCGACAGGTGCTGCTCTGTCACGGATTTGTCCACAATGAGGGGTTTATCGTGGACAAATCCGTCTGGCGGGGCTCCCGGAGCCGTGTCTCCCCCCATGCGTCACTATTAATACATTTTGTTGAAAATCTATGAAAGTTTGAGTGTTTAAACTAGAGACAAATATGAGAAAATGCAGCGCGAGGCCGCGCGTACACCGGGGCTGTGAGCACGAGATAGAACTGCGGCGCCCGGACCGCGTGCTCTCAACCCAAGTCACAAACCAAACACGCACAAACAAATGCAAAAGCCGCATGGAGTGATTTAATCCTGGTTCAGACCTGGTCTGGTCCCGGTTTAGAGAGAAGTGACTTTATTGATCTCACACTGGAGAAATTCTTCTCTGCATTTTAACCCATCCTATATATATATACATATATTAGGAGCAGTGGGCAGCACACACATTACTGCGCCCGGGGACCATCTCCATGATCTTCTTGCTTCGGTTTGGTCAGGACCTAAGCTGGAGGTACCTATGGTGCATGTTTTGGGTTGATGGGGGAAACCGGAGTGCCCGGAGGAAACCCATCCAGACACGGGGAGAAACATGCAAACTCCACACAGAAAGGCCCAGGCGACCCGGGGATCGAACCCAGACCATGCATGCAAACTCCACACAGAACACACACAGAAAGGCCTGGGCGACCCGGGGATCGAACCCGGAACCTTCTTGCTGTGAAGCAAGAGCGCTAACCACTCAGCTACCGTGCCGCCAAGGTTTAGACCTGGTCTAGACCTGGTTTAGTTCTGATTTAGACTTGGTTTAGTCCATGTTTAGTCCTGGTCTAGTCTCTTAGCCAATCAGGACGCAGAACACATTGTTACACTTAAAAAAAAAAGTTACACTATAAAAAAAAATAAAAAATAAAAATTTGAAAAAAAAAATCCGTGAAACAGCGAGGCCGCGAACAGTGAACCGCGATAGAGGGAGGGTTCACTGTAAGTCCAAATATTTGTGCAGAGAAACACAAATCTATTACAGAAGTCTTTTTTATTTGATGAACTCTTTCTTTTACAAAATATTATATTTCACTAACATCTTCCTCTGGGTGAAAACTGCTGTTTCTTCAGTCCAGCAATAATTTGTTTATCTTCTGTCTTCTCAATTCTCCATTCAAGTTATTGTATTGTTGGAAATGCCGTGTCTCGTAGTTTACGATTATATTCCTTGAGCACTGCCCCTTGTTGCAAACACACCGAGCGTACAGGTTTCCCATTCACCTCCGTGAACAAATAGGAATTAGTCAATTTTTCTTGGAAAATCCACTTTTCGTATCTTTGACAGTTTGCTGATGAGGGTGTCACGGTCAACAGTCAAAACGATGGTCCTTTAAGAGCGTTTGGAAAGAGGCGAGTCTTCATTTGTGCTGCTCTGGTGGGAGGGGCCACGCACAGAGGCGCTGGAGACGCTGCTATGCTAAAGTGCACAGAAAATTACCAATATTTTAACAGAAAATTTAAATATGCCGTATTGGCCCGAATATAAGACAATGTTTTTTGCATTGAAATAAGATTGAAAAAGAGGGAGTCGTCTTACATTCGGGGTCTAGACATTAACGCTAGATGGCGCCAGATATCTTTAAAGCGAATGCTGAACTGAACTCCCCAGGCCAAAGCGAAGAAGAAAAATAAAAAATAGCGGTAAGACAGAAAAGAGAAGAAAACAAGAGAAGAGATAACAGAAAATGGAGAAACGTAGCGACAATCTGGAGAAAAGTGGGTCGAAGATCGGCCAGGTTAACCGGCAGCTGACTTCACTTAGACTTCACTTTGATGGTTAATGCAGTTATTGCAATTTTGTTGTTTTATCACAGTAGATTGGGTTTATTTACATTTCAAAAACCAGAAGCCATTCATTTACAAATGTGATTGCACTTTAGTTTACATATTTAAATGTTCAGATATTAAGATGTGAGAGACAGTTTTTGCATGATTTGAATGAGGCAAAATAACATGCTTTTTCTCTCGAATATATTGTTATAATCATTTGTTTCAGATGTACTGTAATTATTTTCTGTATAAAAATTAAATATGGTGTTCAAAAAGTCTTTTTTCAAACTTGAGTCTTGAAAAAGAGGGGGTCGTCTTATAATCAGGGTCGTCTTATATTCGGTCCAATACGGTAATTAAAATATTTTAATAGAAAATCAGCCAAGGGCCAGATTAAAAGGTCTTGGAGGGCCGGATCTGGCCCCCGGGCCGCATGTTTGACAACCCTGGTTTAAGAGAAGAACTCAACACCAAGTATGTTTGTGAGGAGGAAAGAGGTTATAACATGGATCAGAGAATAGAGTAATATGGGCCCCTTAAAGCGACCATTTGTAATTAGACTGGCTGAGCCGGCCCTGTTGTATTCACACACATCACCACCAGATGCTCTCTACTTTACTTCTAATAGTGTCACCTTTAACCTGACAGAAGAAAACCAGAGAGCGCAAGTGAGTCTGAAACAAGTAGATTTGCAAACATTTTGTGATTTTGTTCTGCCTGTGTCTATAATGAATCATTTTTGCTGTTCATTTTTACATACAGCACAGTTATAAAATTCAGAACCTTTTATGCACTGGAGTCTCATGTATGAATAACAAAACAAATATTTATTCATTTACAAGAGTAAAACTGTATGAAAACATTTTACAAGTGAGATGTTGGTAGCACTACTCCATTCTTCTCCATATTATATCTTGATCACACAAGTTAAAACTAAAAATAGCTCGACTGCAGCTTATAGAACCAGATGTCCTCTAGCTGTTTGTGTGTTTCTGAGCTGTAGCAATAAACCAAGTCATGTCCTGTAAGTCCTCACAGAGACGCCGTCAAATCTCACATTAGCAGATTTGTTTTAGCTCCAGTATTCAGCCACGCCGATTGAAAGGGAATACTTTATTTCAGCTTTTCAAGTTGTATCAAAGTTTGGTGTATTTATGTTTGGGTGAAGGGTTGAGAGATTCCCATGTCTAACCCCCTTCCCCCCCTCTCTCTCTTTCTCTCTTTCTTTCTTTCTTTCTTTCTTTCTTTCTTTCTTTCTTTCTCTGTGACCAATGGTTCAAGCTCATTTCTCCTCTCTCTGCCCTCTGTAACTGGGCCATAACTGGACACAAGCTGATGCATATAGCTTCAAAATTTGGAAATATAATAGCCTTTTTTTCCTAACTAACATTTAAAATTATATTATTTGTATAAAAAAAGTGCACATTTTTCACACATTATCAACAGTAAAAGCAAAAACACACAAAATGGACTCTTGTGAGCTTTTAGTCATGGTGGAATCATGTTACCTCAACAAAAAAAACCCCAAAAAAACATACCTGAGTTGTGTTTTGTTTTATTTTTTATTCACACGTTTGAGTAACCCTTTATTCCATATGTCTATATCTCCGAAGCTCAAAATGCTCTGTTCCACCTTGTGATGTCATGAAGCAGTAGTTTTCAAGTTAACAGTCACCTTTAACCTTTAGTTCAACAGAGATGGGCAATTCCAGGGAGGAAATGATACAAATGGTTCTAGTGAATGTGTATGTTTAAAAACAGTGTAGCACTTCCAGGATTTCAGGAGTGTTTTCTGTCGGAGAGAAGAACTCTTCAATATGCAGGGTGTCCAGGCATGTTTTTGATCAGAATATTTCTAACTAATGCTGTCAGGCGATTAATCTAATTAATTACAGGATTTGTAATTAATTAATCTAATTAATCGCATTTTAAGAGTATGTGTGAGAGAGAGAGATTGAGAGAGAGAGGGAGAGGTAGAGAGAAATAGGGAGAGATAGAGAGAGAGATTGAGAGAGAGGGAGAGAGACTGAGAGAGACATTGAGAGAGGGAGAGATGGAGAGAGAAATGGAGAGAGAGAGGGAGAGATGGAGAGAGAGAGATTGAGAGAGAGAGGGAGAGATGGAGAGAGAGAGAGCTTGAGAGAGAGAGAGAGATTGAGAGAGTGGGAGAGATAGAGAAAGAGATTGAGAGAGAGAGAGACTGAGAGAGAGATTGAGAGAGAGGGAGAGATGGAGAAAGAGATTGAGAGAGAGAGATTGAGAGAGAGACTGAGAGAGAGATTGAGAGAGAGGGAGAGATGGAGAAAGAGAGAGCTTGAGAGAGAGAGAGACTGAGAAAGAGATTGAGAGAGAGAGACTGAGAGAGACATTGAGAGAGAGGGAGAGATGGAGAGAGAGAGAGCTTGAGAGAGAGAGAGACTGAGAAAGAGATTGAGAGAGAGAGAGACTGAGAGAGACATTGAGAGAGAGGGAGAGATGGAGAGAGAGAGATTGAGAGAGAGAGAGAGATTGAGAGAGAGAGATGGAGAGAGAGAGAGCTTGAGAGAGAGAGAGATTGAGAGAGAGATTGAGAGAGATTGAGAGATAGAGAAAGAGATTGAGAGAGAGAGAGACTGAGAGAGACATTGAGAGAGAGGGAGAGATGGAGAGAGAGAGATTGAGAGAGAGAGGGAGAGAGAGAGAGAGAGTAAGAGAGACATTGAGAGAGAGGGAGAGATGGAGAGAGAGAGATTGAGAGAGAGATTGAGAGAGAGGGAGAGATAGAGAAAGAGATTGAGAGAGAGAGAGAGACTGAGAGAGAGATTGAGAGAGAGGGAGAGAGAGAGAAAGAGATTGAGAGAGAGAGAGGGACTGAGAGAGAGATTGAGGGAGAGAGAGATTGAGAGAGGGGGAGAGTAGAGAGAGAGAGATTGTGAGTGAGTGAGCGAGCGAGCGAACAAACCCACTTTGCGATTGAGTTTGTCAGTTTTCAAGTGTTCGCTTTGCTCCATCGTTTCCCAAATTCTGCGAGCGTGGTTTGGTGGTTTGGTGGTTTGGTGAAGTGCGCTCTATCACCGGTAACGATGGAACTTGTCCGGACGTGTTTATCGTTCAAATGATCCGTCAGGCTGGAGCAGCTTCGGTGAAGGGAAAATTATTTTTGACAAAAGCTACAAATCAGCACGTTCTTGTTGATAGTCCCGTCTTTGTTCTTTTTATAAATAAACTTGCCGTTCAAAGGCCCGAGCAGCGATTTGCTCGCCACACGCCAAATTGAATTGAATTGAATAGCCACTCACAATTAATTGCGTTAATTTTTACAACGCGTTAATTTGCAGTGTAATTAATTAATCTAATTAATGAGCTAAACTGACAGCCCTACTTATAACATTATAACATAGATCATAGATTCATAGATTTCAGTTCAGCATTCAACACTATAATCCCACAGCAGCTCATTATCAAACTAGACCACCTGGGGCTTCAGACCTCACTGTGTAATTGGCTGCTGGACTTCCTCAGTGAGAGGCCACAGGCAGTGCGGGTCGGCAGAAACACCTCAAGCTGCATTAGACTGAGCACAGGAGCCCCCCAGGGCTGTGTGCTCAGTCCGATGCTCTTCACTCTGCTGACCCACGACTGCTCACCAGCGTTCAGCACCAATCACATAGTGAAGTTTGCGGACGATACGACTGTGGTGGGTCTCATCTCTAATAACGATGAGACAAACTACAGGAGTGAGGTGAGCCTTCTGACCCAGTGGTGCAGCAATAACAATCTCCTTCTTAATGTTGAAAAGACCAAGGAGATTGTTGTTGACTTCCGGAGAGGCCCCACCCAGCACCCCCCACTGTCCATCAATGGTGCTGCTGTAGAGAGGGTGAGCAGCACCAAATTCCTGGGGGTGCACATCAGTGAGGACCTCTCCTGGACAGTGAATACTGTATCACTGGCAAAGAGGGCTCAGAAGCGCCTCTATTTCCTCCGCAAACTGAGGAGAGCTGGAGCCCCTCCACCCATTATGACCACCTTCTACCGAGGCACCATTGAGAGCGTCCTGACCAGCTGCATCACTGTGTGGTACGGGAGCTGCACTGAACAGAACAGGAAAGCCCTGCAGCGCATAGTGAATGCAGCTGGGAGGATCGCTGGTGTCTCTCTCCCCTCCCTCCTAGACATTTTTAACACCCGGCTCACCCGCAGAGCGTCCAGCATTGTGGGTGACCCGAGCCACCCCGCACATAGCCTGTTCAGCCTCCTGCCCTCGGGGAGAAGGTACCGGAGTCTCCGGGCCCACTCCACCAGGCTTTCAAACAGCTTCATCCACCAGGCTGTCAGGAGGCTGAACTCACACCCGAACTCCCACCTTACCCATCTCCCACCCCCCACCCCCCATATTGGCATAACCTGTATTCCATAAAAAGACCTATCACTCTAGACACTTTAAAAAAAAAAAAAAAAAAAAACTGCTGCTAAGGACTACTGTTGCACTGTTGCACATTTACTACTGGATTTTACTCCTGTTGCACTGTTGTTTACTACTGTTATTGCACACTTACATTTACTACTGGAATTTTTAGTACTGTTGTTTACTCCTGTTATTGAATTTTACCCCCGTTGCACTGTCGTTTACTACTGTTATTGCACATTGACTACTGGAATTTTAGTACTGTTGTTTACTCCTGTTACTGCACTAGAATTACTACTGTTGCACATTTATTTTTATTTTATCTTAACTCCTATGCACATTCTACTGCACATGACCAAGTCACTGCTGTATCTTCCATTGCACATTTTTGATGCACACTGCACACTTTGGAAATCTGTATATAGTATAGTTTATTTATTATGTTGCACTGTTTTAAGATTTTAGATCGTAGACTTTAGTTTTAACTTAGATCTCTGTCTTAGATAGTTTTTTGTTGTGTTTTGTCTTCATATTGTATTTTGTACACTGTCTTTTTGCACTACCTGGCCAGAGAGAAACAAAATTTCGATTCACTGTATGTTGAACACATATGGCAGAATTGACAATAAAGCTGACTTTGAACTTTGAACTTTGAACTTTAGATCAGAAAATAGCAAAACATAGGCTATTCACTGGGAATTTCTCTGTATTATACTAACTTAAAGGTGTATTGTGTAACTTTGCTGTTGGAGGGTCCGTCACCTGCTTGTTTGTATGGATATTGCTACACCTGGAATGTTCCACAGTGTGACATTAAAGAGCTCTATTCAATTACAAGTGGTTTTATAGCTAGAAAAGCAGGCATTCTGACTGTGAGCGGGCCTGCTCTCCACAGATCTGACCTGTAACCTGGCCTGGTTTGGTCTCCGTGACAATAGAAAGGTTTGTACTATACTGTAAAATGTTCCAGACAAAGCAATAACATCTCCATGAAGAAAAAGAAGAAACAAAAATAACACAAATATGCATGATATCTGATGTTTTTTAAGAAACAGGTTTTATTAATTAATTTTGACCTGCAAATTTCGAAAATAGTGTCAATTTTTCTCTAACACGTATGGTTTTCCAGGTATTTGACAGAATCTTGAGTTCGCACATGACATATCGGTAATGTGTTCAAGCAGGGTAACTTTGATGAGTTTTCCAAATTTGCAGGTCAAAATTAATTAATGAAACCTGTTTCTTAAAAAACATCAGATATCATGCATATTTGTGTTACTTTCCAGACAATCTGGGTGATTACAGCGAAGAAATGGGAGAACGGTTTCACCAAGACATCAAAACTATGGAGACTCGTTATCAGGGACGATGGGATGTCAGTATGATGGCAGACTACTGCTGGACACTAAAAAGAGATTCACCAGCTTGCGTAGAACATGCAAGAAAGTCTAAGAAAAGAACGATTTTGTCCATAGAGACAATTATAAAATTGAAGTCGAGACCGTTGCTCCTTTAAACTGTGATTAACTGGTGATCTGGAACAACTGAAGTCTGATAGAATCGTCGATAGAATCAGAACATGGTAACATAATGTTATTTGTAAGATTAGGGATCTAAGAATTAAATTTTTCAATTAACAAAGTGTGAGACATGTAAGTGATTTGCGACCGTAGTTCTTATAAACCGACTAAACTTATTGTGTGATTTGTTAAGAATTCTGACGTGATGGCCAAATTCCTTTTATATATTTAAAATCAGCATGTTAAAGTTATGTGAAATAACTTTTAGAAGTAGAGACATCTGAAAAATATTTTTCAAATGCATAGCGGTGTAATTTGTCGAACCCAGCGGCAGAAAAGTTACACAATGCATAGGTGGTTTTGCGATTCGTTAAATCCAACCCGAGCGTTCAGACTGTTACTGCTGATATTTATACAGATGGACTCATTAAACCTCAGAGTGGAACGAGAAGATGATTCCCAGAAGCATTTTGGTATTCTGTTTGCTCATCATTAGATTTCTTTGTAGATGGTTTCAACTTAATTATTTTGTAATTGGGTTCAACACCAGTGCAAGTCTCAACAATGAAATATATGCGACTAAATTTAAAACATTATCATGTCACATTATCAGATTGTCTGTCAATGCTTTAATTTCATCTGATATTTTTGGACAAATTTAAAAGAAAGAGAGAATATGTTTCAGGACTTGCATAGAGGGGTGAGGGTTACCGTGACCTGCCCGCTATGCACTAGTTTGAATTATGAGCTGCATATCAGAAATGTTTCAGAGGGATTCCACAGTGGAAATTATTGAGTTGGCTTGGGATCCTCATTGTCAAAATTATGAAATAGTACAGCTACTCTTCATGGGAAAATGTCATAAGAGTTACACAACTGTCCGGATATGCAAGACAAAGCGACTGGACAAAAAGCACTTTGACATAGTTTTGAAGTTTTTAGCTCTTTAAAATTGCATATGATGAAATACAGGGGGTCCTCGGGTTACGACGGTCTCGGGTTACGCCCCCATTAAAAAAAAAATATATATATTACGTGTCATTCCGTCTTACGCGGTTTAGCGTGGTAAGAGATGTAAACAAACGTGAACGGCGCGCGGCGCACGGCGGAAGAATACGCTCTGTTGTGGTTGTAGGGCCGGAGAAGACGGCCTCGTGTGCGTGCCCAATGTGGGCGGAAGTACCTGATGTGGGCTCTGATCTGCTCCTATGAAAGCGACAGTGATAACCAAGCAGCGTAGTGGTCTAATTATTGAGATGGAAAGGTTATTGGTGCTTTGGTTGGAAGATCAAAGGCAAAATCCGACTTACGACGAAATTCGGGTTACGACGCGTCTTAAGAACGGATCAACGTCGTAACCCGAGGACCCCCTGTAAATGCTCTTTTCTAACACAAATCAGAATCCATATCCTCCTGAGACTGGCCCATTTGTGTCCTTTATAGTGGACATCTTTTAAGTTTTGAGATAGACTCTAGTTTGTGGCTGCACTATGATTAAAAAATAATAATAAAATAAATACATATAATAATAATAATAATAATAATAATAATAATAATAATAATAATAATAATAATAATAATAATAATAATAATAATAATAATAATAATAAATCTGAAATCAAAAATATATAAATAAAATACGTAAAAAAATAAAAAATAAAAAAATAAAATACATAAATAAGTAAATAAATAAATAATACATTAAAAAATCTAAATAAAACATAAAAAATATAAATAAATAAATAGATGGATAAAAAAGAGTCTAAAAACTTTTTGAGGTGACTGTAAAACCGACCGAAAAAATGTTTTTGTCAGGTTTAGGTTAGGTTAACTTGACATGGATTTAACACTATTAGAGTCCATTACAGAGGACATGTTACAAAAATATGAATAAAAATAAAATAAAATTAACAAAATGTTAATGCTAAGGTGTTCATTTACCTCCAAAGAGAAAATTAAAATAATAATAACAATAATTTAGATACATTTTTTTCCTTCAGGTCCCAGGAATATATATGTTTTTTTAAAGGAGTAACTTTACAGGTTGGGCATCCATCACCTGCTTTCTCCACTGAGAAATGAAAGTGCCATGGAATATTCAAGGCGGATAAACATTTGTGTGTTATACTTTTTATTATTCCTCTGAAGGTCTTCTAGCCTCTTGCACAGTCTCCAGTCCCTTGTGTTCATTCCCTCAAAGTATTTCCTCTGAAGGTCTTCTGCTACATTTGCTGCCACATATGGTGTAAAAACTCTGTAGCATCTCAAATGTCCATAACTAAGGGGCCGTTTAGACGAGGACGACTGCGATTGAAAACGACAAAATATTCTATCGGAAGTGTCTTTCGTTTACACGGCAACTGCGCCGTCGGGCTCTGAAATCTGAAGACTCCTTCCAGAGTGTGGAGTTTTGAAGATGGCCCGGGTCGCGCCTCCGTCTAAACGGCAAGAAGCGCAAAACATGTTCACGTCGCATACACCTGATGCGCCAAGCCGGTAAAAACAATAACAATACGTCGCAGGCGACAGAGGCGAGTTTGGACAAGACCGGGCAGAACCAGTCAGTGGTGGGACAATTTTGAGAATGGATTAGTTGATGACAGTGCTTGGGTGGAAAACTTCAGAATGCCATGTTCTTCCGCACTGAAAAATAGTTCCCACCCAAAATGACCAAGGCAAGCTCTCCGTGTTGATTTGCACATTTATTTGCACTCGATATGAATGCGCACTACACAGAAAGTAATTGGGAAACGCATCGAGCAAATTAATTCCTTTTGGCCGAAATCTTTCTCTGGCGACGTTAGACTCCAGTCTAAGGCGGAGGAGCTGCAGATACCGCGGCGGTCAGTGGCGACAGACTCGGACAATGGCTGGGTGACCAGGAAAACGCTTTCCACCACTTATTTTAGTCTCTGGACTGTGGGGAGATGCCCAAATTTGACCTGGAGGTGGCATATCCCTTTAAGCGAAGAGCTCCGACCCTACATCGAGGATGAAACAACCGTAATGAGAGCCCCTGTCGGTGTCCTGAAAAAGGTAGCTCTGACATTATATTAGCGGCCTGGCATGCATATTCAATCGAATTCGCCCACTTTTGCGTCTTCGTATAAACAAACATTTCCTGTTGAGAACGCTCGTCTAAACGCGGATAAAAAATTGAAGACGAGACGCCACTTTTGCGTCTTCTGTTTTGATCGTCACCGTATAAACATAGCCTGAATCCTTACTATAGATGGCTCCTTATCTAGCCTCATGTACGGTCTCCATGGATAAGGGAAAAACAAAAAAATCACAAATTTTGATTTAAGATTAACATGTACAGATCTTTAATTGCAAATTTGTCCTAATCATGCTTCTAATTTCTTTTTTGATCTAAACAGCCCACAGCACTGTTCCTCTCTCAGGACTATGCAGGATTATTAAAGGTGGTACTGAGTGTTCTGATGAGGCTGACGAGCAGCAGACACTTGGAGGCAGAGGAGCACTCGCATAAACACAGATTTATCTCCATCTGTTTTCAGGACCAAGATACTTACAGTATGCACTTGTAAAATGTAACGGTGAAACTTCCAGACTACTGCAGTGACTTCTCATGAACCTCCTCTGAACATGGCTTTAAACAACTGATCCTCACTGTTTATCCCACAGAGCACGACCATACATCAAATCTATACCTGTTACTACTCCTAACACGCCACAGGCTCCCAGCACGGGATTCCACTTTACACAGCCAATAATGGACACATGCAGTATGTCCAGTTCTTGTGCCCTTTACTGGCATTTTGTACAAAGGAAAACTAAAAGCCAAAAAGATAAATAATTCATATGTAGAAAGCAATTTAAGTTATTTGGCTTACATGCCCTGAAATAGCCCGAATAATGAATAAAAATTGACCTTTATGTGGCCTAGGGATGGGCATTCGGTGAAGTTTTCTTCGACGATTATCGGGAGAATTAATGAGTAATAATCGGTTAATCGTTAACATATTTTGTATTAAAAAGACAACAACCATTCACTCATGTGTGTCCGCTTTTACTATGTCTAGTCTGTGGAAACAGGCGCTTCTCCACGGGAAAGTAAATCTGCAAATCAACATGCGTAGAGGTGGATTAAAGCGAGGCAACACGCATCCTGCAGCCTCTGCTAGCGCGCTCGGAGTTAGCCGCTTTGGGATCCAAGCTAAGCCCGCTGTCTCTGTCCTACCTCGTGAAAACCTTTGCCCTCCACGGCACTGATGGGGAGCATGTCTGTTTCGATCATCTTCGCTATCAGTTCGGTGACCTTCTCTGCTCGTTGAGCACTGCAGCTCCTCCTGGTCTGTGCTAGCGCAGAGTCCAGGCTAGCCTGTGATAGAGATAATGAACTGCTGCCATCTTCTTTTACCAGACTTGGATGCGCGGTGTTCAAATGATAAATCATTTGTGTTGTCGATGAGGTATATTTGTATGCTGCATTGCAGTGCTTGCAGTGCGCTTGGTCATTTTCTAAATGAAAGTGGTCCCACACAACACTTCGCCGCGACCTCTTCATGTTTTGGCAATTGACCTACGGAAGCTCGCATATATCAACTGGGGCGCGCCAACTGAGGCAACTTTTTTTTTGTTGTTGTTGTTGTTTTTTTTAAATCGGTTTGTCGACGAAAATGAACTTGTTCAGTGAAATTCTTAATGATCAATTATCGGTTAATCGATTAATTATGCCCATCCCTAATGTGGCCCATAGTTTTGTTTTTAAAGGTTCACTGTGTAACTTTTCTAGTGAGGGTCGGACACGTGCTTATCTCCATAGGGATGTTATTGCTTTGCCTGGAGTGTTTTACAGTGTGGCATTTAAGTGATCTACCTCTGATTTGTTCAGTTATACTGTAGGTGTTTTTAAAATGCACTGAAAAACATGCATCATTGCTGTGAGTGTATGTGCTCACCTCTCCACAGACCTGACCTGTAACTTGGCTATAGTGGTGTCTCATACTTGTTTAAACTTATCTCATGTGAGCTTTTAGCCGTGTTATAATGTTACCTCCTCAAAAACATACCTGGAGTTACGTTTTGTTTCATTCACACAAGTTTGAGCAATCCTGCAATAAGATAATATATGCCTTTATTAGTCCCACAGTGGGGAAATTCCACTGTTGCAACGCACAGATCAAGAACAGCAGGAAAATGTAGCATGCAATAAAACAAGATAGTAAATAATGGCTTAAAGTAATTTAAAAATAGACCAAAAATAGACTCTCGAGTATAGCTGAATATTGTAGTGTAGCTAAAGTTGAATGACATGTGTTCGTTGTATAGTCTGACAGCAGCAGGAAGGAAAGTCCTGTGAAACCTCTCCATTATTAGTCTGTCTACATCTCCAAAGTGCAAAATGCTCCGTTCCACCGTGTGATGTCATGAAGCATTGATAGCTACCCTTGTTTAGTTGAGATTGGAAATTGTAGAGGTGAAATTATGAAAATGAAAATGAAGGTGTATGGAGTTTATTAACACAGTGGAGCACATGCAGACGTCATGACAACTGTTTGAATCTGTGCTTCATCTCTAGCTTCCACACAAACCTCAATGTTGCAATATGATTTGCCCACTCGCCCAGTATGAATTCTTGTGAGTTTGTGAACCCACAAACTTTGCGAAAATCCATCTTGCTGTCTCCATGGAGACAAGGAGGTGGTTGGGCCTGTAGTGTGTCTAACAGGGATCTATACAAGACCTACGTGTATAAATTGTCCCATAGCCCTTGCATATGTGACTCTTGAGAATGCAGTCCTGCCATGCCTCTCTCATGAGCTTACAGTTTAAGGCAGAACATAAATCAGTCCATATAGAGTGTGTTGAGCGGTTTGCCTTTGCCAGCTTTTCGTCGCAATGACCTAAGAACTAAATGCAATCTCCAACACGAACGTACAGAGACGCTTGATTAATTCCAGGGACCGGTCCTCATATCCCCTTACATTGCACCAGGGCCACTCATTCTAAATGTGTGCGACATGCTGGACCGCACCCACAGATTAAGAACCACACAATGAAGACTATAGCCGCCATGCTAGCGCACTATATATTGTCTAATGGGATAGTGACCAAACATTACTTTATAATCTGTTTGTGTGAGTAATATGGGCTAGGTCGGCATTCAAATTAGTGTATTTTTCTCTAAACCCTGAATAGATGGGAAATAACAGATTTACTATATTCCCATGTCCAAATGTAAAATAATGTGGGGATAAAAAGATATATTTAATGGATGTGACATTGCTGACAGGAGCCTGAATGGTCTCATTAAGTATAAATAGTGACTACATATTGTGGACACTGTTGCTGTGGTTACATGTGTTTGTTGTTTTGCTAAAACTGGGCAAAACACAGGATTTTACTGGTATTTAAAGGTTAGGTTGACATTTAGAGAGAGAAGACAATTGCAGATGACTCGGATCAGTTTTAGACCTGCCTCTTATGCTGAGATGGAGCCAATCAGTTCATGTCACTCTCTCAGATAGGTGCAGGATAAGGGTGTAATGTTACACTAAAATCAAAATTCTATTTGATTTTTCAGGCATTGTTTCAGTATAATTTGCAAAATTCACTAAATACACTACTCAAAAAAGTAAAGGAACACTTTTAAAACACAACATCTTCAATATGAAAAAAAAAAGGATGCCAACAGTGACACAACCCCTAAAACAGGACTGGTTTTGCATGTGGAGGTAATTTCAGGTTTCTCCCTCTTGGTCTTTTTTGGCTGGTTTGTGAATAAAAACGAAACACATCTTCAGATATGTTTTTGATGGGGAAACAACATTATAACATAGATCAAGATCACATAGATCATAGATCAAGCCCTTTAAACATTACAGTTCTACATACAGACACTGTGGTTAAGAAAGCCCGACAAAGACTCTACTTCCTGAGGAAGTTGAGGAAGTTTGGTATGAACACCAGCATCCTCACAAACTTCTACAGGTGCACCATCGAGAGCCTGCTGACGGGCTGCATCACAGTGTGGTATGGGAACTGCACCGCTCAGAGCCGCAAAGCACTACAGAGGGTGGTGCGAGCGGCAGAGGACATCACTGGCAGCAGTCTCCCCTCCATCCAGGACATTTACCACAGCAGGGGTCTGCGTAAAGCACGCAGCATCACTAAGGACCATACTCATCCGGCACAAGGACTCTTCCGTCTGCTACCCTCTGGTAGACGATACAGGAGCCTGCCAGCACGCACAAAAAGACTCAAAGACAGCTATTACCCCCAAGCTGTCAGACTACTGAACTCTGGGTAATACTCTAAATAATACTGAACTCTCAATAATACTGCACTAAACTACTTTTCATTATGCATAACTATGTTTACTGCTGCTGCTCTATATGAATATATCATGTCTGTCACTACCTCACTGTAAATTACTGTTACATGTGCAATAATCAGTGCAATAACCTATGTGCAATATTTATATCATACTATGTGCAATACGAAATCCACATGCAACACCTACACCACCATATTATGTGCAAATCTGTGAAATACTTACACCCTATTTGATCTTTGATTTAATCCTACCTGCACCTTGTACATTTGCTTTTTTATTTTATTACGTTGCTTTTTTATTTTATTACATATTTTATTATATTGTTTATTATATTGTTTACTTCTTCCCCTGCACTTTACAACACCTTTTTACCATGTACTATTATTGCATGTTATTAGTACTTCTTGACTATCTTAGCGAGTCAACGGTTCTTCTGATCCTAAGCATTTCATTGCATTGTTGACCTTGTGTTGATCCTGCATATGACAAATAAACAATCTTGAATCTATTCTGACACCACAGTCAAACCTTATCTACCCTTAAAGGAAACGTTTTTTACAATCTGAGCCTTATTTCGGTAATAAAACAAGTTGTTTTACTCACCCATAGCACTTTGGTGTCATATGGAGCACTTCTAGAGATGTTTTAGATTTGCGATCTCCATAATGTGAGTTCTAGGGGCACATGTTTGCGGTCTCCAAATAACACAAACTTTAGCACTTTTCAAATCATAGAAGCTCGATGTCTTAGTTTACGCTTTCGTTTGGTCAAAAGTGGCCTGTAATCCGAGATTTAGCCATAGTTTCGAGTAGATGAGGAGGCCAATGCGCATGTGTGGACTGTGCTCTCAGCTCCCGGGACCCAAACATGAAACGCAAAGCTGTAAACTATGGCTAAATCTCGGATTACAGGCCACTTTTGATTCAAACGAAATCGTAGACTAAGACATCGAGCTTCTATGATTTGAAAAGTGCTAAAGTTTGTGTTATTTGGAGCCCGCACGGGGCATATTACATGCTCGGGGAATATATTATATGCCCCGAGCTATGGCTAGAAGTCGCGCTAGGCTATCGTAAATCTAAAACAGTGCTCCATATGACACCAAAGTGCTATGGGTGAGTAAAACAACTTGTTTTATTACCGAAATAAGGCTCAAATTGTAAAAAACGTTACTTTTCCTTTAATATGCTCCACCAAGTCATGTCATAATGAAGACACAGAAGAAATCATAACTTAACCTGATCTAACCTTTAATTTCAATTCCTCTTTCGGGTGTCCTCTTTGCATTGCATCTGTGTTCTGTTACTTCGATTTTAAAGTATATGGAGCACAACATGAGACCGGAGACACTTATTTGGCAATTGTGGCCCTCTCTTAAATCCCCTTATAGCATTGTCCTTGCACGTGCACAGTATATATACATATGCATATACAGTATGTAGCATCTTACCGCCGGTTAGCATGAGCGCACACTTGCACATGCAGTTGTCATTGTCCACGTCCTTGGTGCTGAAGTCTGCGCCATGGATCACCAGGCTGCTCTGTCGGCCTGCGGTCCCACTGTGGCTTTTAAGGAAGAGCCTGGAAGACAAATAAAAGGGAGGAGTTTTAGCAAGGACAATATCTGCCGTTAATTGTTCAGATATTACACAAAATTTACTCTTTTGAGCTTTAGATCATGTTACAATGTTGTTATCTCATCAAAAGCATACCTGGTGTTGTGTTTTTGTTTCATTCACACATGTTTGAGTTTATTATTAGCCTGTGCACATCTCCCAAACTCAAAATGTTCTGTTCCACCTTGTGATGTCATGTAGTGGTAGTTTAAGTTAACAGCTACCTTTCAGCTTTAGTTCAGTAGAGACTGGCAATTCCAGAACTGAAAACAACCAATTGATTCTAGTGAAGGTGTATGGTGTTTAAAAACACAGTCCATCACTTCCTGTATTACCACATGACATCACAAGGTGGAACAAAGTGTTTTCTGTTTGAAAGATAAACTCAGCTTAAATATGCAGGGTAACTCCAGGTATGTTTTTGCTGAGGAAGCAACCTTATAACATAGATTGGAAAATAGTGTAATATGCACCCTTTAAAGGGATAGTGCGTGTTTTTTTTTTTTTATGTTAAAGGTCCCATGGCATGAAATTTTCACTTTCTGAGGTTTTTGAACGTTAATGTGAGCTCCCCTACCCTGTTTAGCCCCCCCCCCATGGTTAAAAGTTGCGAAATGTCTAAACTGAGCATTTGCGATCCTTTTCTGCGTTACAAAAAATCGGAGCTCAAATGGGCAATTTTGAACAAGGCACCTTATTGACGTCAGATCGAAAAAAGAAATGCAAATGCAGTTCCACCCCCGTCTGTCTGTACTCAGCGTCTCTGTAAATCACGCCCAGAGAGTTTGGACCGCGAATGCGCTAGGCAATGCGAAATGCGTTTTTTATTTGCCTGGAGGCACGTCCGAGTGTTTCTAGGCTCGGAAGTCCTTTATCTGAGCCTCTGGACCTTTGAACAGCAGTGGTTTAATTTTATTTTCTGTGGAAATGTGTTTATTTTTCAATGGAACGCTACAAATCCCTCCGCCGTGCAAAAACAAGGAAATGGATCAGCTGAGAGCTACAGCAGAGAGCGGAGCGTTTGGCCACGCCCCCACCCTCTACTATTGGCGAGCTCTTTTCTCCTCATTTGCATTCAAGCAACAACGCCCATTATGGAGTGTTCCAAAGAGAGAAAAAAAATACTCTTTCTCATCTTATCTCTGTTTCTCATGCACTGAGTGTTGATTTTGAAGAAGAATTCATTTACAGTATTAGGGAACCATTAAGGAGCCATATAAAAGCATCAAGAAGTACCATGTCATGGGATCTTTAATCTGTATGGGTTTCCTTCTAAAAGTTATGTGTGTTGACACCGGCTTACCTCTGATAGTCTCAGCTGATCCCGGTTCGGCTCGCTTTCTGGAGCCCACGTAAGTAGGTCCGGTAACTTCCCTGGAACATGAAATAAATCTTGTTTTTCTTCTCAAAACAAAACATTTGTCCGAAAGGTGATATATTTGCGTCCGAAACAGTTGTCCACGAAACATCCAGCAGCGTATTTCTCATTTGCGTATTGTCTCTCTCCACTCGTATCACTACGCCCATGTTAACTCTATCAGCCTGTTCACCTTCAGCGGATGTCTACGCCGAAGTTTACAAGTGAACAGGCTGATTTCGTGGACAACTGTTTGGGATGCAAATATATCACCTTTCTAACAAATGTTTTGTTTTGAGAAGAAAAACAAGCTTTATTTCATGTTCCAGGGAAGTTACCGGACCTACTTAGGTGGGCTCCAGAAAGCGAGCCGAACCGGGATCAGCTGAGACTGTCAGAGGTAAACCGGTGTCAACACACGTAACTTTTAGAAGGAAACCCATACAGATTAACATAAAAAACGCACTATCCCTTTAACACCACTCAAAAAAAAAAAAAAAAACCTAAAAGCAAGCAATTTCTTTAGTCATTTTATTGTTTAATCGGCTCTATTTAGTTGAGTTCTTAATGTGGAGAAATATGCTTAGGGATTAGTACAGGGACCCATATTTTGTTCAAAGCAGTGCTGTTTTCTCCACAGTTTGGCATTAAACTTATTTACTATGGAGAAATGTACTATGGAGACAAGGAAGTAACACAATAATGACAAGCTAAAGGTCAGATCAAATCTCAGTAGATAAGCCAGACTAGGCCTTGTTAGTACTTGGAAGAGAGACCACTGGGAATATCGTTGTGTCTGTAGGCAGGACACTTCACCCACATTGCCAAGTATGAGTGTGCTGTGCATGTGAGTGTTGATGGTGGTCGGAGGGGCAGATGGCGCAGATGGCAGCCTCAAAAAGGTGCTAGAAGACTAATGCATTATTATTAGTATTATTAAATATAGGATGGATAAGTTTAGTGGCATTCAGTGGAACATTCCAAACCAAACAATAACATCCACTGAGACAAGCTTCAAAAATAAACTTAAAGGGCTCATATTACACTATTTTGTGGTCTATATTATAATTTCCTCATCACAAACATTCTTGGAGTTGTGTTTTGTTTCATTCGCACAACCCTGTATATTTAGACTGAACTCTT